>CM059870.1:15651070-16251070 GCA_030490815.1 Acer saccharum
TATTAGTTAATAACTAATATGGGTGTCAATTGGTGCGTTTATTGCTTTTTGAGGTTTGCTTTGGTTTGGGGTTGTGTCTAAGAATCCAATGTGTGGTGCACATGTTAAAACTTATAAGTAACTTGTACGATAATTAGGTGGACAAAACTTGATATCCAGATCATGACTTTGTGTTGGATAATGTGGAAATGCATGCCTATAAGTGATATAATCAATTATGAGATTTGGATTCTCTGCTAAATGATCTTTTTAAAGTATGTGGATTGGTTTTTGACAAGGGGTTTTGGAAACCACTCACATCTTAACCGCACATTTATTGTATGCTTAGGTGTCATGAGATTAAGTGAGGTCAGGACAAAAATTAGATTATAGATGATCCAAATTCATAAATATTATTAAGATAAAACAATATATATATAATTGCATATCAATATAAAAAAATAAATAAAATGTACATCACCAGTCGTCCAATGCAGTTCAGTGGTAATGACGCTTATTCAATCTTAAGTCGATGGCTCGCTGCAACCTCATGTGCATGTCATCTTCTTTTTCATTCTGTCTTTTTGGCCGAAAGAAGAAAACAAACGAGAATTCTTATCTACTAAACAATGATAAAACCAAGGAGAAAATGGTGGACTTGTTCGAAGAGGAAAACAAAGAGTTAAAAACAAGTAATTGAACTGGCCGGCAATCATTATTCATATGATACCAATTATGTTGAATTTTTTCTATAATCATACAGTTTTGATCTGTTGAAAAGAAGCATTTAATTACATCAGGTACTAGAAATGAGGGATTTGGGATGGTTGATGTTGCTGAGTATTTTAGTGGTTAGCCGTGTCTGGTTTAAGTTCTTCAACTTGTGGTCTAAACATCATGGGGTGGCTGCTCCAAATTCATTTGTAAATTCCCAATTTCCATCTCTTCTTCAATTCTCCATTTACTTAATCTTGAATTTGATTTGTGTGTGGAGTTCATTTAATAACCGATTAACTGATTCCCAACGGTTTTTCAATAAATGCTGTAACACAAATCATGAATTAATTCGCTTTCCCCTGTGGGTTCCTATTAGTCAAGAAATCTATGATGAAAAAGTTGTTCTTATTCTTTGCATTTATGATCTTTACTTGATATTGTTTTCTTTAGTGTTTATTGTCACTAAATATTATGTAGTTGACAGATCCATCTAACGACCGAGAATTTAGAGGTTCCCAGAGAAGACTCCTTATTAATCCATGAAATTTGATTAGTTCTTGATATAATTGTATGATGTGTTTTTGTTGTGCCATTACAATTTACCTGATGATCATTGTTATTTTATGTGTTCTGTGTAGTTACAGATTCTTATAAAAGGACTTGGCGATGTTTGGTGTTCTGACAAGTGCAGTCTGCTATATATTGCATTTAAACTTGGGAAACATTAAAGAGAAACCACTCCACATGGCCATCTTCCTGACATTCATTTCTTTCCTTATCTTGTTCATGACTGAACTCCTAATCGATCATAGAGTAACGTAGCGAAGCTTTCACAATCACCTGTTGAGCTTCTCATAGTAAGACCCTATACCCTCTTCAGTTTACTTGAAACTATTTTGCTATTAATTTTTTATTTTATCTTGGCTGTTCATCAATATACTACTTGCAGGATAGATAATCTGTTTACTGTAAATAGTGTCTTCTTTTGATCTCATAGGATTACATTAACTAACACCCGCTCATTGATCATATTGTCATGAATTTCTTTTCTTAGAAAAGAAGTAATGACAGATGGAGAATACTTCGACTAACTCATTTTTTGGTTTTCTGTCTTAAAAGTTCAACATGTTTAGAATACTGTGTGTATTGATTAGTAGAATACCATAATTTTTTTGATGATATTGTGCAGGCACGATAGTGGTATGGCTGTTGCTGCGATGAAATACACATCTACGTTAGAATGAATTATTTGATTACCATTCCCTATCTTATATAGCTCCTTGTTTTGATGAATTTCTTCTTCATATTTTTATCTATGGTTCAGTTATTCTATTGACTTCCAAAAAAGGACGATACAATTGCAGTTTTGAATGCTTAATTAGCTAGCTCAAGGTGTTTGAAACCTGTAACAAGATACAGTGATCGCCCGATTCAAAGCAAGTTAATACATTTACACTTTGCACACATTCATCTGATCATAATTTCAACCTGCCTAATGTTTTCCGTTCGATCGTATCCTCTAAATATAGATCAATTCAGACCACCATAAATACTCTAAAACCCTACCTGCTTCGTATCAAAATCAACACAGAAAATTACAGTTCTTTTTTTTTTTTACTGAAAATTTCTGTGAAAACCCTCACAGCACAGGAAAATCCATCAAGCTTTTTACGATTATTTTATTCTGCTGCAGCATCATTTCCTATTTCCCATATCCGTTCTAATATCAGGCAACGTGTCCAGATCAATCCGAGCATCATGTTCATTAGAGGAATCTGAAGAATCAATGAGGTCATCTTTAGCCACCTCCACAGTCTCATTGTGGAGGAGAGCCTGGCTTTCATGTTTCCCCTGATTCATTATCAGTATTTGGCTTTTCTTTCTGAGCATCATCGGTAGTCTCCTTCAAAACGGGAGAATCAGAATTTACTTCTCCATCTGCTGTTGTGTTTCCGCTTATGATATTTCTGATGCAGCAGACCGTGAGCTTTAAAGGAATCTCCAGTGGCGCTCTGCATTCACAGTCTCGGTGGCGATAGTGGAGTTAGAATCAGATTGATCACTGTTAGAAATCGTGTTTGACGCATTGGCCTGATCCAATTCACCAGTTTGCAGGTTGGCGGTTTTCGTATAGTTCCATCAACTGTTGCATTTTGAGTTCATTTGAAGCTAACGTATTCGTGTCCCTCATTCTGTAGAGAAGAACCAGTAACTTCGGTAACCAATCCTGTAGAATTGGTGCTTGTTTCTCTTCTGCTCCTGCATGGGTTTTATTGCCTGCATTCAAAGTAAGCTATCCTCAGGGTTGTATGATCTAAGAGTCGTACGTATTCTTCAGAATCGTGACATTCAATGAACTGCCATTCTCAGCCATTTCACTTCCTCCCAGTTTCGACTCTTTTCATTTGATTCCCATTGATATCCTCAGTTTGATTTAATTTATTCGCCTCTTCTAGAATTTCCTTTCTGTGCTCTCATCAGAGTTTTCTGAACTTGCTTTCTCAGTCTCGTGGTTATAATTTGGTTCATGAACACTGCACTGGAAGCATCATCGCTTTAATGTTCCTCTCGTGCTTCATTAACATTCTTCTCGACTCCATCATGATTCATATAATCAGATGAACTCTCATTTTCTTGGCTCTTTACCATTGCTCTTTCCTTCCTGACTTCTCTCATCTAATAAATCATCGTCATGATCAGCTTCAACTGCGTTTAATGATCTGTTCATCTCTCTATCATCTCCGCCTCCTTTCCCTCATCTAGTGCCTCTTCATTCTTTGTATCTTCGTCTGATCATCTCTCGTGCTTGTTGTTGCTTCTAGCTCCTCGTCTCTTAAGCCTGCTTTCAGCTTCCTCTTGCTCCTCGTCATATTCTTGCTTGCTACTTCTTGCTCTTCATGCTTGTTTGGTTTTCTTGTTCATCATCTTCATTCTTGTTTCTTTTCTCGTGCTCTTCTTCTTCTTGGTTGCTTGCTTCTTCTTGGTCCACTTCTTCATGCTTTCTTACTTCTTTATCTTCTTCTTCATGCTTGTTTTCTTCCTCTACAGCAGTATCTTCTTCTTCTTCTTCCTCGTGATTCTCATTCTTACTAGCTTCCTGCACCCGAGGAAGGTCCTTCCTCCCCAATTTCAGAACATCATCGCCTTGTTCTTTGACTGATATTTTTGTGTCTTTCTCATCAAATTCCTTCTTCTTGTCATGGGAGTGCTTGACTTGGTAGATTAACCAGAAGCAAACTGCAACCAACACACAAATCTGCAGGACATGTTTTACCTTGACGCCTTTAGATCGTTGGTTTCTACTAGGTGATCGCTTGATCATGATTAACTTCCCAGAATCCTCTTCTCTTATCTACTCCTCTTGTATATGGAAAGCCCTGTTTATATTCCATGGTAACATAATAAACAAAGATAGTTGATCAATCATTTAAAGCAATCAAATGATACACCTAAATAATAAATTAAATTTAGAGTTGAAATTAATTAACCGAAACATTTCTATCAAAGAAAAACGGAGGGGAATTGTTTTCATTTTTTAATCCATAAATTCAAGATCGGCGTAATGACACCATAATAACAATACAAGGTTAAGAATCTTACCAAGAATCGAATGTTAATAAATAGCTCTTTCAGATAATAAATAAAAGAAAAGAATAAACACCTAAGTTCTTCCTCTCAATATCTCACTATCTTAAGACCAAACTCTCTTAAAGTAGGAACGATTTGAGAGAAAGAAAAGAATGAACATTATTTTTTAAATGCTTCCCTTATAACCCTTCATATAGTATCCACTTCAAAATTAGGGTTGTAGTATTAAACCGTTTATGCACAATTTCCTCTTTACCCTTTTATTTATACAATTAGTTAAATGACCAAATTTATTTATTTAAAAATAAGCTTGGAAAGGGACCTTATGACATAAACCCAGGAAAAGGATTTACGTAATTTGTTTATAATAAAAAGAAGTCAAAATTAATATATGTCCTCAAGTCCCCTTCCAAGCTCATTTTAAAATAAATTAGTTTAGTCAATTAACTAATTTAAGGCTTACATTAATAAAAGAATAAAAGAGAAACTGTGCATAGATGAGTTAATACTAGAACCCTAATCTTAGGTATATAAAGGGGATTATAATGGGTGCCTAGGGTTATGAGATAACATCCAAAAAAAATGTCCATTGTTTTCTTTTCTCTCTAGTCACCGTCTACTATAGGAGAGTCTCAAGCGATTTTTTTTCTCTTCTTGATGTCTAAATTATCAGTTAGTTCAACTGTCAAAAGCTCCTATTAGCTAGTACACTTCAAGAGTAAAAACAATTATTGTCTTTATTTTATGACCTAGAAGGCTAGAACCAAATAATAAGGAGATTGATGTCTATGGAAACCCGACTCATAAGTATCTACCAGCAAAGGTTCTTGATGAATTCAAACTACTCCTTATGCTCTGCTAGGAACTTGTGGAATGTTACGAAAAACTGAAAAAAAAATAAAAATAAACGATTTATAAAGTTTTAATGAAACATCCAATTCAAGCGAGCCTAGCATAAAGATCGGATTCGATAAAGTAAGCATACTAATTATGAAAAATAAAGCAACATAACTGTTAGTTCTACACACTAGATTGATAAGATTGTCAATTCCACAAACAAACAAAAAAGGAGACAATAATTTTAAAAATGCAAAATTTGCAGAGCTGGCTTAATCAGAAGACCATTCTGGTTCTCTAAAACACAGAACACAACATTTTACAAAATTCTCTACTAACATCTTATTGTCCAGAAAACATCTAACAGCACTACAGCAGTGCTAAACCAAGCCCAGACAACAGAGTAATCAACTATAGAAAACAGAATTCAAACCAAGGGCCAATAGTGTTTTCATTTCATTATTTTTCTCAGTCCTCAATCCTCATAACGATTAAAACGATAGATTAATCACCCAATTGGCCCAGAATTATCAACCATTTCACAACGACCTAATTCAAAAAACCCAAATTTCCATTTACGTCCAGATTCTAGCCACAATAACATTGTAGTAAACAGGTATAAGTAGTTTCATTAGATAAAAACAAACCTAATTTTAAAAAAATGGAATTTTTCCTCAGAAAAGAATCAACCAAAAAAAATAGCTGTATTCCCAAATGAATATGTCCCATTACGTGTAATTCTATGATCAATAAATGGAAATATTCCTCATAAACAATTGAAACCCTAACTAAAAGAAACAAAATTTTATAACAAATAAAGAGAAAAGGCCACACAGAAACAAACCCTAGAACTATATGAGCATACTCAACCTCAAATCCAAAATATTCACAACAAAATCCATCTATTAGATTCAAAACCCAAAACCCATTTCCCAAAGTGGCTTATTAGGAGCAATAAATTAACAAAACATCAAACAACCAGATAAATCTATGTTTCAGTTCTAGACAAGAACTACTTTAAGAGAAGTAAGTTTGGATAGATTCAAAGATTTTGTTATATGTAGAGAAGTACCTGGAGACAGAAGAGAAGTAGTTGAAGCTTTCTCGTGAGGGAAGACTGAAGAGAGTGAAGATAGATTTGGGTAGGCACTGTCTCTCTCTGTCACTTCGAGTCGCCAAAGGGTCGATCTAGATTCTAGTACTAGTAGAACACTAGAAATAGTTCAACTGTTCAAATAATACCCTGTACTCGCCCGAATTTTTTATTTTACTTTTTGTTGTCAAAATTCAAAGAGGAAATTACACAAAAACTCTCGTGGCTTGCGAGCCGAAAATAATCCTAGCAAAAATTGACACGACATTTTAAAGGTATTTTGGTCATTTAAGTAATAAAATTTTAAGAACTAAATAACTAATAAGAGTTTCTCTATTCAAATGTTTTTCTTTTTAGACTTCACTTCATTCTAAAAAATTTAAATTAAAAAAAAAATCATAAAGACACTTCTTATTTTTTTTAAAATTATTTCATTTATCTTTTGACACTCATATTCTAAAGATACTCAATTTTAAAAAATTGAACTTCTAAAGCCACTCTAATTTATTTTAATATTACCTATTCTAAATATATACTTCTCTTTAGAAAATTTAAAACGGAAATAGAAAAAAGATGTGAAGTAATCAAATAAAAATAAACAGAGAATAAATAGAACAAAAGTGAGAGGATTAAAACAATAAGAAAACTGTTTTAGAGATCAATCTATGAAAATAGGAAAACAATATTTGTTTTTCTTTTTTGGATTTTAAGTTGAGTAAAAAAATTCTATTAAGTAAAAAAATGAGTTCATTTTTACTCACCCCCCAAGGGGGTGATCATTACCCCGCTTCCCCATATGTTGACATGTGTCCATTTATTAATTAAGGGTTGAAAAAATTAACTATCACAAGGGTAAATAAGTAAATTAATAATTAACAAATAGACACATGTCAATATGTGGGGAGGGGGTAATACCCACTCCCTTTTAAGAGGGTGAGCAAAAATGAACTCTAAAAAAATAATTTTAAATATATTTTTCTAGAAAAAAGAAATATATATATATATATTTATTTATATAAGTTTTCATGTTTTCCGGTTCTACCAAATATGAAATCATTTTTTTTTTCTCAAATACCACCCATTCCTCAATCATCACCATCACTAATATATATATATATATATATATATATATATATATATATATATGGTGTGGGAGAAAAAAATTATTTTGAAAAGAAGAAGAAAATATTTTATGGTTTGTAGAATAGGAAAAAAAAAAAAAACACAAAAGTGGGAAAAAAAAAAAAAAAAAAACTAAAGATGGAAATAAAAAAACTTGTTTTCTAAAAAAATGGTTTGAAGTGTCTTTAAAACTTTCTTGTCTTGTTTAGTAATTTTAATTCATGTTAAAATTGTCATTAATAAAAATAATAATTTAAATAAAGTGTAATAGATAATTAATTGATGAGTGGTGCTATTGGCACACCCCCTATTGATCTATTTATGCCCCACTTTTTTAATTATTTAGTTTTTTTTTTTTTCCTTTATCAAAATTACTAAAAGAGACATACAATTTAAGAAAAAAAAAATTATATAAAGTAAATCTAATAAAATCCCACATTAAAAAAAAAAAAAAAAAAAAATGTTCTTTTAATTGTTTTCTTGAAATATTTTTTTTTCATAACTCTTAAACCTTAAAAATACTTGTACCGGATCTTATTTAAACAATAAATCAAACATTTGAGGTGTAGTAGACAGATGAGATATTGATTAATATTTAGTCTCATTACTCTTTTAGAATCTGAAAGTGAAATAATGATAACCAAAACAAATACTTGCTCTTTGCTTCTTATTTCGTTTTGTTTGTGGGTTGTTTTGTTTTTTTCTCTCTGTGTGTTTTGTCTTGAATTGCTCTGTTCTTTGCTCTTTTCTTGGGGTTGTTTGCTTGTTCTTTGTCTTGTGACTTTCTTGCTTTTTCTATAAAGCTTGAAGTTTTAAAAAAACACTAAAAAGAAGAAAAAAAAAATCATTCATGAGAGGTGAGAGAAAGATGAGACCAGAGATAAAGAGATCTGAGATAAATAGAGCTTATTAAGTTTGAAAAATAAGTAAAAGGGTAGTTTTGGAAATAAATAAAATAAATTAGTAAAATATTTAACTTCATTTAATTAAATCAAAATTTAAACAAATGGGGCATAAATAGATCAGTAAGGGGTGTGCCAATAGCACCACTCTTAATTGATTGTCAATAGCATTTCTCATAACCAGGGTTTGTAAAATCGACATATCCACCGATATATCCATATTTTGGAGGGACCGATATCGAAACAGGGGTAATATCCAATATCTAGCAAATATCCGGTCGATATCGAAATATCTATAAAAATCTCCCGATATTCCCGAAATATTGTGAATTTCATCCCGAAATCCAGGGATATTTTGCACAAAAAAAAAAAAATTTAAAAATAATCTTAAACACTTAAATTATTGTTCAAATAATCTATATTGAAAATTATTTTGAAAGAAGCATTAACAAATTTTATTTCGGATTGTTTATCATTTATAATTAATATTTAATATAGTATCTAATTATTTATACTAAAATTAATATTTTTTATTCTTCTAGCTTACTATTTGAACCCAAAGTACCAATATAGAGACAATATTGGGGATAATTCAAATCTTTTGAAAACCGCACATATTGTTTATTCGCAATTAGACCCTGAAGCTGCAGGGATTGCTAATTTTGGAAATGAGGTAAAAAGTTACAACTTACAATTAATTTTATAATTCCAATCAATTTTATAATTCCAATATTATAACTTCTTTGCATGAGAGTATTGTGTCATTTACTCATATTTATATATATTATTTACATACTGATCTTATGAGTCATGAATGTAACTCATATACTTTAAGGATGGAAAGAAAAGTTTTAGTGAACGAGCAGCCATAGTAGCTAGAAGAAAAATGCAACCATGTATATAAGTTTTATTACAAAAATCTATGTAATAATAATAAATAATAATATCATTAAAATGGTATTCATACTTATAATACTTAATAATTTTAATTGTAGCTGATTGGTGGGTAATGTATGGAGATTGTGCTCTATCATTGTGTGTAATAGCAGTTCGCATATTGTCACAAACAGCATCATCTTCTGCATGCGAAAGAAATTGGTCTACATTTGCTTTAATCCACACAAAATAAAGAAACCGTCTTGCCTATTCTAAGCTTGAACAACTTGTTTATTGTTATTATAATATGAAGTTGAAAATTAGGGATATGGCAGCTGAAAAAGATAAAGTAGATGAAACTGATTTTATGGATCTATTTCAAGTAGCTACTGAAGCAGGGGATGATAATGAGAATCCTTTTTTTGACTGGGTTAGACCTACCTATTTGGATGATGATGAGGGAAATCCTGATCCACAAATTGCTTCTCATGCTCGAGACATGGGAATAAACGTTGAACAAGTGATTAGACCTGCCTATTCTAAGCTTGAACAACTTGTTTATTGTTATTATAATATGAAGTTGAAAATTAGGGATATGGCAGCTGAAAAAGATAAAGTAGATGAAACTGATTTTATGGATCTATTTCAAGTAGCTACTAAAGCAAGGGATGATAATGAGAATCCTTTTTTTGACTGGGTTAGACCTGCCTATTTGGATGATGATGAGGGAAATCCTGATCTATAAATTGCTTCTCATGCTCGAGACATGGGAATAAATGTTGAACAAGTGATTAGAGAAGAAGTTGGTGTAGATCGTGGAGTTACTGTTAGCAGCTCTTCCGATGACCAACATACCTCTGATGGAAATAGTGGAGGAAAAGATGATGGAGATGATGGAGGAGGTTGGGATTCTAGTGCAAGAGATTGGGATGCTGGTGCAACAAGTTGGGATGTTCGTGCTGGAGGTTGGGATGTTGGTGCAACAGGTTAGAATGCTAGTGCAACATATTGGGATGCTCATGCTAATTTTGATCAAAATCATGGTAGACAACATGGAGGAACAAGTCAAATTGATGAAGATTCCTTGAATATGTCTCTCTCCTCAATGAGTATGGGCACCGAAAATAGTTCTTTGAGTAATTCGCAGACAAGGTCAAGTTCTAATGTACCATATTATGGTAGTTATGGTAGATGCAGTATATTTGATTATCCTTCTCCACAAATGCCATATGCAATACCTATGCATGCAGATCAACAATATCCACTAAGTTGGGTAAATCCAAACTACCTAATTCATGGATCAGTTGGAAGAGATCAAGCAACATACGTGTGGCATATTAATAACTACTTTAAAAACTATGCTAGCACGTTTTCCTGGGAAAATTATTGTTCGAATCAATATAGAAATGTATCTTATGTATTTGAACCAACAAGTAATTCATTTTGGTTTTAAATTTCAAACATGTAATGTATTATTATGTATGAATTATGATTTATGATAGAATCTTGAAAGTATGGAACTATATATATTTTATTGATAATTTTGCTTATTAAATATTTAATCTTGTATATAATATTGTAAAAGTGAAACAAAATATTATTCTATTAAATACTTAATTTTAAAAATTATATACAGACTCTATATATGTTATAATTTATAATAAACACATAACTATGCTAATTTATTATTGAAATATGATTCATTTGATATATAATTATTTGTTTAAGCTTGTCCTAAAGTTTCACAAAAAAATTCTAAACTTTAGATGTAAATATCCATCATTTTGTTAATTTTTTACCGAATATCCACCGATATCGATAATATCCCCGATATATCCATAAATTTAGAAGCCCGATATGGATACCGATACCGATATTTTATTCCTTGCTCATAATTAATATATAAAAATAAAATTAAGGCTAATAATAAAGTATTAAATAAATCTAGTATAAGAATTTAAAACTAAAATAAGTTGCCACCGAGGGATTTGGAGGAGATCATATGTGCAATCTCTTCAAGATATCGGAGGAGATCCGCATGATTTGGAGATCCATTCGATCTCCTCTTATTTGTAGGAGATCCACACGATCTCTTCTAGATCGGCGATCTCCTATATATACGGTGAGGAGATGTCGGTCTAATCCCTCCTCTGTCTCAAGTTTTATACCACTAAGAACCAATCCCACTTCTGATTCAATTACCTTCCTCGCATTAATCCAGCCCACTGCTGCATCAGAGTCAGCAAAAAAAAAAACACTTCTTTGAATTTCGGTTTCTTAGTAATATTATTGAATCTATGATTAGCTATTATAGACTTGTGTGCTATCAACTTAACTGATATACAAGATAGACGATGTTAAGGACAATAAAATGCCTTTAATTCAATTGTTTAGAATATCATTTATGAAACCCGTGTCCAATGCCAATGTCAATGTGATATAATGGTATTGAGCTCTCATTCAACTTGACAATATCTCACATTGGAACCGTCGTTATACTCACCCTTAGTTAATTACATATGTTCCTGAAATTCTTTTGAAAAATCTAGTAGCTAAGTACCTTAATGATTCTTTTAGTGGTTATCAATGTTCAAGTAAAATGGTTTTAACCTTTCAAAAAAAAAAAAAAAAAAAAGGTAAGATGGTTTTATATATGTCTTCTTCATTGTCAACTCTCATATGAATCAAAGCTGAAAGATACTATTTGATCAGTATTAAATAAACTCTTATTTTCGTTAGTTGTAAACTAAAAAAGTTATCAATTAGACTAGTTTAATTGAATGAGTGTTGTTCTAAAAAAAATATAAAAGATTGAATGAATGTTAAAGATTTGAAGTTGGATTAAAGCTACAGTAAATTTGTAGTCTCTGTTCTTGCTTTCTACTAGATCAAAAGTTTTTATTAACAAATTAAAATTAGCAAAAATCGATGAGATTAAGTTGATTCAGTAGTATTACGTATCCTTCACAACACCCATTTTAACAAAGTTATAGATTCGAGTAACGTCCATAGTTCTTAAAAAAATTAATAATAGAAGAAGCAAAAGCCTAACACAAATCATCAATATTCGTAAGATGAAGTTAGCCCAGTGGTATACCTATCATACCTACACTACGAGGTTATAGGTTCGAGTGTCTTCCTTTTTACAAAACTCTAGATTATTGTAATATTAAAAAAAAAAATAAAAAAAAAAAAACTAATATGCATCGGTGTCCACGTGTATACTTATGTTTCAAGAAGATTAATAATCCATGACATCATAAATAAAACATCTTTTGAAGTATCTTATTTTGCCGCTAGTGTAAAGTACACTATGAATTAGGCTTAATTAATCAAACTCAAACTTAGATACAGCTGAAGAAATTAATTAAAGGAGGTAAAGAATAAACTAAAGTCCTTGAAAGAGCAGAAAATAAAGGCTAGCTTGAAAGACCAAGTTATCTTAAAAAGTAAAGCACAAGACGAGAGAAAAAGAAACCAAAATCTCTATTCAGATTATTCTCACTTTCCTAAACTTTCTGCTAACCAGCAGACAGAGAAAAAGGCTTCCGCACAGAAAGCCTAAGGGTATTCCCAAAGCTTGGTATATTTATGTCAGTCCTTATCATAAACTATTTCTTTTGTATTACGTTAAAAATTAATTTAAGATTTGGGATTATAATAACATTGCCTAACTGTTTTTTTTTTTTCTTCTTAATAAATAAAATCTGACACCGAATGGGTCAAGGTCCGTTAGGAGTTAGGACCTGCTTAGATCAAGGACTGCATGCGTGACCCATATAACCGGGAGATATCTACTTGAATTCACAACAGGGGAAAGAAAACTCCCCGTACATATACTTGTAAAACACGTATGGTGGAACTTGAAACACCCGCCACTAACATGAAAGCAGATTAGGTGCACACCACTCTTGCTAATAAGAGATTTGTAGCTTTGCCTAACTGTTGAGTTGGGTTATTGGTGAAATTTTAGAACTATTTGGGTGCACAAGTAATTAACTAACTACATATAAAGGTAGGTAGGTCATTGATTTTCAATGAGCATTCACATTCCTGTGTGAACTATAAGTCTGTAACTAACAACTAACAAAGGAACCAATATAAGCTGTATATATGTTTAATTATAAGATGCTAATTAACAGCTTGATGTATATATCTCTTTGCTTCCATCTAAAGATATTCTCTGTTGAACAAAAACCTTGCTTCTTCCCTCATTTTCATCTTCCCTCCCATGCAATACCTATATATATATATATATAAGCTTACTCACCATCTCCTTACCAATTCATTTTTTTTTTAATCAAATTAAACCAAAACAATGAAAAATTTCTTCAAATTCATTGGGGTTCTTTGCTTTTATCTACTTCAAACTTCATCAGCTTCTCTTGTTTCCACTGGAGATTTTAACAAGGATTTCTATGTAACATGGTCCCCCAGCCATGTAAATACCTCCACGGATGGCCATGCTAGGAGCCTCAAGCTTGACCAAGAATCTGGTATGCCACGATACTTCAAGATACTATAATTTGTTGGAGCTTAACACGCTCGTAAGTTTAAGTTTTTGGGTCAAGTAGTACACCATTTTATAAGCAATTATTTTATGTGATTGCATTCCGCACATCTATCTAAATTCTACATTTGAAATGTTTGGTAGGGGCTGGTTTTACTTCAAATGACATGTTCTTATTTGGACAAATAGACATGCAAATAAAACTAGTACCAGGTCACTCTGCAGGAACAGTTTTGGCCTTTTATGTAAGTATATATAAACTTTTCTTTTTCTTTGCTTTTGTTTCTTCATATACATATGTGATATGTGTGTGTGATTGCTTATGCAAACAAAGTTTGGGAATGCAGTTATCATCTGATCAGCCGAACCGAGACGAAATAGACTTTGAATTCCTTGGCAATGTAAGTGGGCAGCCATATATCCTTCAAACAAATGTTTTTGCTGATGGGTTTGACAACCGTGAGGAGAGGATTTATCTTTGGTTTGATCCAACCAAAGACTTCCATAATTACTCTGTTTTCTGGAATCTTCACCAAATTGTGTAAGCAACTTTTCCTTCATTTAGGTGCTGTTCGGTGACATTTTCAAAACTTTACATAGAAATGAATCAATTTCTCGTTTTTCAAATGAAAATTGTAAAACAGAAAACAGAAAACATTACTGAACAAACCCTTGGTATCATAGTAATTCTTTTAAAAGTAATTGATGATTGATTAGGTGTGTTTTTTGTTCAGGTTCACGGTGGATTGGATACCCATAAGAACATACAGAAACCATGCAGACAAAGGAGTGGCATACCCTAGATGGCAGCCAATGGGGATAAAAATCAGCCTATGGAACGGCGACAGCTGGGCAACACGGGGCGGAAAGGACAAAATTGATTGGTCAAGGGGCCCCTTCATAGCTTCATTCAGGAATTACACTATAGATGCATGTGTTTGGAAAGGAAATGCAAGGTTTTGTAGGGGTGATAGCTCCACAAATTGGTGGAACAAAGAAAGATTGAGCTCTTTAACTTCTACACAGAGAAGATGGTTCAAATGGGTGAGGAAGTACCACATGATATATGACTATTGCCAAGATAATCAGAGATTCCAAAACAATCTTCCTAAGGAATGCTCTCTTCCCAAATACTGAGAATCTATCCTCTCCTTCCATAATCTCCATTTCCATTAAAATTAATGATTATATATGCAGTTATATTAATGGGTGAAAGTATCTTTATACTTGGAAGCAAAGCAACCTTTTTAGTGCCTCTCTAGCTTTGTTTGGGTTGCCATATATGTATAATGAATATTGTTTTGATAATAAAATATACAAAATCATCTATGGATACTATTCAAACATTAAATTAAAATTATCTATGGTCCATTACTTGGTGGGCTAGAGACTTCAAAATGAAACTTTTAAATATATTACACATTTGCCCATTAAATTGTATAGTGTGGGGAGACCTATGCGAGTTGTATTCGGAACCTGATCCACAATGACGTCAAATTTCAAAATAAAAATAAAAATATCAAATCATTTTTTTTTTCAACAAACAAAAATAAGTGATCAAACATGATCATAGAAATTAAATAAACTTTCATACAAATTCCAACATAATCTGATTTGAAACTTAAAAACAAAACTGTCTAACACATAATAACATGTGTGTCCTGCAAAATTTAAGAAGGAAAACCTTAACTCAACATGCTATACTAATAAAACAAAACATTCACTTCCTATTACTCTTCAAACTCATGCTTCAATCCCATGCTCCTCTGGAATGATCACCTTGCTAGTCGGCTTTGCCAAAAGATCGATATATTCCTGGAAAGGCGATTTCACAAAGCGGGTTTCCTTCCAGAAGCCTGGCGTTAGGAAACCATTGGCTTTCAATAGACATTCAAAGGTTGCCTGGAACCACGAGAAGAAGTATAAACATCAATAATTCCTGCAAAATGCAGCACCTTCTTGGGAACCCTAGCAGCCACGATATTGGCACCATATGGGGCCGGCACCATCCTCACCGTCACGCTACCACACTTTCCGGTCACCTTGCACAGCACGATGTGAGGCAAGCCGATCTTGTTTTCCCAGTAACCTCTCTTGACAGGTATCACCGAAAGCTTAGCCAATATAAAGGCACTGCGGATAGCAGTGCCCACCTCCTTGGAGCACTTGACACTGAGATCGACGTGGCCGTTTCCGTCGCCAACGACGACAAAGGCCTTGAAACGGGTCCTCTTGTTGGAATTAATGCACTTATTGAGAAGTTTGAGAGTTCATCAGTTCTCAAGAATAGTTGGTATTAGCAATTACTTACTGCAATCAAATTTGAGTTATTATGTATTTGATATTTCCTAGTGTATCTAATATTTCCTATGTATCTTATATTACCTAGGTATCATTCTAGAGTATTCTACATACTCTTTATATTGAGTTGTAGCTCAATTTTCATAATACAGAACATTAGAGCTCTATAGTAGCAACTCAAAATATATTTCACCATTATCTTATTCATCAAATATTTCTCTAACAAATTGGTATTAAAGCAGTGTTTGCTGATCTGATTGGGTGTTATTTTCTTTTAGTACTTTGAAAGATGCCATCTTCTACGGTCCAAAATCCATCATCTCCATATTCTCTCCTTCTAAACTTTGCAGGAGAAAATTATGATTTTTGGAAGGTAAAAATGAAGACTCTGCTTTTGTCAGAAGGTCTTTGGAACATTGTTAATAAAGGTTTCACAAAACCTACAGAAGAGAGCGAACTTTCAGAACTAGAAAAGGTGAAGCTTGAAGCAGATCGGATGACAGATGCAAAGGCTCTTTCAAAAATTAAAAATGGAGTTACTACAACCATTTTTCCTAGGATTATGAGAGCCTCTACAGCAAAACAAGCATGAGAGATTCTAGAGTGGGAGTTTCAAGGTGACAATAAAGCGAAAGTTATCAAATTCCAACTTTTCGCAAAGAGTTTGAAAATCTTACGATGAAAGAATTTGAATATGTACAAGAGTATTTCTCTAGAGTGATTGGAGTTGTCAATCATATGAGAACTCTTGGTGAAGATGTTACTGATCTGAAATGTCATGACCCAAAATCTAGGGACATGAATAAAATATAAAAATCAAATCAAAGAAAGGTAATAATAATAATTTTTTTTTTTTTTAATATCTTTACATCCCTTCGTGCTTCATGAATACAATACGATGCGCATATAGTTCCGATTATAAATCATTTACAACTCAACTTCAAGCAATATATCCATGAATACAACCCTCAAATTATATAAGAGATTCAAAGTTTCCAATTGCATAACAACTCGCTTCGGTAAATCCATTAATCCATTAAATTCAATAAGCTCAACTCAACCATACGGTTTCACAACCATTTAAGATTAATAAAAATTCTTTAAATCTCACATCAAATTCATATATGCCTTAAACAATTTTCTTTAACATACTCATTATTGAAATACACAACAGCCGCCAGACATCAAACTTTAGATTGGATAAAAATAGACACATTGTTTTTCTTTGTTACCCAACATCGCCCTAAACAAGGGTGCAAATAAAATATCACTCATTCCAGTTCACAAATTCATTAATTCTCTATGACTTCAAATCACTGTCAACCATAATATACCAAACATTTATTTCACAATTTAGGTATATCAATCCCAAGTATATACATAACCTATGGCATACGTGTTTAACACATTCCTTTGGGCTTGAGTTTGAGATTTACAACCCAAAAGCCTACGTACCCTATACTCAATAAGGATCAAAGCCCTCGTAGTTCATATTCAATAAACCAATCTAAGAACCGATATCAATGTCACATAATTAAATATGACCATGTTCAATTCATATCTCAAATCACGTTTAATATATTCATACTAGCAAATCTATTCTCAGAATAACAATGGTACATCAACAAGATATCAAACATCATATATTTTTAGGATAACAACCGCCAAACATTTAACCTGCATACCGCAAGGTGTAAATGTTCACAAATTGCCAAACAGTTAATCCGCAAACTGTAGGATGTAAATTTTACACATTTATAACTTACATAACGCATGTGCAAAGGACATCAAACATAACAATGAATATATGTAATTAATTACCCCCTAACAGTTCAAATTACTTATCTACTAGTTCATTCTCATTTCTTCATCATCACAAGTGTAAGAGTTCCCGGACGTGGATGGATAATGTCTTGGGTTCACGAAAACAAAGTACAACCGCCAAACATTTAACCTGCATACCGCCAGGTGTAAATGTTCGTGAACGACCAAACATTTGTGAACCGCCAAACATTTAACCGCAAACCACCGGATATAAATGTTCACGAAAAACCACTAGGCATAAAGACCACAATACCGCCAAGCACAAGGCCTGCGAAATCGTCAAACCAATGACAATTCCAAATTTCCATCCATCACCAAACATTTAATCCGCAAACCGCCAGATGTGAATGTTTGTGAAGAACCACAAGGCACAATGCCCACGAAACCGTCAAACCCATGACAATTTCAACTAACTCGTTACTCTTTCAACGAGTCCTCACTTTAACTAAATTAGCTAAAGCCAACTCAAGTGGACTATATCTTGGGGATTTATATAAATCCATGACACAGCCTAAGGTAAACTGGGGGCCTCTCCAAATTGTTAGGAAAAAAAGAAATTAAAATAAAGTACTATTACCCAGGACTAGCTCTGATTGACCAAATTTTAATCCGATTGGACCACAGATCCAAGAGATAAGACTCTTCGATGAAGCCTACGCAATACTAAAATTTCCTCCCCTGTTATCTACCCAGCCCTGTTCTGAACCACATAAATCACAACAAGGAATTCCAAATGACATCTCCACCGTCCAGATATAAGAACTACGAGAGTAGAACGTGCTGACCAAATTTCAGTCCAAACCGATCTCAGACAAAGGAGATATCAATGTTTGATCAAGACTACGCAGTGGTGTTCTTCACACCATTTCTGCACACACATACCTCTCTTTCTTCTCTCTTCTCTCTCTTTTCTAGCACACCGAATACCCCCTTACAATCATAAAAGCCAAATTACTCACACCTAGCTTTTAATCAAAGGCAACACACACTAGTTTGCCTCACCAAAACCCACATTTTTTCCACATTAACAAGATTAAGCCGTGACTTACAAATCCAAACCACCAAGACTATTAAATTTTGCTCACACAACAACACATCAATTGATTACATCTTAGTCAATCCCACATCAAAAGCTTGTATACAATTCATTTAATTTCTATCATTTGTACTATCAACATCTTACTTGAGCATTACATCCAACACCTTGTCAACACAAATAATATATCCACAATCACAATAGATACTATCCATGAAATCCATTTAAATTCAACATATACATTTTATGTCTTTTTTACACAAATTTTCTCAAATAAAATACATCAAACTTGAGTCTCAATCGAAATATCTCTCATTCCAAATAGAGATTTCTAAATTATACCACAATTATCTCATTTCAGAAATTAACATCATATGCCCAAATTAAAGTATTTCCTTATAGATTCATATGTCCAAATCAAGTCTAAAAATTCTAAAGTTAGTTCAAATACATAATTTGTATTTGAACTCAAATCAACTACATACAAAGATAGATTTCAGAGTCTTTTAGTTAGAGACTCCTTAAAAACATATATATAATCGAAATTCCTAAGAAAATATAAATACATACCTCAAATTCAGCTCATTTCTTGTCTCTATTTTCCCTTTTCTCCTTCTTCTACCTGATCCCATCACCTCTCTCGGCAACTATCCTTCTTTCTCTTTTTCTCTTTTCTTTTCTTCACCGATTCTATCTCTACTGTTTTCTATTTTTCTCTTCTTCTTTCTTCTTTCCTCTTTCACGGTTCGTCCTTCTCTCTTCTTTCTATTCTTCTTTCTTTCTTGCTTCTATCTCAATTTTGTTCTTTATTAATATAGTCCCAAAAAATGAGTCCACTCAAGTCAAGATCCCATTTTTATATAGTTGCCTTTGTTTTTACTTTACACATGTCTCTCATGCATTTAAAATCATCAAATTTTCATGGCAATTTACATTTCCACTCCTACAATATTTCTTATTCCTTTTCAACTCATTAAATGCAAAGAAAATTACAATCTCACCCATTAAATCACACTAAATTCAGTTTTGGGCTAGGACCAACTAACAATTTAATTTGGTTAGGGCCTTAACATTTACAATAAATTATGCCCAAATACCAATTAATTTCGGTCCAGTCTAAATCACTACTTCGCTTGTCATAATTTTAAGAGTGACGATATTTACACCTCTCAAAAACTGTATGTACACCACTACACCCCAAAGTAGTATTTTATTGAAAATCCAATATTACCCTTGAGCAAAATTACTTAAATGACTAAATAGTTTGTAAGTACACCCACCAGTAATTATTAATTGGTTTTATATTGATCCTTTTTAAAAAAGAAAAAAAAAAGAGGAAATTTCATATTTGATATTCACATATATAATTAAAACCATTCTATTTTCTCAAACCCTAACTTCTATTTAAATACTAATTTCAATTTCTTATGAGGAATACAAATTGATTGGGAAGTATGGAGAATGAATCAAAATCATCAAACGAAGTAGGTTGTGAAAAAGTAAATTTTAAATTAATTTTTATTACAAAATAAAATCAAATTGCATTGTCTTCTCTATAATATTTGTATTTTTGTAGAAAATTTGAAACACGCTATAGATTTTTTTTAATGAGTTATCAATATTTGCCTTAGAAATTTGATAGCATGATATAGCTTAGAGTTAGCACATTGTGAAACTATACAAGAACAATACAACAGTGTTACTGCAATGTTGATGATTAACGATAATTTACTGCTATACAATACCAATAATAAACCTTATTTATTTATTTTTTATTTTAAAGAAAACAATAAGATTTCTTAGGAACAAAAGAAATAGATATAAAAGGGGTGCACATTACTTTTTGACATATCAACCAAAATTTCAAATTCTTCCTTTGTAAACCTACCTACATATGAGTGAACCTCGAGATGGTTCGCAGCAGGATGATTAGAATGTTTCGTAAAGGTATATGTTAAATAGTTTAGGATGTTTTCACATAATTCAATTTTTTTTTTGTTTGATGATTTTTATTTATATGGTCTACAGGTCTTCATGTTTCCAGGTTCACCTATGCCTCCTATAGCATCTAATTGGCTTAAATATCGTTATCCATGAGCAAATTGCAACCAACCTCTCCGAGGTTTGGTCTTTAACAATCAGAAACAACTTTATACTTAATTGACAATGACCTCCCCTGCCATTAGTCAAATTTAGTCAAATTTAACAGAGATAAGGGTATTTTCATCCTTTCAAGCCTCTTTATTTATTAAAAAAATATATTTAAAAGCTTTAAATCTTCACAATTTATCTTGGCCACATTTTTTATTTTTATTTTTGAAAAATCTAATTGAAGAAAATTTTGGAAATACATCAATGAAAGAAGAAAATGTTGTTAGATTAGATTTAGATGAGCTAGGTTGTTTTTTAGTTTTGAAAAATCTAAAAAACTTGAATATGAAGAAAAATCCGGGAATCGATATGGAAGAAGCAAAAATTATTTGAATAAAATGTTGTTGGATTGGATTTTGATGATCCAGATTATTATTTTTTTAGGATTTAGAATTTGGAGAAAAATATAGAGATACGACCTATGTCTCCACTTTTTTTTTTTTTTTTTTTAATTTGTAATTTTCAATTTTTTTTATAGTGGAGATCCAAATTAGTTTTCATATATTCATATATTTTTAAAATCAGATTTTTTTTTTTTAATTATTCATGGGCATTTAGGTATTTGTAGCGGCTAAATCCAGTCAACGGTTAAACTTCACTAGCTTTGACTAACGGTAGGGGAGGTCATTGTCAATTAATGATAAAGTTGTTTTTGATTGTCAAAAGCCAAACCTTAGGGAGGTTGGCTACAGTTTGCTCTATAAGTGCTTTTAGAAACTTAGATCCGATGGTGCTAAACATAGGACAATTACTCTAGATAGCCAATGAGTACATTTTTCCTTATTAAATTTTGTATTTTCTTGTATTTAACAAGTAATATTATTAATATTTTATGGCTATTTAAGTTTATTTATCAATAGCATTTTACTACGTTTTATATTCAACATTTTTCTACAGGTATTATAGTATCATGATCATTTTGATATGATTAAAATGGAATTAAGACTTCCCATGTGTTAAGGAAGCTAATCAAGGCACCAACATTCCTTTTGTACTTGTTGCCGTGTAGTGGGGTGATGGATCAATCATCTAATCCTATGATGATGATCTATGATCAAGGCTAGAAGAAGAGCTCATAAGCTTGTAACATAATTAAATAGGGTGATTGCTAACGGTTTATGGGGTGTGTCTGTTGTTTAGTTTTCTAGGTGTCTTCAGTTTTGGCTCTCAGCTAATCAGGTTTTCTGTGGAGACTTTCTTCAAACACCTGTGCTACAGGTTTTTCAACATTAACATTATAATGAAATTCTTAAGATCATCATGCCAAACAAAAACACCACATAAGAAGCATTTTACCTAATATATCTCAATCATAGTTGGTTAGATTTAACAAAAGATAATGAAGGATGTCATGGAGGAGAGTAGGAGACGGAATTTAGAAGTTGGTAATTAGATTTTTTTTTTTTTTTTTTTTTTGAAACTACGAAGTTTATTTAGAAGGCCAAAGGCCAAGAAAACAAGAGCACTGTGGACAAAACCTAGCAGCACAAAGAAAAACGAGGAACAACCGAACCCAAAACCAACACACAACCAACAAAAATGAAACTTAGAGGAGGAAGGATCAGAGTAGCAGTCTGTAGCAACCTATAAAGACATGTTGGGATGATTGGGTTTGACAAACAAGCTTGAATTAAATTATGATGTCGATTGCATCCCTTCGACTACTGTTAATCAGGAAATCATTCTCCACCAAAATTCAAAAAAGAAGTATAGTTGCAATGAAAAGAAATTTTGTTCAGAAAATTTTAAAGTGATCCCATATGTTTTTCAGGAGTTGGAAATTTTTTTACTTTTTTTAACGATAAATTATTTATTTGAATAAAAAAATAAAAAAAACTTTAAAAAAATTTATATTAAATAATAATAAAATTGATTAGATAATAAAATAGTGGGGTGTACTTACAAAAATATAGTACAATTAAATTAAAGAAAGGGTAGTTTTGGTATTAAATGGGGTTTATTTATTAACTAAAGATTTTAAAAATATCTTAGGGGTGTACATACGAAAGAGGTGTACAAACAGTTTTTGAGGGGTGCCAATATCGCCACTCTAATTTTAAATATTACCAACACTATCATTTTTGGGCCTCAAGTCTTTTAGAAACTAAATTGAGCCCAAATTCATAATAATTAGGGTCAACTATTTAAAAACAGGTTGACTCATTTTTCAGGTTATTACAAGAAAGTAGTTGAAAAGATATTGATTAGCTTACCTGAAAAGTATAAGCACATTGTTGCAGCTATTGAGGAATCTAAAGATCTGGCCACTTTATCAGTTGAACAATTGATGGGATCTTTAGAGTCTCATGAACAAAAGAGATTGATGCCTAATGATCAGTCTATGGAGAGTGCTTTTCAGACAAAGCTCAATCTCAAACAACAAAAATCGTTCAAAAAAAGCGACCAGCACAGAGGTGATCGAAGAAAATGGAATAAAGGGGAGTCTAGCAAAAAGGAAGATAACAAAAATCACAAAGATTATGTTGTTGATGATTCTAAGCTTGCCTGCAAGATTTGCAAAAAGCAGAACCATGATACTTCAAATTGCTGGCATCGTGGAAAGCCTCGGTGCTTTAATTGTAAGAAGTTTGGGCATGTTGAAAAAGATTGTAGATACAAGCAAACTACCAACCAAACTAAAAAGGAGAATGATGACGAAGACACCTTATTTTATGCTTGCCAATCTGCTGTTGAAGAAAAAGAAAGTACCTGGTACCTTGACAGTGGCTACAGCAATCACATGTCAGGTAATGAGAATATATTCCTTGATGTTGATTCTACAGTTACACCTAAAGTAAAACTTGGAAATGGTGTTATTGTGGAATCAAAAGGGAAAGGGAGAATTTCTATTAAAACAAAAAAAGGAACAAAATATGTGAATGATGTGTTGTTTGTGCCTGAATTAAATCAAAATTTATTAAGTGTTAGACAACTTGTTGAAAATAGCTATCGTCTTCATTTTGAGGACGGTGGCTGCACTATTTTTGATAAATAAAAATAAAATAAAAAAAGAAGAAGAAAGATTTTGTTAGGTTGATAATTAGTGTTGGCATTAATTCCATATCAAAACGTGTTTTACTTGTAATGTTTAGTGGTTAGAAAATGAAGGATTTCAAAGACGAAGGACGTCTCAACCATTATTCGTTCAAGTTGCCGGCTTTTAAGAGTTTCGGACATTATCGGTCTACAAAGGTATACATGACCTCTTATCTCTTACAAGGCTAGGCACACACCCTCACATATCATTTTTGTGTGTCCCTTCATGATTTTATTTCATTTACATTTCACTTTCACACACTTGGCAAAATATGCTCATGCATTCACTTTTAGTTAATAAACTTTGTGTTTTGCATTTTCTAGGACTATGTCCGGAAACTAGCATATGTGTGTGTATTTGTGTTTATATGTTTCCGTATTTTGTGTTTAGGACTTGAACATGTTCTTATTCAATGCCTTATTGAGTTCCGGTCGTTTCGGTTACTCATTCATAAGGTTTCGAGTCCAAACGTGTTGACTATGCCACTTTACGTTCTCTTACGTTGTGTTGACTTCATCGATGATTTCCGAGATGATTTCTCAACCGTTTTTCAAAGTTGTATAGTCGTTTTTGTGTGTGAGAGAGTCACGGTTCGTAATCCGAAAACGGATTCGAATTCGGAGTTCGGACGCTCGAGATACGGGCCGACGAACCGAGAGTGCGCGGGAGAGGACAGCCCAGGCCGTGGGCCACATGGGCTGGCCGTGGTTGAGGCCGTGGGCCCCACGGCCTGGAGCCCCTTCTGCTCCCGTGTGGGCCACGCGCCCCCCACGGCCTGGGGGTGACGTGGCACCACATGATTGGTCAATAAGACCTCTCTCTCTCCTCCTATTTCTTCCCTCTCTCTCTCATTTTGAATTTCCAAGCAAAAATTTCAGAATTCCCGTATACACTTCTCTCCAATTTTTCCAAACTTCAAAACACCATATCTTCCTCATCCGGAGTCGGATTTGAGTGATTCAAGTTGTAGAATGTTCGTATTTGAGTCCTCTAACATCTCCAAGTGATTTGGTGGCTGATTGATCGTGATTTCAAGTGGTTGGACACTGAAATTCGTACCAGCTGCAGAACTTGAGGTTTGAGTCTCAACTTTGGGATTTCTTGTTATTTCACCTTCCATTTGCTTGGGGTTTCTTCTTCTATATATATGTTATTGTTTTATGAAAGCTATTTGAAAAGGTAGCTTGATTATCATTCCAATTGAAACTCAATTTGTGGACTTATGTTGACTAGATTTTATGATTCTAGGTTTTACATTTGTTTGTGAGTTGTATTGTGATTAGAATGGCATCTTAGGTTGTTTGATACTTAATTGAATTAATTTTGTGTTAAAATGACTTTGAGATTTGATTTGGTCCTTTGATTGAAGAAATCAAGGATTTGTGTATTTGTTTGTGATTTAGAGAATATAGGTTTTGATTGATGTAAATCTCAAAACCTTGCTCTATATTTTTGTCTAGTATATTGATTGATTTTAATCTCATATATCTAGACTTTGATTGTATATTGATAGCATCTTGAATTAGGACTTAATGAACATTTTGTGATTCAAGTGTTATATGTGTGAATGAGACTTTGAGTATATGTGTTAGGTGTTTCACATGCTTAGGTTTCTATTCATGGATTTTTGCATCTAGACTTGATTAATTGTGTTTTCACATGTTTAGGTCTATTTGTGCCATAGAATGTATTGATCACATGTTCTATGTTGAAATGAATGTTTGCATCATTTGCATTCACATGATCACACTAGGAAGTCCTTGTAAAAGGCATGAAGTCTTGGTTAGAGTCGGGATGACTCGGATAGCCAAGCAAGAAGTCTTGCCTAGAGTCGGGATGACTCGGATAGGTAAGCAAGAAGTCATGGCTAGAGTCGGGAGGACTCGGATAGTCATGCATGGGAGGCTCCCTAGAGGCAAGAGTGCCTTGGATAGGGAGTTGGCTAACATATTGGTAGGCCTAGGCGTATGGTTAGACATAGACTCCGATAGAGCGGGGTACACGGGATGTGTATGCACTCTTGAGGAATTTCTAATCTACCATCGATGTTGGTTGAGTGTGTTGTCCAATATATGGTGGTTCCGCATCATTGAGGGATTTCATACTTTCCAATAGGGTTGGGTAGGCTTAGACTTCACTAGGTTGGGTGAGCTAAAGATTGGTCACTTTGTGAATGTTCTATGTTTACTTTCCAATAATATAGTACCCAATGGTTGTAATTCAACCCGTGGATGTTTCCTCCTTGGAGGTTTTACCACGTTAAAAAATCCCTTGTGTTAATTCTTTCTATCTCTTCTCTTATATTTTAATTGTATATTTTATTGTCCTGATTCATAATATTGACTTGTGATGTATTTTGAATCAAGTCTTTGTATAGTGTGATTAGTATATTCATTCTATAGATCAATTTGTATCTTTGATTCTTTTGTATATTGTAATATTTGTTTAGTGACATTTTGCTCACTCTTGTAACACATTGAACATCTTATGAAATACAAGTTTATTTTGTTGTTATGATTATTTGATATTTTACCTCACATGACTTGTTGATATACTTAGACATTTCAATTATGATTGTGTCATCATATTGTCTATGTATGTCTATCTTGGATTTTAGTGTTGTGTGTAAGGCTACCTTGAGGGACAAACGGATGTTTGTTCAAGGGTTTGAAAAAAGGTGTAAAAACCTATTCACCCCCCCCTCTAGGTATGCTTTAAGCAATTTAACTTCGTTTGTGTACATTCAATTGGTATCAGAGCGGGTCGTCGGACGGCACTCGGCGAGATCCGGTTTACACTTACGAGTGGATTGCTTAGGTATTTGCTAGAATGGTTTTCCAAGATGATGTGATGACCGAAGGGGCTTCGAATTCTAGGCCTCCTCTTCTCAAGGGTCACAACTACGGGTTTTGGAAATTGAGGATGAAGGCTTACATCCGATCTATTGATGAGAGAGCTTGGATGACCGTTGAAGAAGGTTACCTTGCTCCTAACAAGATTGTGGATGGAGTGACCGTTTCCAAGCCTAGGAGTGAGTGGTCTACTAATGAGTTTGAGTTAGCAAAATGGCATCATCGGGCGGTGAATGCTATTTTTGGAGGTGTTGATAGTAGGCAATTCTCCTACATTCAAAACCTAGAAACCGCTAAGGAGGCATGGGAGGCTCTCCAAGTCACCAATGAGGGGACTAAAGCGGTGAAGAAGTCTCGTCTTCAATTGCTCACTTCCCAATTTGAGGTTTTGCAAATGGGTGAGGAAGACAAGTTTATTGACTTCCAAGATAAGCTTCTAGACATCGCCAACCAATGCCAAGCTCTTGGTACTCCTATCTCCGGTGAGAGGCTAAATTGGAAGATTCTTAGATCTCTTCCAAAGAGGTTCAAAGCCAAGGTTACCGCCATTGAAGAGAGCAAGGACGTTGACGTCATGAGCTTAGATGAGTTGCTAGGATCTCTTCAAACTTTTGAGGCGTGCATGAAACCAAAGGCTAAGAACAAGGGTTTAGCTCTCAAGGTTGTCAAGGAAGCTAGTAGTAGCGATGATGATGAGGAAATGGCGTTATTGGTTAGGAAGTTTAGGAAGTTCATGAGGAAAGGTGCCAAGTCAAGTGGCAAGTACTCAAGGGACAAGGAAGTCAAGAAGTCCTTTACTCCACCTCATGAGAGGAGTGGTCATGCTAAGAGCAATAGGAAGGTTCAATGCTTTAAGTGCAAGAAGCTTGGACATTATGCTTCGGATTGTCCTAGTGGTGATTCTAAGAGGGACAAGAAGGGAAAGGCTATGGCGGCTACATGGAGTGAAGATGATGCCTCTAGTGATGAGGAGAGCTCAAGTGATGAGTCTTCTAGTGAAGAAGAGCTAGTGAGCAACTTTGTTGCATTCATGGCTTCTCACTCTACTCTAGAGGATGTTAATCAAGATTCATTGGATAAGGAGATTGATCAAAGTCATCAAGAGTGTTCAAATGATAATCCATCCTACATTGATCTTTTGGCTAAGGTGAAGTTTCTTGAGGAGAAGTTGAAATTAGCCTTGAGTGAGATTGATGAGAAGGAAGACTTGATCAAGATTCAAGTGGATGAGTTTGTTGCTACAACTCGTAGGCTTTTGCGTGAAAAGAATGCTATTGAAAAGAAGCTTTGCGAAGTTGAGGGTATTTTGCTTGAAAAGGATAGGATCATCTCTAATATGAACTTAGAGAGCTCAAGTATAGCGGTGGTTGAAGAGAAGCTCATAGAAGCATCACTTCCTACTAGTGAAGCTATCATTGAAGAGAAAGCTCCTAAGAAGAGACGTTCCAAGAAAAAGAACAAATTGAAGAATAAGGTACCCCTTGAAACTCCCACTTGTCCTCCACCACCACCGGAAGGTAAAATCTCTCCTTTTGTTCCCATATGTCATTTTTGCAATACCTTAGGCCATATCAAGCCCAAGTGCTATAAATTCATTGAATATTGCAACTTAGAAAATGCATCTAGGAATAGAGCGATTGGACCTAATTCTATGCATGCTAAAGCTTTTGAATATGGAAAGCATGATAATTTGTCAAAGCATGCTAAGAATATCCGGAAGGTGAAGAATGCATATCCTACAAAGTTTGACCATGCATGTGTTGCTAACAATGTTGAGAAGAAGAGTATTAATGATATTATTGTGAATCAAGTTGTGGAAGAACTTTACTCTAGGTTCAACATTGTGGTCAAAGAGAATCTTGATGATGTTTATGTTTGTCCACCCAAGACAAAATTTGTCAAGGGTGAGTGCTCTTACCATTAGTGTAAGTTGCACATGTGAGTTAGCTTTAAGATTAGTGTCGTTGATAAGAGGCTTAGCTTTTTGCTTTGTATCTTTACAACTTGACATGAACTTAGCTATCTCACTTTGTTTGTTTTGATAGTCAAAATTTGTTGGTTAACTTTTGAGAAGTTTTTTTTTGGAATCTATATGATAACATTATTGTTATGGCTTTTAGAGAAAGTCAATTTTTTTTGTTTGTTTGAGTTGGATTACATTGCCTTTAGTCTCTTGGAATCGACACACCTATAACTTGTAGTCATGAGGACTCACAAGCCAAGAGGACTCATAAAAAGGGTGAAGGCTTTGTATTTGATGAAAATAGCTTGCGAAGGTATCTCTATATCATATTGCTTGCTTACTTGATTTTTCATCTATCAACTCATTGTTTGTATCACTTTCATGAAGCATGTCATAATTGAGAACTAATATAGTGTTTATATGGTACTCTTTGACATTTGCTAGTTTAAGATCTTTAGGTGATAAGTGTTCACATTGATCTTATTTCATGAAGCGTGTTGTTATTTGTATGATTGTTGAGTGGCTAATTTTTTGAATAATGTGAGCTTCATATTCTTTGATAGCTACTCTCTTGAGAAGTAGAGATCTTAAGTAAGTCTCTTTACTTGCTTTTAGATCATGTGCTTTTAAGCCTTGAAATTGGTTTCAAAAATGCACTTTGCTTCTCTTGTATGTTTTGTTAAGTATGTTGAGCTTGATTGATGTTCGCTTTGGATACACCTTGAAGTCCTAAGGACTAGTACATCTAAAAATGACCAATGGTTGGTATCCATTTGCTTCGGCAACATAGAACTCAACGAGCACCCTCATGGAAAGGGCTACACACCTTGGTTGTGAAGCCACCCAATGTTGGAAAGGGCTACATCATTGTGATGAGTGAAAGCCGCCATGAGGTGTATATGTTTATGTTAGAAAAATCAAAGAAGTGTTGAATTGAATCATAAAAAAAAAAATCTTTGATTCAAGCCTTAATAAAAAAAATAAATAAATAAAATAAAAAGAAATAAAAGGCTTTTGGAGTATAGTTGAATAATCAAATGAGCTCGGGTTGACAAATAGAAATGGGTTGACGAGCCACATGCACACACACGCTCACATGTTGAAATCTATTCTCTTTATAAGCAAAATTTCGGATGATAACCGGTTTGACCTTTTTATGGAAAGGCCTAAGATGAATAGATGTTGAAATTGTGTGCATGCTTGATTATCAAACTACTTCTTTTCATATACTTGAAGCAAATCTTCACACACTCACTTTTGCTTAATTAGTATTTGTGATACTTTAGCAATTTTTGATGACATATGAGAGTGATTGAAAATCTTGATGTAACTCTCTTAGATATGTGAAGCTTATTTGCAAATCTAATAAAGATTGCTTGTGATGTGATTGTGTGGTGATTTTTGTGAACATTTGTCTATCTTGATTTTAGATGAGGCACTTGTCAAGGGGGAGCATAATATGCTAAATTCTTGTTCTCTTTTATGACATGTTCACATGTTCTTCAAGGTTGTTAATTGTTGGCATTATTCTTATTTTTGATAAATCATGAAGATGCTATGATAAATTCTTACTTGCATGGTGATTTATTAAATATAGTGTTTTGCCTTTGTATATGTTTATTGGTTTCTTATTTGTTTCTTTGTTTCCTCTCACTTTGTTTTTAGTTTGTTTTGTGTTGCAAGATAATGGGTAAAGCAAAGAAGGTTGGTGGAAATACTTCTTCATCTCCCATTGCCAAGTCGAAACCTACAATTTCGTCCAAAATTTCCAAAGGTAACAAAGTTGATGAATTGGGAATTTTTGGGTGCAAAAAGATAATTCAAGAAAGAGGTATTGACTTGGACTCTTGTATTGGATCATATGTTTATGATGTGCTTAAGAGTAGGAATTGGATTTCATGGGTCAACATGTTAGGAGTATCTAATGAGACCATTGTTAGAGAATTTTATAATGCTTACAAATCCGGTTCTACTGTGACTAGTGCTACTCTTAGCATAAGGAAAGTTGTCTTTAGAGTTTGCCCTAGGAAGGTTAATGAATTTCTTAACTTGTCCGATGACATTGAATCGGATTTCCTTGATATTGATGTCTTGGAAAACCTTGATTTAATGGGTAAGACTCTTTGTGATGATGATGATTTTGTGTGGGGGAAACGTGCTTTTATTAGGCAAGGTGAGCTAACAAAAATTAGTGCATTTTGGCATTTATTTGTATGCTCCAATCTTATTGTTTCTACTAATGCTTCGGAGCTCAATAGAGACAAGATTAAGATTGTGTATGCCTTGGTTACTAACCAACCTATAAACCTTGGTGAATTGCTTGTGGAGCAAATTCAAAGTGCGGCTTGTACTAGTCGTTTGGACAAGAAATTGGCTTTTCCGGGGTTTATAACTCAATTGTGCTTAGCTAAAGGTGTGAGGAATCTTGATGGTGATGTTATGCTTCCTCCCTTAGAGAAGTTGTGTGAGAAACGTTTGGCAACCATGTCATACAAGGACAAGGGAAAGTCTAATGATGTACTTAGGCTTTTTGGTGATTCTCTTGATTCTAACCATGTCCCTTACTCACCCGCTCTTCCTAGTTGGGCCTTAAAATTGAGGAAAGAGGTTGAAGAATCTCATAGGTTGATTGAGGCGTCACAAAGGAAGATTGAAGACCTTAGTGCAAAGCTTGTTGCTCAAGATGAGAGGATCAAAGAGTTGGAAGGAAAATCAACTCCAACAAGGCAATATGTGAGATCCGCACACCGTTCTTCTTTCCTTGGTGGCACAAGTGGCTAGAAAGCTTCATGAGGTATAATTTCTTACTCTTTCCCTTTGGCTTCATATCATGTCAAAAAGGGGGAGAAATATGAGAAACACATGGGAGATATCTAGCTTACTTAGCCTTATGTTAGTTGTTTTTGTATATTTGGTATCTAGCTTGAACTATATGGCATGTAATATTTTTTTGTTGAATCTTGGCTTAGAATATATTGATGGATAGTATGTATTAAGGGGGAGCATACTTGATCCATTTGAACTTATATGCTATTATTCTCTTGCCTATGATTGGATACTTGGATATTGCCATACTTGGTGTCTCTTGGATATTCTTGTGCTTTCAAGTTTTTTTTAGGTGATATCAAGAGAAGACCAAGATGAAGTTCAAGACTTGATTTATAATTTGTGTCTATATGTGTAACTCATTGTACTCATTGTGACCAAATTTTCTTTGTAATTGTTTTAGTGTTTGTTTAGGGGTTTTGACATGGAATTTGCCAAAGGGGGAGATTGTTAGGTTGATAATTAGTGTTGGCATTAATTCCATATCAAAACGTGTTTTACTTGTAATGTTTAGTGGTTAGAAAATGAAGGATTTCAAAGACGAAGGACGTCTCAACCATTATTCGTTCAAGTTGCCGGCTTTTAAGAGTTTCGGACATTATCGGTCTACAAAGGTATACATGACCTCTTATCTCTTACAAGGCTAGGCACACACCCTCACATATCATTTTTGTGTGTCCCTTCATGATTTTATTTCATTTACATTTCACTTTCACACACTTGGCAAAATATGCTCATGCATTCACTTTTAGTTAATAAACTTTGTGTTTTGCATTTTCTAGGACTATGTCCGGAAACTAGCATATGTGTGTGTATTTGTGTTTATATGTTTCCGTATTTTGTGTTTAGGACTTGAACATGTTCTTATTCAATGCCTTATTGAGTTCCGGTCGTTTCGGTTACTCATTCATAAGGTTTCGAGTCCAAACGTGTTGACTATGCCACTTTACGTTCTCTTACGTTGTGTTGACTTCATCGATGATTTCCGAGATGATTTCTCAACCGTTTTTCAAAGTTGTATAGTCGTTTTTGTGTGTGAGAGAGTCACGGTTCGTAATCCGAAAACGGATTCGAATTCGGAGTTCGGACGCTCGAGATACGGGCCGACGAACCGAGAGTGCGCGGGAGAGGACAGCCCAGGCCGTGGGCCACATGGGCTGGCCGTGGTTGAGGCCGTGGGCCCCACGGCCTGGAGCCCCTTCTGCTCCCGTGTGGGCCACGCGCCCCCCACGGCCTGGGGGTGACGTGGCACCACATGATTGGTCAATAAGACCTCTCTCTCTCCTCCTATTTCTTCCCTCTCTCTCTCATTTTGAATTTCCAAGCAAAAATTTCAGAATTCCCGTATACACTTCTCTCCAATTTTTCCAAACTTCAAAACACCATATCTTCCTCATCCGGAGTCGGATTTGAGTGATTCAAGTTGTAGAGTGTTCGTATTTGAGTCCTCTAACATCTCCAAGTGATTTGGTGGCTGATTGATCGTGATTTCAAGTGGTTGGACACTGAAATTCGTACCAGCTGCAGAACTTGAGGTTTGAGTCTCAACTTTGGGATTTCTTGTTATTTCACCTTCCATTTGCTTGGGGTTTCTTCTTCTATATATATGTTATTGTTTTATGAAAGCTATTTGAAAAGGTAGCTTGATTATCATTCCAATTGAAACTCAATTTGTGGACTTATGTTGACTAGATTTTATGATTCTAGGTTTTACATTTGTTTGTGAGTTGTATTGTGATTAGAATGGCATCTTAGGTTGTTTGATACTTAATTGAATTAATTTTGTGTTAAAATGACTTTGAGATTTGATTTGGTCCTTTGATTGAAGAAATCAAGGATTTGTGTATTTGTTTGTGATTTAGAGAATATAGGTTTTGATTGATGTAAATCTCAAAACCTTGCTCTATATTTTTGTCTAGTATATTGATTGATTTTAATCTCATATATCTAGACTTTGATTGTATATTGATAGCATCTTGAATTAGGACTTAATGAACATTTTGTGATTCAAGTGTTATATGTGTGAATGAGACTTTGAGTATATGTGTTAGGTGTTTCACATGCTTAGGTTTCTATTCATGGATTTTTGCATCTAGACTTGATTAATTGTGTTTTCACATGTTTAGGTCTATTTGTGCCATAGAATGTATTGATCACATGTTCTATGTTGAAATGAATGTTTGCATCATTTGCATTCACATGATCACACTAGGAAGTCCTTGTAAAAGGCATGAAGTCTTGGTTAGAGTCGGGATGACTCGGATAGCCAAGCAAGAAGTCTTGCCTAGAGTCGGGATGACTCGGATAGGTAAGCAAGAAGTCATGGCTAGAGTCGGGAGGACTCGGATAGTCATGCATGGGAGGCTCCCTAGAGGCAAGAGTGCCTTGGATAGGGAGTTGGCTAACATATTGGTAGGCCTAGGCGTATGGTTAGACATAGACTCCGATAGAGCGGGGTACACGGGATGTGTATGCACTCTTGAGGAATTTCTAATCTACCATCGATGTTGGTTGAGTGTGTTGTCCAATATATGGTGGTTCCGCATCATTGAGGGATTTCATACTTTCCAATAGGGTTGGGTAGGCTTAGACTTCACTAGGTTGGGTGAGCTAAAGATTGGTCACTTTGTGAATGTTCTATGTTTACTTTCCAATAATATAGTACCCAATGGTTGTAATTCAACCCGTGGATGTTTCCTCCTTGGAGGTTTTACCACGTTAAAAAAATCCCTTGTGTTAATTCTTTCTATCTCTTCTCTTATATTTTAATTGTATATTTTATTGTCCTGATTCATAATATTGACTTGTGATGTATTTTGAATCAAGTCTTTGTATAGTGTGATTAGTATATTCATTCTATAGATCAATTTGTATCTTTGATTCTTTTGTATATTGTAATATTTGTTTAGTGACATTTTGCTCAATCTTGTAACACATTGAACATCTTATGAAATACAAGTTTATTTTGTTGTTATGATTATTTGATATTTTACCTCACATGACTTGTTGATATACTTAGACATTTCAATTATGATTGTGTCATCATATTGTCTATGTATGTCTATCTTGGATTTTAGTGTTGTGTGTAAGGCTACCTTGAGGGACAAACGGATGTTTGTTCAAGGGTTTGAAAAAAGGTGTAAAAACCTATTCACCCCCCCCTCTAGGTATGCTTTAAGCAATTTAACTTCGTTTGTGTACATTCAGATTTGGTGATTGCATATGTACAGATGAATAGAGATAGAAATTTTTCTATTGATCTTCATTGTGGAGCTATTATGGCCTTAAAGAGTGAAGTGGTTCAAGACACTTGGTCGTGGCACAAGAGGTTTTGTTATTTGAACTTTAATGGGCCGAAGCTTCTTAAGCATAAAAACATGGTGACGGGGCTATCAGAGATTGAATTAGTTGCAGATATGTGTGAAGGGTGCATTATGGGCAAGCAACACCGAAATTCATTTCCTAGACAAAGTTCTTGGAGAGCAAGAGCACTGCTGGAGCTAGTTCACACAGATATTTGTGGACAAATGCAAACTCCCTCAATAAGCTAGCATAGGTACTTTCTCTTGTTCATTGATGATTTTTCGAGGATGACGTGAGTATATTTTTTGAAGGAAAAATTAGAAACTTTTCTTGTATTCAAGAGATTCAAAGCATTTGTAGAAAAACAAAGTGGTTGCAGCATTAAAACAATTCGAAGTGACAGGGGAGGTGAGTACAACTCTATGCAATTTGAAAGTTTCTACAAAGATGAAGGGATTTGGAAGCAATTGACAGGAGGATACAACCCTCAATAGAATGGCATCACAGAGAGGAAAAATAGAACAATTGTACGTGGAAATGGTAACATCAACGCTTAGTGAGAAATGTTTACCTAAATGTTTTTGGGCAGAGGCTGTCCATATAGCTGTGTAGATTCTCAATAGAAGTCTAATCAAAACAGTGAAGAATCAAACTCCATTTGAAACTTGGAGTGGATTCAAGCCTTCAGTAAGACATTTCCAAATTTTTGGTTGTGTATGTTATGCTCACATACCTCCTGAAAAAAGAACTAAGTTTGATGAGAAAAGCAGAAAATCTATTTTTGTAGGTATAGTTCCAACACAAAAGGTTATTGATTATATGATGTTGAAACTGAAAAACTAATTGTGAGCAGAGATGTTATTTTTGATGAAAACGCAGCTTGGGATTGGAAAGAAAAAAAAGAACTTGAACAGCCTCATGCTATTCTTCAATCACAAGATGAATCCCTGTATCCTGCGTCATCATCAAACTTAGCACATTCAAGCACAGGTATAGATTCTTCTTCCCCAGAAACTCCTCAAACAAGAATGCAAATGCCAGAAGGTGTTTTTCAATCACTATCGAGTTTTGTAAGTTCAAACTCTAGTAGACTTTCGTCTCTTAAGAGTCCTCCAAGAAATACTCGTTTGTTGAGTGACTTGTATCAGTCTTGCAATTTTTCTGTAGTTGAACCAGAATGTTTTGAGGAAGCTCAACAACATGAAGTTTGGAGGAAAGCAATGCATGATGAAATTGCTATGATTGAGAAGAATCAAACCTGGCAGCTTGTTGATCGTCCGAAAGATCGAGAGATCATTGGAGTTAAATGGATATTCAAAACAAAATTTGATCAAGATGGTAGCATTCAGAAGTACAAGGCAAGGCTTGTTGCTCGAGGATTTTCTCAAAAACCAGGTATCGACTTCTATGAAACATTTGCACCCGTTGCAAGACTTGAAACTATCAGAACCTTGATTGCTCTTGTTGCACAAAAGAGATGGAAAATTTATCAGCTTGATGTTAAGTCAACTTTTTTGAATGGAGTTTTAAAAGAGGAAGTATATGTTGAGCAGTCGCAAGGTTTCCTTGCAGAAGGGGAAGAAAATAAAGTTTACAGGTTGAGGAAGGCCCTTTACGAGTTGAAACAGGCTCCATGAACTTGGTATGCTAAAATTGATAAATATTTTACTATGAGAGGTTTTCAGAAAAGTCAAAATGAGCACACACTTTATGTGTTGAGGAGGGGAGCTGTCATTCTTATTGTTTCGATGTATGTTGATGATCTAATTTTCACTGGCAATGATGAGAACATGATTCAACAGTTCAATGATGATATGATGAACATTTATAAGATGAGCGATTTGGGGCTATTGCATTATTTTTTGGGAATTGAAGTATCTCAAATGAAAAATTAGATTTTCATTTCTCAAAGAAAATACACAAAATATTCTCAAGAAGTTCAATTTGTTGAGATGTAATTTTATGGACATTCCATTAATTGCAAATGAGAAATTGAAGAAAGAAGATGGAGCCAAGAAGGCTGATGCTGCTGTATATAGAAGTCTTATTGGCAATATCTTGTATCTCACTGCTACCAAAACTGACATAATGTTTGCTGCAGGATTACTCTCCAGATACATGCAGGAACCTAGCCAAATTCACTTTGGAGCTGCAAAAAGAGTTTTGAGGTATTTGCGGGGTACTCTTGATTATGGAATTTTGTACAAGACAATAGAATATTCAAGATTAATTGGGTATTCTGATAGTGATTGGGCCGATTGTCTTGACGATATGAGAAGCACTTTGGGTTATGTTTTTTCATTTGGCTCTAGAATATGTTCATGGGTTTCAAAGAAACAAAAAGCTATTGCTCAGTCCACTGCTGAAGCAGAATATGTTGCTGCTGCCAAAGCAACTTCTCAAGCTATATGGCTTCATAGAATTCTTGAAGATATGGGTGAAAAGCAAAAAGGTGGAACCATTTTGTATTGCGATAACAAGTCAACCATTGCTATTGGTAAAAATCCAGTCAATCATGATCGTACAAAGCATATTGCGATCAAGTATCATTTTATCAGAGAATCAATTCAGAATGAAGAAATTTTGTTGGAGCAATGCAGGACTCAAGAGCAGCTTGCTGATATTCTGACCAAGGCAATTCCCAAGGAACGATTTTGTTTTCTCAGAGAAAAAATTGGAGTTGTCAAGAAAGTGCATTAAAGGGGAGTGTTTGAATTAATGCACTTATTGAGAAGTCAAAGAGTTCATCGGTTCTCAAGAATAGTTGGTATTAGCAATTACTTACTGCAGTCAAATTTGAGTTATTATGTATTTGATATTTCCAAGTGTATTTGATATTTCCTATGTATCTTATATTATCTTATATTACCTAGGTAGCATTCCAGAGTATTCTACATACTCTTTATATTAAGTTGTAACTCAGTTTTCATAATACAGAATGTTAGAGCTTTGCAGTAGCAACTCAAAATGTATTTCACCATTAACTTATTCATTAAATATTTCTCTAACACCTCTGACCGGCACATGTCTACTTCTGGACATGCATGATCTCCATGACCTCGTCTTTCAAAGCAGGTCCGATGAGCTGGTCTATGATTTGGTGCTCTAGAGAGGGAAAGTAGATCTGTTCGAGGCTTCTGATCTGGCCTTCTTTAACCAAACACCCTAGCTTGGTGACTGGAACCCATTTCTCCTCCTCCTCTCTAAGTCTGGCGTGGCAGCGGCCACGAGGACCACCACGGTCGCCACGTGGGCCTCCGTGACCGAATCCGCATCCGAAAAATCCACGGTCCCCACCTCGCTCAGCCATGATTGCTAGTTAATGGTTGCTGGCTTGCTTGCTGCTGCTGAAACTAGGGACTAGGGTTTTTTCTCAATAGTAAATCAAAATTTGATAGCAATAAATATTTTTTTAAAAAAAAAATTGATAGCAATAAACATTAAAAAAAAAAGTGTGGTGATATTAACACACCCACTACTGAACTATTTATACCCCACGTTTTAAATTATTTAGTATTTTTTTTTTCTTTTTATCAAATTACATATAGAGATTTACAATTTTTATTAAAAAAAACTCTTGTACAAAGTAAAACTAATAAAACCTCACTTTCCTTATTTCAAAACCCTAATGACAAAAGCTTTAATGACATAGATTATTTCAATGTTTACTATTTTTATTTATATTTTCTTTCAGATCTCGATCTCATGTTTATCATGTTTAGTATTTATTGATTTTATTGTTTCACATGTTTGTTTTATTTTTTTTCTCAAATTCCAGATCATGTTTACTATTTTTTTTCTCGGTTTATTTTCTTTTAGATCTTCCAGGTATACTATTTGTATCGATTCTTTTGTAGATTTTATTCCGGAGATAATTAATATCACACTCACAATCAACCACCAACAATCCAATCCAATACAGAAAAAAAATAAATAAAAAATCAAATCTAATAAAGATGGTTTTACCATGAAATAAGAAGAAAAAAACAAGTCTTGCGAATTAATGTGAGAAAACTATATATAAAGATTAGAGATGAAATGCATTTTATTTTTATTTTTTGAAAAAGATATTGGGTGTATTAAGTTTAAAAAATAAGTAAAAGGGTAGTCCTGGAAATAAATCAAAAATATTAATAAAACCATTTAATTTTATATAATTAAATCAAAAATTTTAAAAGTAAAGCATAAATAGTTCAGTAGTGGGGTGTCAATAGTACCACTCAAAAAAAATAAAAAAAAATAATTACAAATTTGGGATATGGGGATATATATTTTCTCCTTACTATCAAATTTTATGCATTGACACTTCATCTTATTTCAAAATTACTTTTTTTTTTTGAAAAAAAAAATTCTTTAGACTCTTCTGCCATTTAAAAAAGTTAAAGTTAATTAAATTTCTAATTATAGATCATTTTGTTTTAATTTTGATGAATTTTTCAAACTACGATACTCTATAGTAAATTAGTAACTCAAATTTGATTTCGATTCCATTTCTCCAAGTTCAGATTTAAAGTGAAAGTATTTTATTTGAAAATTGAACAAATTAATACGCTTTTTTTGTTAAAAAAAAAAACTCAAATATTTATAAATCGTTAATAAGACTTTCTTTAATGAAATATATTTACCCAACCACTTGAAGTTATGGATGACAATGGGTCGGGTCGGATTGGGGCCGGATCGACATGCTCCATACCCGATTTGGGCAAGGTGTCCCATACCCCGTGCCCTGAGCGTGTTTTCAATTTTTGCCCCATACCCAAATCCGTTTGGGACAGGGTGACCCATACCTAACCTGAGTTGGCCGGTTTCATTTAACCAAAAAAAAAAATAAAACTATTAAATTTACAAACTTTACCATAAAATTGAATTTTATGATAGAAATTTAAATTTTAACATTCAATCAAATTTAAAAATACATTTATATGAGATTTAAATTTAAACATTAACTACAAATAAATATTAAATTTTAAAGTTTTGCATACACTTAAAATTCATATATAATTTTAAATTTAATAAAATATAACATCTAAATAATATAAATCTTAAATTCAAACATAAATTACTAGGGCTGGGCACGGTTTGGTTTGGTCTAGTTTCGATTAGAACCAAACCGAACCAAAAATTTCGGTCTTTTGAAAAATAGGACCAATTTGGACCATTCTTTTTTCCATACTAGATCAAATCAAATTATATTTATTCGGTTCGGTCTAATGGTTTGTGACTTGAAATCCAAATCAAAACTTAATGAGAAGACATGCAGGTTACTATTACTGTATTACATATGGATCATCAAAATAAAAAAAAATAAGGAGCAATAAAAATAAAAATTAAATAAAGTGTTATATAGAATTTCAGAAAGTAAAAAAATAATAATAAATAAAATCAGTTGCTAGTTCCTATATGGAAATTGCCAAAAATGACCACATATATTATAAGAAATTCGTTTTTAACCACAAACGAAATTTTAATTGTTAATAACCATGTTTTTGAGAAATTACTGTAATGCCCCCATATAAAAACCATCCCCAAACACACACACACACACACACACTCTCTCTCTCTCTCTCTCTCTCTCTCTCTCTCTCTCTCTCTCTCTCTCTCTCGCCGACGTACTTTGAAGGTCGCCGAGCGTCGACGAAGGTGTCGCCGAGCGCCGGTGACCTTCTGGGCTTCGTGGCAGAAGTTGTAGCCTTCACACAGAGCTTCGATTCACGCCCAGCCGTCGTGTCGTCCATCGCGAACCAAAGCGATGCCGTCCTTCATGCCCAGCCGTCGTGTCGTCGTGCGTCGAGCCGTCATGCCGTCGGAGCCCCTTCCGCTGGCACATGGATCTACAGAAGAAAGACTAAGAAAAAACCTAAAAAGAAAACAACCTAATTTGGGGAAGAAGGTTGGGGAAGAAGGGAAATGGGGCATGATTTCAAGTTTCACGTATCCATTTCAGTCATGATTTCAAGTTTCATATTTCATTTTACTCATGATTTCAAGTTTCAACATTCAAGTTTTAGTCATGATTTCAAGTTTAAGGTTTCTTTTTTTTGAAAAAAACTAATTTCAGGGGTACTCTTGTAATTTATAGACATACACTTAATTTTTTTTTAAAAAAGTGGTTATTAATAATTAAAGTTTCAAAAGTGGTTACTAACAAAAGTTTATTGTTTCCAATGGTTACTTTTGAATTTCTCTCAGTTGCTATTGCTATAAATCTATAATCATAAGTCATGAGAACACACTAAGATTGATTGCATACAAGTGTTTACGGTTAAATCATGACGATAGCACTAATTTAGTTTAATATTATTAATATTTTTTATTATTACTCCATGTAAAGCCAGTGATAATTTCGTAAAAGAATGGAAATAAATTGAAATTTCTTCCCTTCCCTTGCTTGGATTTTGTTTGTTAATAGATGTTTTCACCTTGAACAAATGTATCTGGTACGATGGTTGGTGGCTGAATAAAATAACTACAAAATAACTACAAAATAATAAATTAGGGTTTTTGACTTTACCTTTTATTTTTAAATTCTATTAAAAAGTTTTGGGTGTGACATGTAATACAGTAATAAGTAATAATAATTATTAAAGGTATTTGGTTTATGGTCCGGTTCAGGTTTAATATACTTGGACTATAGACCGGACCGGACCGGACCGAACCATACGGTTTTACTATAATAAACCCATACGTTTTTTTTTTTAAAGTACAAAACCGGACCAAACCAAGCGGTTTGGTTTGGTTTGGTTTGGTCCGGTTTACGGTTTATGGGTTTTTTTGCCCACCCCTATAAATTACTGTTATAGGTGAAAATAGTCATGAAGGACACGTCATCACCATAAAATGCCACGTAAGCAGGAGTCAAGATAAGTCAACAACTGGAGCAGAAATTCCCCACGATAACTTACTCGGAAAAAGAATGAGTTAGCCCGACCACGGACGAAGACGATCAGCTCGGGCAGTAAACCCTACTCGGGCGCATACTCGGGCATGCTCAGGATTCAATAAAAGAGATAGTCACAAGTGTTCATATTCCAAACGCAGGACAGAATCAACGACCAGCATCTCCACGATAAGCAACGGTGTGGCTGCTCAGAGTTTAAACGAGGAAACAAATAGTTTTTTCCGTAAATAAAGGAGGAGGAATCAGAACCAAACTCAAGCTCAGCCAAATCAGGAAATATACAACAAGAAAGGAAACAGAACCCGTCTAGGATGGAAACACTCGCCCAAAACTTGGGCACCACGACACCAAACCCTAGCGGCCACCCCAAACCCTAATAATAACATGTATAAATACCCCCCTTAACACACAAAATAGGGGGACGCGAGAAAGAGTGAGAGAGATCAGAGTGTATTATTTTGTAACAATTCTTGATAGTGGATTTGGCTTCGTTGCTCCTAGCAGCAACCCGTGGATGTTTCTCCATCACTGGAGTTTTACCACGTAATTGTGTTTGTCATTCTTCTCGTTTTGTTTCAATCATTCTCATTCAATTAATATCATAAACTTCAATCAACCGTTGACCATGTGACCACAAAAAATCACTGTCAACAATTACAATTAGGCAAATAGATAAAAAGGTTAAAGCTTTGTTTTTCCTTTTATATTTTCAATATTAAAAAAATAATTATATAAATACTAGGTCAACCGGAGTGGGTTGGTGCATAGTGGTTTGACTCAAACCCGATCCAATTGCAAACTGGGTCAATAAGGTGTGACCCATACCCGACCTAAGCCCCGTTTCAAGTGCTCAAACCCACCCCAAATGAATTGGATCCCCGCCAATTTGGGGAGAGTTATGATTTTTGCCATCCCTACTTGCAATTTGAAAGGCACTTACAATTTACAAATGCATCACGGTCCAATATAAGTTATAGAGAGAAATTGTTTTTTTTTTAACCAAAACAATTTAGCTAAATTCAAATATAACAACCAGGCTGTTAATTTTTTGTTTTTTTTTTTGTTTTTAACCAATATGGCATGTGCAAAGACCAAATTGTCCTTAATGAATGTTTAACCCTAAACCCATCAGATTTTCTTATTTTGCCTATCCTTTTAAAAATTTGGAAACATCCGAAACACAAAGAGAGAGGAGAAGGAAACGCAAAGAGAGAGGAGAAGAAGAAGCTGCCATCGTCGTCACGAGAGAAGCTGTAGGCGATAATAACTTCTTTAATTTTTATTCAATAATCAATTAACTACCTCTAAATGCAACAATAATTCTTATTTATATTTAAAACAAAACATATCTAATGCGAAAATTAGATTTTATATCTTATTTTTAAAAAAATCAAATCGTAAAATAATTAAAAAGAAACCTATCTAATAAGGAAATTATATTTGATTTAATAAAATCAAATCATAAAATAATTTACTATTTAATTCAATATATAATAAATAGAAACATAATAATACATATTAAGAGTGGAATTATTGGCACACCTACTACTGAACTATTTAAACCCCACTTTTTAAAATTTTTAGTATTCTTTTTTTTTTTTTTCCCTTTAACAAATAATCATAAAATAATTTACTATTTAATTAAATACATAATAAATAGAAACATAATAATATATATTAAGAGTGATATTATTGGCACATCCACTACTGAACTATTTAAACCCCACTTTTTAAATTTTTTAGTATTCTTTTTTTTTTTTCCCTTTAACAAATTACTTAAAGAGACATACAATTTTTATTAAAAATATCTTGTACAAAGTAAAACTAATAAAAACTCCACTTTCCTTATTTCAAAACTCTAATGACAAAAGCTTTAATGACATAAATTATTTCAAATCACTGAATGTTTACTATTTTTATTTATATTTTCTTTCAAATCTCGATCTCATGTTTCTCATGTTTAGTATTTATTGATTTTATTGTTTCACATGTTTGTTTTATTTTTCTTCTCAAATTTCAGATCCATGTCTGTTATTTTTTATCCTCTCAGTTTATTTTCTTTCAAATCTTCAAGGCATACTAAAATTTGTATCAATTCTTTTGTAGATTTTATTCCGGATCTTCCAAATTTAGTTTAATGTTATTTACAAAAAAAAAAAAAAAAAACAAAAACAAAAAACAAAATCGCACTAAAAATCGCAACCAAGAAAACCTAATCTATGACGAAATGAAACCACATCAAAACTCTAACTCAATCGCTAAAAAAAAATCATCAGACGATTAATATCACACTCACAATCTACGACCAACAATACAATTGACTACAGGAAAAAAAAATCGTATTTAATAAAGATGGTTTTACCATAAAATAAAATAAAAAAACAAGTTCTGCGAATGGATGTGAGAAAATTATATATAAAGATTAGAGACATCAAAATGCTTTTGGTAATTAATTATTTCTTAGATTTTGAGAACATAAAAAATCAACTTCTCTTTTTCAAATAGAAATTGATTCCTAGTAATTCTTTTAAAAAGCAATTGATGATTGATTATGTGCTTTTTTATTTTGTTTTATTTATTATTATTATTTTTTAGGTTCATGGTGGATAGGATACCAATAAGAACATACAAAAACCATGCGACAAAGGAGTGGCATACCCTAGATGGCAGCCAATGGGGATAAATCAGCCTATGGAACGACGATAATTGGGCGACACGGGGCAGAAAGGACAAAATAGATTGGTAAAAGGGCCCCTTCATATCTTCATTTAGGAATTACACTATAGATGCTTGTGTTTGGAAAGGAAATGCAAGGTTTTGCAGAAGTGCTAGCTCCACAAATTGGTGGAACAATGAAGATTGAGCTCTCTGACTTCTGCACAAATAAGATGGTTCAAATGGGTGAGAAAGTACCACATGATATAACTGAAAAGGGAGGTGCAAACCATAGAGAAACTCAAACAGGCCTTTCAAGATCTAATGGTTTCCATTTAAACAAAACGAATTTTCAAATACTCTTAAAGTCTACTATTGCCTTTCCAAACAGGACTTACCCACGCAGACCACCAAGGAGTTTTTTCAAAGAAAATCATAAAAATTTGTTTTCATAAAAACTGGATCTCTACTAGGTATTTTTATAGACAAAGTTCCTTTAGGGTTGCAAACAGATTTTTCAATTTTTATTAGGACCTAATTACTCTAGAAATTTAATATTTTTCTTATGCTTTCATTAACCTGGCAAGACTTCCCGGTGTTTAAACAACTAAATAAAACTGTTAAAAAGAAAGGTAAAAGATAAGATGAAAGATCTTACTTGAAAATATTCACAGCTTTATTGATTGCAAAAGAGGAGTTTTTTGAAATTATTACAAGTGAGGGGAAGAGTGTTTTGAAAGCTCTAGATTTGCCTCTGTGTTGCAAATGAGAGCATGACCCAATTTATACAAAATTTTACAAAGAAAAGGCCCAAACATGTGGTCGACGCTGATGATTAATTTTTTTACATAAAGTCAACAGTAAGACTAACTTTTTATCTTATTGAAACTTGCTTTTTACTATTCTTATTGTCCTTTGCTGACTTTTGCTGTTAGTCTTATATTCTTATCTTCAAGCTTTGCTATCAATCTTATCTTCTTATCTTCAAGTTTCGTTGTCGATCTTATCTTATTATCTTGCTTTTAACTGTTTTTGTCATTTTCTGCCGACACTTTGCTAAACGATCTTCGTGCTTAGGTGTCTAGATTATGGTAGGCTTCATCATCGAATTGTTCATCTATTTCTTCTTCAGTAAGAAATTCTCTTATTCTGTCTTCTTCTTCTTCCAGGATTTCTCTTAAATAATCATCTGTCTCTGGGCTAAGAAAAATCCATGGAATTGGGTATTTTGTCATGACATCATTACTCCTGGTGAAGATAGACATGTGAGAAGTCTGTCCGATCAACTTTGGCCTAGATGAATTTACACAAGTGAAATATTTTTGGGCTCTGTATCTTTGAAGATACTCAAGACATATGTCCTCGCCATACTCATGAGGATAGTCTTCTCGTATAAATTCAACAGGAAAATTACATGGTACTATCACGATGAAGTGATAAGCTGGTGAATGGATTGTCAACCAGCCTTACAGGTTGTCAAGGCAAAAACTGTGCTTTCCTCAAAACATCTTGATTGATTGTTGAAGTTTTTCAGGGAGAAAGGAGATTTTTAAAATATTTGTTGCAGAGATCCCATCAATAATACCATAGCTAAATAGTTCTTCAATACTCACTTTTTCAGCAAAATCCGGGATTTCAAATTCTAATGGAAAAACGTTTAGGTTTATTTGAGCCGAAACAAACTTGAATATAACTTTATTATTTATCTTTTTCTCTTGTAGCCATTTAGTCATACCTTCAGGTAATCCTACACCCAAGGCAAGAAACTTTTGAATTTTAATAAAACGCTTTAAATTTATATTTTGTGCTATTCCAAAAATTGTTTGCTTTATATCTATTGGAAGCTTTTCTACTGCTTTGTAGAGATTTTTTGCTTGATCCTTCATTAGGGTAATATTTATAATATCAAGGGGCTTTTCTACAGAATTTGCCTCCTCATCTGCTTCTCTACAATTCTTTTGGCTTCTTTTGCTAAGTCCTTGGAGTTGTTTTGCTAATTGTTTAGCTTCCTCTAGTTTTTGCTTTAGTATCGTATTTTCAGCTTGAAGTTTTTCTAAAAGATCATCATAGTCTTTTACAACTTTCTAGCTCTTCTGATATTCTATAATTTGCTTCATTTACTTTTTTGAAATGATTCATGAAACTAATAACTTGGTTACGATCATAAACAAGATCATTAAATTCTAAAATTTGTTTCAAGCCATCTTAACATATTTAGAGATCTATTGGCTTCTTCTAACGAATAAAAACCTTTAAAACTCGGATTTGGAAAATCTTCAACATACATAGCAGTTTCTTGCCATGTTGAATAGATCCCAATTTTCCTACCTCTATAAACTACATAACACAAAAACTTGTTATTTTCTACAAAATATTGGCTTAACACATTTACAGAGTTTAAAAATCCTTTATTATCATTTCTAAAGAACCATTTATTATTAAGTAAGGCTTGTTGGGGTTCAGTAAGCTTGTCCTTTACCTGATTTAAAGGCTGAAAAGGGACTCCTGGATTAAGATTTATATTAAAAGATTCTATACTAAGCTTTTTTATACTATTGCTTTGAGATGAGAAACTAAAGTTTTTCTGAAAATTCTTTGAATTCCCTGCCATACTTCCTGCATCAAAATTAAATATTAATTAGTCTGGATAATATATCTGCTATAGTATTATCCTTTCCACTAATATGTTCAAATTTTGCTTTATATCCTCTACCAGTTAATGTTTCTAAGAAACTTATCCATCTTTTACTGAGCTTTCAAAACACTCTTCCCTTCACTTGTAATAATTTCAAAAAACTCCTTTTTTGCAGTCAAGAAAGCTATGAATATTTTCAAGTAGGATCTTTCATGTTATCTTTTACCTTTCTCTTTAACAGTTTTATTTAGTTGTTTAAATACCAGGTAATCTTGCCAAGTTAATGAAAGCATAAAATTTCTAGAGTAACTCGGTCCTAATAAAAATTTGAAAAATCTGTTTGCAACTCTAAAAGAACTTTTTCTGTAAAAGTACCTAGTAGAGATCCCGTTTTTATGAAAACAAAATTTTATGATTTTCTTTAAAAACTCCTTGGTGGTCTGCGTGGGTAAGTCCTGTTTGGAAAGACAGTAGTAGACTTTAGGAGTATTTGAAAATCCGTTTTATTTAAATGGAAACCATGGGATCTTGAAAGGCCTGTTTGAGTTTCTCTATGGTTTGCACCTCTCTACTGAAAAGAGAGGTGCAAACCATAGAGAAACTCAAACAGACCTTTCAAGATCCCATGGTTTCCATTTAAACAAAATGGATTTTTAAAATACTTCTAAAGTCTACTACTGCCTTTCCAAACAGGACTTACCCACGCAGACCACAAAGGAGTTTTTAAAGAAAATCATAAAAATTTGTTTTCATAAAAATGGGATCTCTACTAGGTACTTTTACAGAAAAAGTTCCTTTAAGGTTGCAAACAGATTTTTCAAATTTTTATTAGGACCGAGTTACTCTAGAAATTTAACATTTTTCTTTTGCTTTCGTTAACCTGGCAAAACTTCCTAGTGTTTAAACAACTAAATCAAACTGTTAAAGAGAAAGGTAAAAGATAAGCTTTATTGATTGCAAAAGAGGAGTTTTTTGAAATTATTACAAGTGAAGGGAAGAGTGTTTTGAAAGCTCATATGATTACTGCCAAGATAAACAGAGATTCCATAACAATCTTCCTAAGGAAAGCTTTCTTCCCAAATATTGAGAATCCACTCTTTCCATATATAATCTCCATTGCCATTAAAATTAATTAATGATTATGTATGTATTTATAATCTCCATTCCATATATTAATGATTACGTATGTAGTTATATTAAAGTATCTTTATTCTCAAAAGTGAAATAACCTTTTTAGAGTATCTTCAATGCAAGAGTAGTTTGTGAAAAAAAAAAAAAAAAAAAAGATGCCACATAGGATAAATAGACAACCTATTAAAAAATGTATCTCTAATGCAACTGTGTATATTCAACCTCATGCTGATGTGGAAAAAAAAATATTAGACATTGTTAACATGACTATTTACTTTTAGACGGTCTGCCGCATAGCTATTTTTTCGGTTGACTCTACAATTATTTAAAATTGACATTAATTTTTCATCTATTTTTGATAAGGAAATAAAATAAAAAAGAAAAAGGAAAAAAAAAATTGGATCGTCATTAAAAATAAATGTGTTTTAAACAGAAGTATTGAAGATTAAATTTTGAATTGATTGTCTATCAAGTCTATCTTTATGCCATGTAGGAAGCAAGTCTCTTGACATTGTTGCCATGACAATGATGTATGGTACGCAAACCACTTTTGCATTGGTGATGCTCTTAGTGCCTCCCAGGCTTTGCTTGGTTGCCATATGTATAATAATGATTATTGTTTTGATAATAAAATATACGATATATATATACGATCCCGTTCATATCAGTGTGCACTGATGTAATTACATCAGTACCAATGCATGTGGACCACTGATTATGGAGAAGCTTTAACTAGTGCATACACTTTGAGTCAAAGTATGTAAATCTAATGGTCTATATCCAACACATTGATAAAGTTATATCAGTATGCACTGACTTGAACATTTATATATATATATAATAATAATTTTCTAATGAGGACTTTTACAATGCACACTTGAAGCACCTTTGATGAAATTGTATTGAATCAAATGTTTTTCGAAGAGATTTTTTGTATGCATCCAAAGAAAATTAAAATACACATTTGGTAAAAATATGGAATTTTTTTTTGGATTTGAGAACTATTTTTTCTTAAATTTCCCTATTTTTAAATGTTTTATCTTCAAAAAAATCAGAAAAAATTAATTCTTGCACCCAATTTTTTTTTTTTTAAATTTTTTCCATAAATGTATTTCAATGTTTTTACCATCCATACAAAAAATAAAATTAAGATTCAATATATTCCATGCAATTTCATCAAAAGTGCTTAAAATGTGCATTGTAAAACTTCTTCCTTGGAAAATTATTTCATCAAAAGTGCTTAAAGTATGCATTGTAAAAAGTTTTCATTGGAAAATTACTCTCTCTCTCTCTCTCTATATATATATATATATATATATATATAGTGAGTCTCTCATAAGGGATTCCTTATTTTATTTTTGGTAAAGATCACCATGAAATCTCATCGATTTGAATGAATTTTAATTTGATTGTTTTTTGAATAATAAGTTCATTTAAATCTACCTATGAATAAAATTTGAGAATTTGTCAAGCACTAAAACTATTTTTCTTGAATTTCCCATATTTCGCCTATTTTTCTGATGCCTTCAAATTTAAAAAAAATCGGTAAAAATAGTTTAAGTACTTGAAAAAATTTCAAATTTTATTCATAGATATATTTCAATAAATTTATCATCCACAAAATTTTTTTAAATCAAAATTCATTCAAATCGATGTGATTTCATGGTAGTTTCCACCGAAATTAAAATTAGGAATCCCTTATAAGAGGCTTACTATATATACAGTATTTCTATTGTCAGTTCGTCCTGACAATGAATATATCAGGATGAAGAACGTGGACCACAGATTATGAAGAAGTTTTGACAAGTGCATATACTTTGAGTCAAAGTATGTAAATCTAGTGGTCAATATTTTTCGTCCTGATATATTTATTGTAAGGACGAACTGATAATAGAAAATCTGTATATATATATATATAGAAAAGTGTATGCACTTGTCAAAACTTCTTCATAATTTGTGATCCACATTCTTCGTCCTGATATATTCATCGTCAAGACGAACTGACAATAGAAAGACTATATATATATATATATATATATATACTAAATCAAAACTTCACATCTTCTACTGTAGTAGTAAGGAGTTCAAGTGTTACCATGTACATTTTAAAAACATTTGTGCATATATTTCTTCTTTTCTACTATAAAAGTAGATATCCGAATTGCACATGTAATACCTTGATAGATCTGACCTGTTTGGTATTAGATTTCAAATATATATACAAGGTGGCTTTTTAGTAAGGAAGTTATGAAATTAGTGGAATTGGTGAGAACTGTCACCTTTTTAAACTGATTTGGTGAGAATGTCAGTGGGTTAATAAGTTAAGTTTAAAAGGCACCTATTATGGTGGACTATCAAAATTGCCTTTAGTTAATCATTTATGTTATTCTGTTTGTTCTTTTCTCTCTCCACACTTGCAACAAAAACGACAGTAGGACTAACTCAGTTACTCTCTCTCTCTCTACAAATAAAAGTTCAAGGTCTTGCCCCGACTTTCTTCTTCAGTAAAATAAGGTAATATTTCTTGAACATGCTTCTTTTATGTTTTTCACATTTTAGTATTTTGTAAACCTTAAGCCATTGTGATAATTTTTGAACTTTTCATGTCTTATCGAGCCTTTTTGAACTGTTATCATGCCTTTTGAACTTTATTTCGAGCCTTTTTGAACTTTTTTTTTGAGCCTTTTGTGAATTGTTTTCGAGCCTTTTTCAACTGTCCCCGAGGCATTTTGAAAAGTTTTCGAGCCTTTTGTGAATTTTTTTCGAGCGTTTTTCAACTGTCCCCGAGCGTTTTTGAAATAGTTTCGAGCCTTTTTGAAATGTCTTCCCCGAGCCTTTTCATCCGAGCATTTTCATGTCATCCCCTAGCCTTATCATGTCTTATCCAAGCCTTTTCATGTATTCCCCGAGCCTTTTCAATATCCTCACCCAAGCCATTGTAAATGTAATATTTGAAAATATTGTGTACTCATGGGTTTTTGTTAATGGTTTGTGATTATTAATTTGACAGCCTCATGAATCGGGTTAGAATAGTAATATCTTACAACGGCTGATGGGAGCAGTTACCTGACGGAAGTCAGAGGTTTGTTGGATCCGATAACCGGGAAATGCATGTGTAAAAGAATATGACTTACAAAGAATTGATGGCGATCATGCATACTATTGTGAACTATGATGTAAACAAATACAACGTTGATTTGTCATCAATATCAATTGTTCATGGCAGTACGTGTCGCACATTTATAAGGAATGACGACGATGTCCAGTTTATGCTAGGGGAAGATCGAGTGATCCCTCAAGTATGTGTCAGTCTAATTGAGCGGACAGCTGGAGATATAGTAGGGAATGATATTCCTCCTCCTAAAAATACCCAACAATTAGGATCCTTTAGCGGTAGTAACCAAGTGTTCACCCAAAGGAGTGCTACCAAATGTGGGGGAAACATGTGTGGTGTCCTATAGGTTGCGGTTGACCATGCAAATGCAGCTGAACCTCAATTTGGTGATGTGTTTGGTTGTCAAATTGAGCAGTACGATGCGCAGTCAAGGAACTTAAAATCGATAGATATACCAAAATATCCACCGATATATCCATATTTTGAAGGGACCGATATCGAAACAGGCAAATATCCAATATCCTGCATAATATCTGGCCGATTTCGAAATATCCGTAAAAATCTCCCAATATTCCCGAAATATCCCGAAATTCCTGAAATTTCACAAATTTCACCCCGAAAGTCCATGGATATTTTGCATATTATTAAAATATATTTTTTAATCCTAAACAATTAAATTATTGTTAAAATAATTTAGATTGAAAATTATTTTAGAAGAAGCATTAACAAATTTATAAAAATTTCCAACATAATGGTTAATAGTAAAATTATTGAGGACTTGAAGTAAAATTGGATAAAGAACCAAAGATTGGATGTGTAAAATATGTAAAATTTTGTGAAAGCAATCTGAAAAAAAATAAAAATTGTTTGTGACTCAAATGTGTAAGCTTGAATCCAAATGTAAAATTGTAACCACATTTGCTTTAATCCACACAAAACAAAGGAACCGTCTTGCCTATTTTAAGCTTGAACAATTTGTTTATTGTTATTATAATATGAAGTTGAAACTTAGGGATATGACAACTTAAAAAGATAAAGTAAATGAAACTGATTTTATGGATCTACTTCAAGTATCTATTGAAGCAGGAGACGATAATGAGAATCCTATTTTTAACTGGGTTAGACCTACCTCCTTGGATGATGACGAGGGAAATCCTGATTCACATATTGCTTCTCATGCTCGAGACATGGGAATAAATGTTGAACAAGTGATTAGAGAAGAAGTTGGTATAAATCGTGGAGTTATTGTTACCGGCTCTTTCGATGACCAACATACCTCTGATGTAAATAGTGGAGGAAAAGATGATGGAGATGATAGGGTGCTAGGATGAGGCAAGAGTTTGGGATTCTGGTGCAGGAGGTTGGAATGTTGGTGCAACAAGTTGGGATGTTCGTGCTGAAGGTTGGGATGTTGGTGTAACAGGTTGGAACGCTAGTGCGGCGGGTTGGGATGCTCATGCATGTAATTTTGATCAAAATCGTGGTAGACAACATGGAAGAACAAGTCAAATTGATGAAGATTCTTTGAATATGACTCTCTCCTCAATGAGTATAGACACAAAATAGTTCTTTGGGTGATTCGCAGACAATATCAGGTTCTCATGTACCATATTATGGTAGTTATGGTGGTTGTAATATATTTGATTATCCTTCTCCACAAATGCCATATGCAATATCTATGCATGCATATCAACAATATCCACCAAGTTGGGTAAATCCAAACTACCCAATTCATGGATCAGTTGGAAGAGATCAAGCAACATACATGTGGCATATTAATAACTACATTGAAAACTATGCAAGCACATTTTCTTGGGAAAATTATTGTTCGAATCAAGATAGAAATGTATCTTATGTATTTGAACTAACAAGGAATTCATTTTGGTTTTAAATTTCACATACGCAATGTATTATTATGTATGAATTATGATTTATGATAGAATCTTGGAAGTGTGGAACTATATATATATTTTAATGATAATTTTGTTTATTAAATATTTAATCTCTTTATATTGTATATAATATTGTAAAAGTGAAACAAAATATTATTCTATTAACTACTCAATTTTAAAAATTATATACAGACTCTATCTATGTTATAATTTATAATAAACTCATAACTATGCTATTTTATCGTTGAAATATGATTCATTTGATGTATAATTACTTGTTTAAGCTTGTCCTAAATTTTCACAAAAAAAATCTAACTTTAGATGTAAATATCCATCATTTTTTTTTAAATTTTTGACAGAATATCCATCGATATCGATAATATCCCTGAAATATCCATAAATTTAGAAGCCCGATATTGATACTGATACCGATATTAAGTTCCTTGTGCGTAGTACAATGAGTAGAACAATTACAATTACCCGAACCATGAGGTGGATAATGAGGCAAATAATGAACAGGTTGATGATCTACAAAATGTGGATGAAAAGCCTGCACAAATGCAAACACGTGGTAGATGTGTACGAGGAGTTAGTTGCACTGCAGCAGATATGCCTGGGACTTTCGAGGTCCGTTATAATGTGACAACATCTAATTATGATAATGCGACAACTTGGGTTATTCCGGGAGCAGATTCATACTCGTTTGGTATTGGTAGAAGTAGCACCTTAGTAGTGCAAGAACCGAGAACCATGATTTATAAAGGTCAATTTTTTCCGAGTAAAAATGATTTGAAGAGGCTAGTTGGCCATTTTGTGATGCAGCAGAACTTTGAATGAAAGGTGAAAATGTCCAATAAGACAACTTTACATCTGGTTTGCATTATTGACGACTGTACGTGGAAATTAAGAGCGGTGAGGAGAGAAGAAGGGACTTACTTTCAAGTCAGAAATTTTGTCAACGAACACAGTTGTCCCTTGGAGGAGATTCACCGTTGCCACCGACAAGCTAGTGTAGTCACAATCAGAGAAGTCGTTGCACCTAGACTTCAACAAACTGATGGTCGTCTCATGCGTCTGAAGGACATAATCGGCGATATGAAAAGATGTGGACAACCAGGACATAATAGCAGGAGGTGTTCGAACCTGCCTATGGTTAATGAAGGTCCCAGTAGAATTGTTCTCGAAGAATACCGTCGCAGGTGCAGCATCTGTTATTTAACTGGATACAACAAACAAACGTGCCCTGAGAAGGACTCTACCGTGGAATGAATGGAGCCTTACAAAAGGAAGACGAATTGCCACCCTTGGTTATTATGCTTTTATGTAGAACTAATCTTATTGATTTTATGTTTGAAAATAGATTTGAATTAAGTTTTTCGTCTACTGTCATACTGGATCCTTTGTTATAGTGTTCATGAATTTCCTGTATTGTTTATGGATTTCAATGTATGAAATATTTGTTGAACTTTTAATTGCAAATAGTTTTATTTGCCTTATCTCAACATGCTTCAATATTATATCTTTTGTCTGGAGTATAAAAGTATGATGACTCTAATAGGGACATGTGCCCTGAGAAGGACTTTACCATGGAATGAATGGAGCCATTGAGGCGATCAAACATAACAAGGCAGTATAAGAAGAAGATGAATTGTCACCAGAAAAGCTTGTGATTGAGGAACATGTCTCCAACTCCATGTCTTCCTACATCGTTCAGACTTTGGGAACTATGATCGATACAGTTGTTTTATGAGGAACATGTCTCCAACTTCATGTCTTCCAACATCGTTCAGACTTTGAGAACCATGCTCGATACAGTTGTTTTATGAGGAACATGTCTCCAACTTTATGTCTTCCAACATCGTTCAGACTTTGGGAACCATGCTCGATACAGTTGTTTTATGAGGAACATGTCTCCAACTTCATGTCTTCCAACATCGTTCAGACTTTGGAAACCATGCTCGATACAGTTGTTTTATGACGAACATGTCTCCAATTTCATTTCTTCCAACATCGTTCAGACTTTGGGAACCATGATCGATACAGTTGTTTTATAAGACCCTTGGTTCTTATGCTTTTATGTAGAACTAATATGATTGAATTTATGTTCAAAAATATATTTGAATTTAGTTCTTTGTCTAATGTCATACTGGATCCTATATTGAATTTCCTGTATTGTTTATGGATTTCAATGTATGAAATGTGTGTGTTGAACTTTGAACTGCAAACACTTGAAAAAAAAAATCATCATTTCATTATTCAAATGTTATGTACATCAACTACATGGTCCTGGAGTTACAATAAACCTCTACGGCCATCTTTTCCCAGATGGTGGGCATATCGGCTTCCGACCAGTCGAACGTATCCCTGTTCGCCGTCAGGTACTCAATCATTCTCAAAGTATGTGCACCACAGTTTCCCCTACAATTAACCACATGAACAACCATTGGAATGGAATGTTATTAAAACCGATTGGGATAGAAAAAGAACTTGAAACAGTCATACCCCTTTTGCTGTTGGAGCACACGGTCGGCTACCACGAAGAACATCCGAAACGGCCTATCCCTCTTTTTGTACATCGCATCACCCAATCGTCTGTTCCTGTGAAAGTACACCGCATTCAGCATCGAGGGTAGCAACCACCTTAAGCAAGCGAACTGGGCATTCCTGTGCTTAAATGAGACCTCCTGTCTGAACGGGTCAAACACGAGAATGTGCCCTTTCATGAGGTCGACGCTAGCCATAACCCAATGCATACGTCCAAGGTTGCAAGGAATTAGAACTTGCAGGTGTTTCACCAAAGTGTTATCAAATTTTGTTATTATACACATGGACGCAAAGTAAAATATACACTCACCAAGTTAACATCGTGCCATGGCCGGTTTGCTGACGGGAGCTCTCCACGTACCACCGTAAGCTTATCACGGGCCCACATGTGCTTCAGCATAGACCAACCTTCTAGAGGTTTCTTGTCCTCACCAGTGCCGATTCTGTCCCATTGGTGATATAACAATGACTGTATATAGAAAATTAACCAAAACGTTAGGCAGAAGATGTATGAACACATCAATGTAAAAGCGAAAACCGTATAATATAAACACTTACATAGAATTGTGAATTCAGTATGTTGACCCTCGAACCGTAGATAGTGGGGAATGCTCACTGACGCCTCCGGAGAATGTTCAAGCATGCGTCAATGTGCTGACAATTTCAACAATTTTTATTTTAGGATTCAACCATTTGTGAATGAAACTTATAAAGACAGTTCAAGTAAGGAACATACCGTATCCTCCAACTCCATGAAGTTGGTTTGAAACCGGTGGAACCAAGTGACATCGACACCAACTGGGTCGTGCAGATCCACATCACATTTGCATAATTGTTGAAAAAGTTACATAATACTTAATTGCATATTTGTCAAAAAAACTATAAACAGATTGTAATTTTTTAGATTATACTTACAATTCCCCTGTCATGTTCCTCTTGTAGTCTTTGTACGATGCAAGCTGGTCAAGATCTACCAATCCGTTTGGCCTCCATTCATGTGCTGGCTGCGGCATCATCCGTGGCCTCTTCGGTTGATAGGGGTTTGTGTATGGGCTCCGTTCCATCCAACCTCGATGTCGAATCCGGTCTCCACGCCTCAGGGGTGGGGGAGTCCGTTCCAAATCATGGGGATCGGTGCAGTGTGAGGAGGAACTCGTCCCCCGTTGATCGCTTGGGATAGACCGGTGGGGTGTAAATCGACGGACCAAATCTCTCCCCGTGGATCGCTTGGAGGGGTCGGTTGCGCTTGGGTCGACCAGAGGTCTATGCTCTGAGGAGGAACCTTGTACGCTGGGATCAACTGGATGGGTACGCTACGATGAGCTCCTGGAAATGTATAGGATCATGTGGCAGCTGCGACGAGCAGTCAGGTGTGAGGTCCTACAAATTAACAAGATCATGCAGCAGTTGCGATGAGCGGTCAGCGGTCCGCGGTGAGGTCCTGCAGCAGTACCTGCTCAAATACTGCTATCTCTGTATCACCGGGCACCTCCTCTCGTTTTGTCGCATCATGACCTTGTTGATCGGATACTGTGTTCGTAGTATGTGCCTCCGTAGTAGGTGGCTGCCCATGTCTAGTCCCTGGGGCTGTCCCATCCTGATCAGTACCTGTCCTGCCTGTGAGACTAAATGCTTCGTGATGGTCATCAAATGGTCGGTCATCGAATGGTGGACCATCCATACGGTTCTGCGACGTCGGACCCTGTAGCACCTGGATCAAATCCAGCAACTCCTGATGCTGCGCATCTCTTTTCTCTTAACTCTCTCGGACAACATCCATGACATCCTCCCGTAATGTTCGGACAACATCCATGACTTCTGTGAATTTACAGTCCCAGCTCTGTAAGGATTTCGGACTCTATCAGTACTAAAACTGTTCAGTCAATTGAAATTAAATCATGCGGTTCTAAAAATGCTTACGTACATGTGGATGCTCTCCAACGCCTTCTCGTGAATCACCTTCAGGTCTAGACTGTCTGGGCAAAGGGAATTGTACCTGCCTACGCCTCACGGGAATAGGACTGACACCCTCCGGGTCTGAATCACCTCTAGGTCTAGGTTGTCTGGGCAAAGTGAATCGTAGCCGCCTACACCTCGTGGGACTCCCATTGCCAATGCCGACCTCCGGGTCTGAGCCCTCCGTATCACTTGGTCTAGAATACGGAGGATCCATATCACTAGGTCCGCAATACGAATCCTCCGTATCATTGGGTCCGGTAGTCCTATGTCTTTCCAGAGCCGGGAGGTCACCAGGTAAATCTGCGGCATCGTCATCATACAGCCTGCTTCCCAGATCTATGCCTTCATAATATTGTTGACCCTTCTCAGCATTCGTCGGTACCAATTTAGACCGTGCAAACATCTGTAATCGGAGTTACATCATTGTAATTGTAAACATACTAAAAATTATAAATATTAACAATAACAATACTTATATTTTCAGTGAAAATCCTATCCAGCGTTTTCCCCCACGGTCGCTGAGTCAACTCCCATTTCAGAATACGTGGAGGGGGTAGCTCGATTACCTTACGGGTCCCACATTTTTTTTTTATTGCTAAGCTCGGGGATAACCTCAAAAACAAATATCTACGTAATAGATAATACATCAATCATATAAAAAAATTTCAATTAAAGTATGGATGCAAATTCTAAATTCTCATCAATAGTGCGTGTGCTAGACCGTATATGTTGTACGTCTTGGCGGTGTCAATGCCCTGTTCTTGCTGTCGTTCTTCCAACCACTGCCGTGGACCATCCAAAGCATGCTTCAAACCAAAAATAGACCGCCTATACACGTATGCGCCCCACGGGAACGCATCAAAAGCGTCCAAGTCCTTAACTAGGCAAAACTGCCATACTGGAACTTTATATCTCTCGTCCACCCCTATTAGTATCCAGTTCAGCAAAAACAATAATGACAGCTTCATCGCATCGTACTGCTCCTCAAAAATACCAATCCGCAACATCGCTTTCAGCTCTTCAATCTCGATGACTCGACCCCGAAAGTACGGGTCGTGTATGCCATTCTGTACCATATCATAACTCGCCGTGTCGGGAATGATTCCGAACTTCAATCCGGTGATTAGACAAAACTCAACCTTCGAGAATCGGACCGTATGCTTACCTAACAAAAATCTAATCTCATCTCATCTCATCTCATCTTCCGGCCCATCGTGATGCAACTCACGCAAAAGCATCCGATGGACAATCCCAGTCGAAAAATGAATCTCGCGATGCATCTGAAGGAAATGACCAAAACATGACTCAGTAAACCAACGTCGGTCTTCCATCTTCAGATGTTCAGGTACACTTTCAAGTGCGTTATCGATATCTGTAACGTCATTCAAATGGTCATGCCGAATAATATTTCCGTTGAACCATTCTCCCACAGGGGTTTTAAGGAAATCCTTCAGATTCACCATCTGCATATTCACAGAAAAAAAACATATAAGTTCATGAAAAGGCTCGAACACTTCATGAAAAGGCTCGGGTACTGTATTAAAATGCTCTGAAACTAATTATAGCACGGTGTGTATAAAACTATCTAGAGGGGGGGGGGGGGGGTGAATAGATTTTACGCTTTTTACCCAATTTTTCGTGTTAGTCAAAATTACGAAATTACCCCTAAATAGATAAAGCAATAAATCAAGTAAAATATGCGGAAATTAAATAACACTTGATTTTTACGTGGAAACCCTCACGGGAAAAACCACGGGCTAGTAAGTAAGCCACACTCGAACCTCGAATCCACTAAATGTGTAAACGATTACAACCTAATCCCGGAAGTAATCATACACCTACCTAATCCCGGTATGAGTGAACCTAATTCAATTTGCTTGCGATCTAAGCAACCTAATCCCGGAAGCTACACACAAGACTTACTTTCTCTATGAAGAGAATACAACCCTAAGTGAATATATGTGAATATCCAAAATGCAACATAGAGCAAGGGAAACCCTATATGCTTATCTAAGATGATTAATATGCAATTAGAATAATCCTAGATATTAAAAACTAAATGACATGATCAATCAAATAGTTTAGCTAATCAAGATTAAGCACAAAACTTAATTAGCTATCACAATACAACACTCAATCATGTCAACACAACAATCTCTATTTTGAATATTAGATTTTAATCTAAGAACAAGCAAATAATAAAAGAGATGCCTTGATAAATAAAACACTAATTATAAATGATAATAGTGAAGAACATACCAAGGGAAGTGTGTTGACCAAGACCCATGCAAGTAAACATCCTAACTATGCTAGAAAATGCTTAGATGATATTTTGATGCATATGAAAATGGGTTTTGAGAGTTAAAGACAAGTTCTTCGGGGTTTTTCTCTTGAAGATATTTTTGCTCTCTCAAAGTGTGTATGTTTGCCTTGTTGAAAAAATGAAGAAGAAAATATATATATATACAAACAAGAATCAGGTCAAGAAACAAAAAAGAAAAAAAAACGCCATCGTTTTATCAATATATATATATATATATATATATATATTTAATATATGCAAAAGACACAAAAGACAAAAACATCAGGAGAAGGCGTGAAACACTTTTATATATAATATATAACATATGCATAAGACAAACAAAGAAAAGAATATACAAATATATATATATATATTAACAAACCAAAAAAGGAGGCACACGATCTCTATATAATATTCTGTATCAGACGTGATATTATATATATATATATATTTTAACATACAAACAAACAATATATAAAGCAATCAGAATAAAGAAGAAAAGAAAGCAAACAGAGCCGTGTGTGACCCCGTGCAAGCAACGCGGGCAGAGAGTAATATTGGGCGTGGGTGTGGCGTGGCCAACGGGGCAAAAAGCTAAAATTGCCACACACATGTCATCACATGCCACCTCTCTTTGTGTTGCAATCATGACACACAAAGCCTTCAGTCCAGTTTTGAACTCGGAATTCGGAATTCAATTCCGTCTTCGAAAAATTAACCCGAACTCAATTATAAATATGGAAAATTATATAACCTTTCAATTTAAGCTCGGAATTGAATTTCGGTTTCCGATAAAAACACGGAATGTCCCAAATGTCTCGGAAATCATCCGAAACATATAGACAAGTCTCTGAATCGCTCGGAACTCATCTATGGACAAATCCACACATAAAAATATAACAAAGAAGTGCAAGTGTGATAAGTGACATGTGAAGAGAATGCACACAAATGCAAGTATGCTAAGTGAGTGTGTGCACTAAATCTCTTCATAGAAAATTAAGCACTAAACATATACATTTGGAGTGCTTAACACTTGCAAGGGCCTTGAGCTTGAACACATTCCTAAGCTACCCTTACATGATCCCCACAAATGGTTTGATAACGAAATAAGCCAATTAAAAACTACGGGAATCCTTACAATCTCCCCCTTTGGCTATTTCGTGACAAAACCACCACTCACATTGATTTCTCACATAAAAATAGAAACAACGGGATAGCATAGATCTTCTACAATACAAAGAGATAATAAACAAAATAAAATCTTCAATGCTCCAATCTCTTGTAGAACAACCAACCCTACAAAACAAAGTTTCTATATTTTTCCAAAAAAATACATGTGAGATTAATCAAGTGATATCAAAACAAGCATTTGCATTTTTAGAATTTAGGCACAACATTACAAAATATATGCAATGTATAATAAATGCAATGCTCCCCCTCAAAGGGTTACTCCCCCTCAATGCGTTATCTCCCCAAAGTGTACAATTGCAGCACCAATTTGCATCTCCCCTTACCATATCCTACTCCCCCTTTTTGTCATGATATAGGCAAAGGAGTAGTCCCCAACCGGGTCACTCATAGCAACGAGAGATAGAAGCATGCAAGTTATTTGCATATATATATAAGTCACTTTATGCACTTCAATTAATTGAAGAGAAACAAGGAGATTTATTTGAGAAAATGTGTGAATCCAACATGCTTTGCATACAAGACATATAGCATTCAAGTCCAAAATACAATGGTATTTGGCAAAGCAAATGACAAAGGTTTCTAATTAGAATTCAAACCAATTTCACCAATGTCATGAGAAAAGCAAGGATATAGAGTTTTTTTTTTTTTTTTTTTTTGATTTTAATATATGAGCAACTATATCCAACTTTATAAGCGAAACATGGCATGAGCAACTTTGCACCCTATTTGATTTTTCAGGATAAGATATCCGTATGATAGTAGCCATGTTCAACCAATAAAGAAAGAGAGACATTTGGAATAAGAATTCCTTTGAACGGATACAAGATCCTTTATTCATTTTGAGTCTCATAAGCTTTCACGCAAGATTTGCATTTTAAGAATATGCAATCATCAATTCATGCTTTTTATGTGAGCATGTTATATGAATTTCATGCTTTTTCATTTGGCATTAGCATGTTATTAATAAGAATCATCATATCATGGAGATAACTATAGGTCATTCACATCATACTTCCTATGTAAATCTCCTAGTCCAAAAATGCATGTTTGAACATAAATATGACATAGATTGTAAACAAGCAAGGTTCACACTTATAGAATTTGAAAACATATATACATATGTACAACCAAGCTTACTCAAGCAATCAAAAGAAGAGGCATAAGATATTTCAAATTTTTTGCAAGATACAAGAATGCAAAATAGCTCTCTTTGCTTGAGTTCCCCATATGGGGTCAATCATAGAACACATCACTCCACAAGACATATCCCAATAGATCTACTAAGAGTTTTGAATCGAGTAGCATCTAAGGGTTTAGTAAATAGGTCCGCAAGTTGATCATTTGTACCTACATGTTCAAGTACTATGCATTTATTTTCAACAAGCTCTCTAATGAAGTGATGGCGGATGTCAATATGCTTAGTTCTAGAATGTTGAACCGGATTCTTGGAAATATTAATAGCACTCATGTTATCACAAAAGAGAGTGAGAGTACCTTGGTTGAATCCGTAGTCTACTAGCATTTGCTTCATCCATATAAGTTGAGTGCATCCACTCCCCGCGGCTATGTACTCGGCCTCGGCCGTGGACAAGGAAATCGAGTTTTGCTTCATGCAAAACCAAGACACCAAGTTGTTGCCTAGAAAGAAGCAACCGCCCGATGTGCTCTTCCTATCATCATAATTTCCTGCCCAATCCGCATCACTATATCCTACAAGACTAGGATTAGTGTCAAATGAGTACCAAATCCCATAATTAGAAGTCCCATTCACAAATCGAATGACTCTCTTAACCGAAGAGAGATGGGACTCCTTGGGATCGGATTGGTACCTAGCACAAACTCCTACACTAAATGATATATCGGGCCTACTTGCGGTCAAATAGAGCAAGCTCCCTATCATGCCACGATATAAGGTTTGGTCCACACTTTTACCGCTAGCATCCTTGCTTAGCTTCAAAGTGGTGCTCATAGGAGTATCACAATGTTTGGCTTTTTCAAGACCAAACTTCTTCACTAGGTTTTTGGCATATTTGGCTTGGGATATGAAAATCCCATCATCTAGTTGCCTAATTTGCAAACCTAGGAAGTAACTAAGCTCACCAACAAGACTCATCTCAAATTCATGAGACATAACATCAACAAATTGTTGGACCTTGGTGTTGTTGATGGAGCCAAACACTATATCATCAACATATATTTGAGCTATGAAAAGCTCATCATTGTCTCTCTTGATAAATAGTGTTGTAAGGATTCCCATATCTTGATTGGCTTATTTCGTGGACAAACCACGTGTTGGGGATTGTATGTAAGGGTAGCTTAAGTGATTGATATTCAAGCTCAAGACCCTCTCATGTCCTCAAGGTTGATAAGCACCAAAGGTAAATTCTAGTGCTTACTTGCTTTGAAGAGATCTAGTTGCACACACACACAACTCATGCATAAATCTTATTCTTGTATGTTGTGTGTTTTATATATATGCATGCATGTTCTTGAACATCTCTTCTTGCATGTTTTATTTTGATTGCATCTTGTTCATTGAAATGCCATGACATGTTTAGGCATTAGGATGCATTCACTTCCCACACTTGCACTTCATTATTAGTCTTAAGTGTGGTGTAATTCGTTTCCGTTTGTGTGATCGGAAACATCCGCGCTTGCACGATGGTGTGCATGTCTTAGCGCAATGGTTGACCACTTGAGAAGGTCTCATTCTTCTCTTGGATAAGTGGTAGTTTTGATTTGATTGTTTGGAGTAAAGTGTCTAGTTTCAAAAGATTAGATTTCAATGTTTTAAATGTTTTTCAAAACTGACCTTTGCATGGTCTTGTGACCATAACTTTTTATACAAAGCTTCAAAATGAGTTTTGAAAATTTTTGTACAAACTAGACACCCATACCTTTTCAACGGTATATTATTCGTAATATTTCATGACCGTTTGGATTGGTTTTAAAATCTCCAAAGTTACAACCAAAACAGGGCAACTCTGTTATTGTCCGTTTCTGACCTTTGGTCACTCAATTGACCATAACTTTTTCTCCAGACATCGAAATGTCATTCTATAAAAACGATTAGAAAGTAGACATCCATACCTTTCCAATGATATATCATATGAAAGGTTTTGATATCGTTTGGTCATGTTTCGAAGCTCTCGAATCTTGAGTCGCTGCACTGATGCAAGTACCGCGAAAATGCCCATCATTTTTCCATTTCTTCCAAAACGACATAGTTTCACTTGGGCATTATAAATACATATCTTTCTCATCATTTTGAGGGGTGTGCCACAAAATCAAACCCTAGAGAGAGAGGCTCCATATTCTTGAGAGAGAAAGAGAGATTTGAGAGAAAATCAAATCAAGAACTCACCTTTAACCACTCAAATCAAATCCTTTTTGCATCAAATTTCATATTGCATCTTCTATGTCTATATAGAATGCATCCATGCATGGGTTTGCATCATCACAAGTTGCTTGGTAAGATTTTGATTAACTTCATCTAATTTTAGTATTTTTACTATCAAGCCATCTCTTTTAAATTACTTGTATGTTTTAGATCATATGCTAAATACAAGAAAAGAGAATTATTTGTGATGAAAATGATTGGGTGTTGTATTGTGATAGCTAATTAGGTTTTTGATTAATCTTGATTAGCTAAGCTATTTGACATGTCATCTAGCCATTTATATCTAGGATTGTTTTAATTGCAAAATCATTATCCTAGATAAGCATATAGAGTAACCTAGCTCTAATTTGCATTTTGAATATTCATACATATTCACTTAGGTTGTTTCTCTTCATTGAGAAGTAAGTCTTGGGGCTAAGAGTGCTTAGGCCTCAAGCAAATTGGAATAGGGTTGCTAATAAAGGCCCGCTGGGTAGAAGTGAGGGGTTACAGACCGGAGTGTTAGACGAGGTCTACATAGGTTGTAAACTTCATTTCAATTAGTGATTTCGAGTTCCGAGTGTGGCGCACTATACAGCCCGTGGTTTTTTCCCAGTGGTTGGGTTTCCACGTATATATCTTGTGTTATTTAAATTCCGCACATATTACACTTGATATATTATTTTGACTAGTTAGGGGCATTTTCGTAAAATTGACTTGCATGCGAAAATTGGGTAATATTTGTTAAAATCTATTCAACCCCCTCTAGATATAATATATTGATAACACACCTCTAGGACTTTCAAGTGTCTTGTCAACACTACCTCTTGTGTAGTTATTGTCAACAAGAAATTGAGTGAGGCGCTCATACCAAGCCCTCGGTGCTTGTTTCAACCCATAAAGTGCCTTCTTGAGGCGATAAACATGGTTTGGGTGGTGTGCATCCACAAACCCCTTAGGTTGTTCAACAAACATTTCCTCTTTCAAGAAGCCATTGAGGAAGGCACTCTTGACATCCATTTGGTGCAATTTGAACTTGTGCACACAAGAGATAGACAAGAGAAGCCTAATAGAATCTAAGCGGGCAACGGGAGCAAAAGTCTCCTCAAAGTCGATACCCTCAATTTGAGAGTACCCTTGTGCTACAAGTCTAGCCTTGTTCCGCACTATGTTGCCATCCTCATCGGATTTGTTCCTAAATATCCATTTAGTGCCTATGACATTAGTGGTCTTAGGCCTAGGAACTAGAGTCCAAACCTCATTCCTTTCGAATTGGTTTAGCTCTTCTTGCATGGCAAGAACCCAAAATTCATCATTTAAGGCTTCTTCAACCTTTTTGGGTTCAATTTGAGAGGTGTAGCATGTATAGCTAATAAGATTAGCAAGTTGACGTCTAGTCCTATCACCCTCATTAACCTCTCTAATGATATCTTCTTTATTATGGAGTTTCCTAACCCATGGAGCGGGTTCTTTAGAGTCCAAGAGAGGAACTCTATTAATAGGTTGTGTGTCATCATTGTTGACATTAGATGTCCCAACATTAGGAGACACCACAACCTCCTCCAAAGGAGAAACATCACTAAAAATAACCTCCTCCTTATGATTATTAGACTTGAGCCTAGTATCATCAAATACGACATTGGATGATTCCATAACACTTAGAGTCTTTAAATTGAAAACTCTATAGGCTCTACTATTTAAGGCATAACCAATAAAAATACCCTCATCACTCTTAGCATCGAATTTGCCAAGTTAATCACGGTCATTCAAAATGTAGCATTTGCTTCCAAAAGTGTGGAAGTAGCTAACATTTGGCCTCTTGCCTTTCCATAACTCACAGGAGGTGTTTCTAGTACCGGGCCTTAGGAACACTCTATTTCCTATATAGCAAGCCGTATTGATGGCTTCGGCCCATAGGTTCCTAGGGACATTGTTGCTAAGCAACATCACATGGGCCATCTCTTGAAGGACCCTATTTTTCCTCTCAACAACTCCATTTTGTTGAGGTGTCCTAGGAGCCGAAAACTCATGGGAGATGCCTAAACCATTACAAAAGGTTTCAAAGGTAGCATTCTCAAATTCCCTCCCATGGTCACTTCTAATCCGTTTTATGCTTTTAATATTTGAGTTCATTTCATTTTGTATTTTATTACAAAGTATTTTAAACTTATCAAAAGTTTCGGATTTTTCTCTAAGAAAATATGTCCATGTGAACCTAGAGAAATCATCAACACAAACAAAAATGTATCTCTTTCCACCCAAACTTTCGGTTTGCATGGGACCCATGAGGTCCATGTGGAGAAGCTCAAGTGGCTCCTTGGTGGTGAGATACTTACCCTTTTTGTGCATGCTTTTAGTTTGCTTTCCTTGTTGGCAAGGTCCACAAATACCATTGGCTTTCTTCCCAAGCTTAGGGAGGCCACGCACACAATTGAACTTTCCAAGGGTTCGTAGATCCCTAAAGTTCATGTGGCTAAGTCTTTCATGCCACAACTCAATTTGCTCATCCATGGACACATGATTAGATATAATACTAGCTTCAAGACAATAACAATTGTCACTAGATCTCATGCCCTTCAACAAGGTTTGTCCATCGGGTTTTAGGATAGAGCAATAATCTTTAGAAAACAAGACGGAATATCCTTCATCACTAAGATGTGAAATGCTTATTAAATTGGCTTTCAAGCCATCAACAAATAAAGCATTGGATAAGGAGGCTAATCCGGGAACGGAAATGGTTCCTTTCCCTACAACATTTCTTTTGGATCCATCACCAAAAGTGACATTTCCACCTTCCTCCATAACAAGAGTCTCGAAGAAACTCTTGTTTCCCATCATGTGCCTAGAGCACCCACTATCCAAATACCAAAAATTAGAAGAATTTGCCTTCAAGGCTATTTGTGCAATATGGCAAATATTTTCATTCTTTCTAATCCACTTAGTAACAATTTTAGCTTTCTTAGTGGTCTTTGGTACATGTGCTCTACTATTCCTAGGATCATGCAAATCAATATTATCATTCCTAGAAACATGCATCTTGGCTCTATTCTTTCTCTTTTTAATCATGCTTTGTTTTCTACACAATTTAATATATTGAAAGCAATTTGGTCTAATGTGACCATCACAACCACAAAAGTGACAAATAGGGATGAAAAAAGGAATCATACCTTGTCTTTGTGCACGTATGGGAGCTCGTCCATGTCTTTGTGGATAAGTGGGTTCAATCCATCTTCGTTGTTGAACCGGTCTAGGTTGCTTCCAAGATTGAGGTTGTATGATTGGCCTCTTTCCTTTGTGAGCCAATTTTGGAGGAATGTTGGCTTGAGGGACTCTAGGGGGTTGAGCTTGAGATTGCCTTCTTGGCCCCATTTTCACTTGTGCATTAGAACATTGTCCTACTTCTAACTTCTTCCTAGGAATTTGCACAATTGAAGTTTCTTCGTTCTTCAAGCTCTTGACAAACACGGTCTTGTTAGAGGTTGAGATTTTCTTGCCATCTTCATACCCAAGACCTCTCTTGTCACTTGGACTCTTTCCAACACCAAGTAAATGATCAAGCTTCTTAGTGCTAGAATCTTTCCTAGCCAAGGACCCTTTAACTTCTATAAGTTCCCTCTTCAAGCCTTCTTCACTTCTCTTGGATAAGTCTAACTCCTCAATTAACTTATCCTCTCTCCTCTTCAATCTTTCCACTTGTTCACTCAAGTGGTCATTGTGAGCCGAAAGTTCAAGATTCTCTTCTCTCAACCTCTCAATCTTTCTAGTACTTTTAATTGCTAAATCATTGAACTCGGCATGATATTTAGCAAGCACCTTTTGCTCCACAAATTTCTTTATGGAAATAGAAGGGGAGTCACTTTCTTTTTCACTAGAGTCAATTTCCTCTTGACTCAAATCCTCTTTTTCACTGGCACTTTTGCTCTTGTGAGATGAGGCAAAAGCTAGGAAGTTAGCCATGAGCTCTTCTTCACTTGAAGACTCATCTTCCTCATTGGAGTCATCACTACTCCCACTCCAAGTGGCGGCCATCACTTTGCCCTTCTTCTTTTCATTGTGATTAGCACATTCGGGGGCAAAGTGACCAATTCCACCACATTCAAAGCATCGGACCCCTTTCCTTTCGGTCATCTCTTGTCTAGGCTCAAACTTCTTGAAGGAACCTTTTTTCTTCAAGTCTTGTCCTCTTGACCCAAATCCCTTCTTCTTCTTGAACCCCATAACCTTATTAAACCTTTTCACGAATAAGGCAAGGTCTTCATCCGATTCATGCTTTGGCTCCTTTACATCCTTAGATGCTTTCAAAGCTATTCCTTTAGACTTCTTAGGAGGAGTAGTGGTGCTAGGAGCCTTCCTAGACTTATATGCAAGGAGACGTCCAATCACCTCACTTGGCTTCATATCCATGTAGCCACTATTTTCTTCTATGGCCGTCACCTTTGATTCAAACCTATCGAGAAGAGATCTCATAATTTTTTGCTTGACTCTCCTATCCGAATACGGGTCTCCGAGTTGATGGCTTTGATTTACTATGTCCATCAATTTGATTTCGAAGTCATTGAAGCATTCATCCTCTCCCATCCTAAGTAACTCAAATTGAGTTTGGAGGATTTGAAGCTTGGACTCTTTCACCACCTCGGTTCCCTCATGTGCAACTTGAAGGATGTCCCATGCCGCTTTTGCAATCTGAGTATTCTGAATAAGCTTGTACTGATTCTCATCCATTTCACACATGATGGCATGCATCGCCTTCCTATTCCACTTTGAAGCCTCAAACTCTTGCGCGTTCCATTGCACCTTAGGCTTCAAAACATCTTGTCCTCCACCCGCGGGAGTCATCATAGGGAGATCATATCCATCTTCAACCGACATCCATGCCCGGTCATGAATTTGGCATATATAAGATTCCATCTTCCCTTTCCATTGGGAATAGTTCAATCCGGTGAGGAGAGGAGGTCTCGTGCTAGAAGCCCCCTCATGGTTGCCACCGTTTCCACTCATAGTGTTTATGAATGAATGAAATAAATGCAAATGTATGAATGATCAAAAATCACACAAAATGCAAAACACACCAAAATAATCAAGGATCACCTATGTATGTCTAGGAACCCGCTCTGATACCAATTGAAACTAATTATAGCACGGTGTGTATAAAACTATCTAGAGGGGGGGTGAATAGATTTTACGCTTTTTACCCAATTTTTTGTGTTAGTCAAAATTACGAAATTACCCCTAAATAGATAAAGCAATAAATCAAGTAAAATATGCGGAATTAAATAACACTTGATTTTTACGTGGAAACCCTCACGGGAAAAACCACGGGCTAGTAAGTAAGCCACACTCGAACCTCGAATCCACTAAATGTGTAAACGATTACAACATAATCCCGGAAGTAATCACACACCTACCTAATCCTGGTATGAGTGAACCTAGTCCAATTTGCTTGCGATCTAAGCAACCTAATCCCGGAAGCTACACACAAGACTTACTTTCTCTATGAAGAGAATACAACCCTAAGTGAATATATGTGAATATCCAAAATGCAACATAGAGCAAGGGAAACCCTATATGCTTATCTAAGATGATTAATATGCAATTAGAACAATCCTAGATATTAAAAACTAAATGACATGATCAATCAAATAGTTTAGCTAATCAAGATTAAGCACAAAACTTAATTAGCTATCACAATACAACACTCAATCATGTCAACACAACAATCTCTATTTTGAATATTAGATTTTAATCTAAGAACAAGCAAATAATAAAAGAGATGCCTTGATAAATAAAACACTAATTATAAATGATAATAGTGAAGAACATACCAAGGGAAGTGTGTTGACCAAGACCCATGCAAGTAAACATCCTAACTATGCTAGAAAATGCTTAGATGATATTTTGATGCATATGAAAATGGGTTTTGAGAGTTAAAGACAAGTTCTTCGGGGTTTTTCTCTTGAAGATATTTTTGCTCTCTCAAAGTGTGTATGTTTGCCTTGTTGAAAAAATGAAGAAGAAAATATATATATATACAAACAAGAATCAGGTCAAGAAACAAAAAAGAAAAAAAAACGCCATCGTTTTATCAATATATATATATATATATATTTAATATATGCAAAAGACACAAAAGACAAAAACATCAGGAGAAGGCGTGAAGCACTTTTATATATAATATATAATATATGCATAAGACAAACAAAGAAAAGAATATACAAATATATATATATATATATATTAACAAACCAAAAAAGGAGGCACACGATCTCTATATAATATTCTGTATCAGACGTGATATTATATATATATATATATATTTTAACATACAAACAAACAATATATAAAGCAATCAGAATAAAGAAGAAAAGAAAGCAAACAGAGCCGTGTGTGACCCCGTGCAAGCAACGCGGGCAGAGAGTAATATTGGGCGTGGGTGTGGCGTGGCCAACGGGGCAAAAAGCTAAAATTGCCACACACATGTCATCACATGCCACCTCTCTTTGTGTTGCAATCATGACACACAAAGTCTTCAGTCCAGTTCTGAACTCGGAATTCGGAATTCAATTTCGTCTTCGGAAAATTAACCCGAACTCAATTATAAATATGAAAAATTATATAACCTTTCAATTTAAGCTCGGAATTGAATTTCGATTTCCGATAAAAATACGGAATGTCCCAAATGTCTCGGAAATCATCCGAAACATATAGATAAGTCTCTGAATCGCTCGGAACTCATCTATGGACAAATCCACACATAAAAATATAACAAAGAAGTGCAAGTGTGATAAGTGACATGTGAAGAGAATGCACACAAATGCAAGTATGCTAAGTGAGTGTGTGCACTAAATCTCTTCATAGAAAATTAAGCACTAAACATATACCTTTGGAGTGCTTAACACTTGCAAGGACCTTGAGCTTGAACACATTCCTAAGCTACCCTTACATGATCCCCACAAATGGTTTGATCACGAAATAAGCCAATTAAAAACTACGGGAATCCTTACATGCTCGAATTGTGTATTAAAAGACACGGATATAGTGTGAAAAGGCTCGAACTGTGTATGAAAAAGGCCCGAAAACAGTCCAAAATGGCTTGAGAAAACTCCAAAAAGGCTCGAAATAAAGGTTTAAAAAGGCACGATAACAGTTCAAAAAGGATCGATAACAAATCAAAAAGGCTTGATAACAGTACAAAAAGCTAGGCTCGATTACAGTACAAAAAGGCTCGACAAAAGTTCAAAAAGGTTCAAAAAGGCTTGATAACAGTTCAAAAAGGCTTGACAAAAGTTATAAAAGGCTCGACATAAAGGTTCAAAAAGGCTCGAACTGTGTATCAAAAAGGCTTGATAACAGTTCAAAAAAGCTCGATCATAGTTCAAAAAGGCTCGATATTATTACAAAAAAGGCTTGATAAAAGTTCAAAAAGGCTTGATAAGACTACAAAAAGGCTCGATAAGACTACAAAAAGGCTCAATAAAGGTTCAAAAACACTTGGAAACCCAGATCTTCATCGTCTTCAAAGGAAAATTTTTCCTAAACTAAAACCCTAACCTAACCTCATCAAACAAACATAGTGAACAACAAATGAAATCAAACATAATCTACATGATGAAAATGGCATCCAACATCAAACACACAAACTAATCGAGAACGAGAAACAAAAACTTACCGTTGTCTTTTTAGTTCGCCGTTCAGTTCTGTTCTGTTCGACATCACTACTGTAGCGCCGTCGCCGGTGGTTCACCATCAGATTGTGGTCCACTTCAGGACTGTTGCGCCGTCGGGGTTTCTCTCTCAAATCTTTTCTTCCAACGTTTAAAAAACACACAAAACGACAAAGAAATGAGTATTTTTGTCTGGTCACCTGTGCATTTTAAACTTAAGTTAGTAAGTTGGTGCCTATTCCCCAAAAGGCGCCCCATATAGTGACATTTAAATTTCGAACCCTATGAAATTATAAGTTAAGGACGTCCAACCACAGTCACATATTCATATTAGGTGTGAGTATTTGTTAATGTGGGGCTGTGGGCTCAATGTGAATATGTGGTTATAATTGGGCGTTCTGAAATTATAAAGTCATGATGGTTCTGATTAGAGAAGTATTATATATATATATATATATATAATAAATCAAAATTTGAAAGTAATAAATAATACTTTTTTCAAGTTAAGTTTTTTTTATTTTTTTTGAAGATTTTTGTTTTAAACTTTTGTTTAAGAAATTTTTGTAAACTTAAAGTGATTTTATAAAATAAAATTTTCGAATACAAAATATAAAAAATAAAATAAAATACTCTTTAGCACGAATCAAATGCTCCCTTTAATTTAGGACTCAGAAGTCAGAATTAAATCATACCAATTTGTCCACGTGGGTTTGAGCAATCCATTAAACCGGGGCGGCCCGATTGCCCGAATTAGGTTTGGATTTGAACCCAAGTGACAAGTGTTATGTTTACATGATTTCACACTTTGAGTGAAACCTAATTCGAAATATTTAAAAACAATAGAGAAATAGAAGAAAATTTTAGGGCGCGTTTGTTAATGTTTTCAGAAACTGTTTTTTGTTTTCTGAGTCACAAAAACAGGAAAAAACCGTTTGGTAGGATGATTTCAAAAAACTGTTTTATAAAACATTGAGAACAGTTTTCAGTTTTAATGAACAAAAAATTGAGAACTCTGAGAACAACAATTTATTGTTTTCAGTATTCTTGAAAACTTTTTTTTAGCAATAAAATTTACTCAAACCAAATCCATCTTTTGGATCTTGATGGATCTATATCAAAAAGATGATGATAATTTTGATAGGTTTGATAATGAAAATTAAATTTATTTATTATTTAATTTTAATTTTTTTTAGTTTTAATGTTTAATTATTTTAATATCACTTTTTCATTATTTATAATATTAATCTTTTAAAAATGATTTTAAAAATATTATACTAAACACGTTTTTTATGTTTTGATTCTCCGAATATCGTTTTCAACCATTGCTACCAAACGCGTTTTCGAATTCAAAAAATCCAAAAATCAGTTTTTCAAAAACTTCAGATTACAAGAAAACAAAAACTGAAAAACGAAAACGTTACCAAACGGCCCCTTATTGTCTAAGCTGAATAGCTGATCAGCTCGACAGCTCCACATTGAACACAGCGAGCAGCCACCAGGCCATAACTAAACGTCGCCAACAAGCCGTTGAAAAACCTCGAAAGTCAACTCTCTTAAAGTTTGCTCACTGTTTTTTTCAGGTAATACACTTGTCTCTTTGCAATTCTCTGTTTTTTTTTTTTTTTTTTTTGGGTCTACTGTCTTGAAAGTATAGATTTTGGTAGCAGTTTAAGTTTTCCCTGTTGTGTTTTTATTTATTTGTGCAATCAATTAGTGGCAACTTACTTCATTGGTTGAGAATCAAGAGTCATGCTTTTGGGTTATGAAATCTGCAATTGGCTTTATTTTTCAAGTTTGTGAAGTGATGTTTGCTACATGTTTGATAAAATGTCTCACTTAGTTTTCAAAATTTGTATTTGGTTCTAACTTTTGTTCAGGTAATTTTTTACCTTCGATTTATTCGTTTTAATTTGAAATGCTTTATTCACAACAAAACAACCTCTTCTTTATAATGGCTTCGCATTTTGAGTCACTGCTTCAGGATTCAAAAGACTGCTACACTTGCTCATCTTTATATTTTGTTTATTATTGTATCAGATACTCTCTTCATTAGATTGAGATATGATTCCAATTTATATAAGTAATTCTGGTACCCAGTTAACTTATTATCACTCCAACTTATTATTGTAAGTTTGTAACAGTATTGTTGCTACACTTGTTTTGGATTTTCTCCTACCCATATATCCATCGCCATACAATTTTATTTTTTTAATAATAGATTTGATACAACGGCAAACAAATTTGTGTTGAATAAAATTTGGGCCTCATTCTTTGGAACACTCAGAATTAAAAAAATATATATATATTTAAGAAAAAACCCTTAAAAACCCGGGTATTGGATACCCAGAAACCCAGACGGATATCTCCTGGATGGATACCCGGGTTCCAAAACCCCGGGTATGGACTGGGTACAATTTTTTTAAAAAACCTGGGTACCCGGCCGGACATGGATATATCCGGACCCGGCTCGGGTTTTTGCCATCCCCATTTGAAATAACTTGACTTTTGTTGGGTAGGGTTGGTTTGGACTTCAGTGATAGATTAGTTTGGATTCAATGTTTAACAAACTTGATGAACTTGGTTTTGATTTGATATTAGGCTTCAATTTAAACCAACTTGACCCACGTATCACTCTCACATATTTTGGAATACATCTAGATTCACAAATTATAAAGATACTTAACTAATTTGTGAATGTAACTCTTCAACTCGAGCTAAAATGTAAGGCCAACTGTTTGCCGAAGCTGAGCCTTTTGTTTCCCTCAGGCCTTGCTATTTATGCAGTTCACCTTTTATGTGAACTCTACATCCACAGGTACAGAGAGAAAGAAAGAGATGGAACATACAAGTAAAGATCTTTTGCACTTAGAGCACAAGAATTCCTCCACCTCGTCCATAGGTACATATATACTCTTTTCTTTCGTTCTTTCAATCCATGTGTCTACTGAAAGTTCATTGTTGCATTGTTTGTGTTTATGTATGCAGAATCTGCACTTCTTGTTTGTAACAAAAAAGATTTGCCATCACAGTCAAAGAAACCAAACCCTGATAAAAAACCCATCTGCAATCCAGTTGCCAGAAGCCAAGGTACACTGAATTTCACTGCCTCCCTTTGTGATTCTTGAATTTGCGTTAGCGTTGGTTAATTTGACCGAGAAAATTATGAATTTCTTGGGTAGCAATTTAGTTCTACATGATATTTTCTCCTAGTAGTTTTTAATTGGATTCTAATATATTTTTCAGTTGGGGGTGATCATATTTATAATTATAACAAAATAGAAAGAAATAACAAACAATTTGCATTTGGAAAAAAAAATTGTTGTTAGTGTTAGTGAAATAAGTACATACATGAATAGTGGAGTTATAGTTTCAGCTGTTTTTGTAATATAGGGTTTCTTCATGTTATGATATCATTTGACTTCATTATTAATTGTTGCTTATACAACTCTTCTATATAAAGTTTACCATTTGAGTTTGTTTATTGCAGAGATAATGTTTAGGCTTGGCATATAAAAATTTCGAAGGGGAAACTATAATATTACTATGTTGTCTATAAATTGGTTGAGTTAAGAATTAGGAAAACCCCCAATATAGAATTTGTTATTTTCTTTCCAAATCAATAGACTTGTTTTTGGAACTCAGAATTTTTTTATCAAGTTTTTGACAGGGAATTACACTGGGACTTGGCATCATATATGGTACTTTTGGCATTTTCATTTGAAGAATCAGTTAAAAATTATGGACATTGTGAGAATATATAACATTTCTAAGCTGTCATATGCGGTTATGACGGTGTATTATTATATATGGCTAGATGTAATCAAAATCTCTTCTATTCCTACATGGAAAACAATCCTGTTTAGTAAACAATACTCTGTGAAAGAAAGAATTGTTAATTCTCTAGAAACCGCTTCTAAAGTCCTTGTTGTTAGGCAGTTTTGGATAAAGTGAAAGGCTTTTTAGGAGTCATATCAGAAGCTAATAAAAAGCTCCGGTTTGATGCCAAGGTTTGTCTATTTATCTATTTACAAAATTTAGACCATTCTTTAGATTTTGATCACGCTCTCTTGATTGCTAACTTGTTTTAACATTTATCAATAATGTAGGGAAATGCTCAAGATTATGATATTGAAGTGCTCAATGGAGATGAATCTGAAGTTATTGAAATGGTACTTTGAGGGTCTCCCTTTGTGTGTGTGTATATCTACATATCTGTTTTCTATCCCTTTTGTTATTTACGATCAATCATGTCAGCCAATTCATGATTGAATTTATGGGTGCACCTTAATGACAGGATATAATGCTTGGCGTAGCTGATCTTCATACCCCTGAAGCTGTGATTGCTGCTGAATCTGCAATTGCCGGTAATCAGCCAGTGATTCCTTTGGCTGCTAGCTGTAGCGAAACTGAATCCAACAACAGCAGTGATGATGATACTGATGGTGATGAGGACAGTGACAATGAAGACAATAAAACAGATTTTCCCATGAATGTCAAAAGATCCGAGACAAGTAAAGACGATTCCGGTAGTAAAGCTGCAAAAAAAAAACAGTCGAAAAAGAGGCCAAAGATTGTTGAGCTTTCATGAAAACATCTTTGTTTGAAAGAAGTTGGTTAGGAGCTTAAGTTGCATGAAATGTTAGGAAGAAACCCATATGCAGGGACTTGCCAAATATTCACAATAGTTACAACGAGAGTCAAACCACATATCTACGACAAGGAGAGTTTTCATGAATGATCTTGGGGGATTCAAGTTATACAGAGGACCAGTCTTCTCGTCAAGGTGTTTGCTAAGGAAACAGGTGACATCCACACAGATATAATGTAAAATTTATTTATGGCATAAGGTGCTTCAAACTTTCAATCAGTGTTCCAACTTTTTGTGCAATAGAGTTTTGATGTTGTTTCTTTTAGTGATTTAATCGTCTGTTACAATAGCTTTCTCCATCAAGACAACAGAATTTTCTTGCTTTTGCCAAGTGACATGAATTTATAATGTGTTGTGGAGTGTTTTTAATAATCAAAGGTGCTTTTGAGTTTATACAGAAGAAGAGCATAGATTCTGGCCATAAGATTATCATTGTTGGGGCTGGTTCAGCTCTAGCCTAAACTGTTCTCATAATATGAAATCGTAGAAGTTTATCTCAAGGCCTTAACCTTTTGTATCTTCATCTTCTAACAGATTTGGTTCATCAAACAATGACCGTCTGATCTGCATTATTGTTGAGTATGATCTGCCTTGCTTGTGATTGAATTATAACAGTCTTCTGTGCTCTATACTCTGTTTCGAGAAACAAGACTAAACAATTGTTCCATTTTTATACGATTTTTATCATATTTTTTAGATCAATATAGTTGAAATTACATTTGGCATGTATAATTAACGTTTGTAAAAATAACACGTGAGATTTATTGTTGTCTTCCACATAACCATGCCAATATTACATGGCTTATTGAGAGGGAGAGCTAGTTGCTGTGATTTAGTAGGGACGTTGATTGACAAAGTTGCCTGGGGGGTCGTAGTTGCAGGTGATGAACGTGCCTTGCCCATTGTCGCACTTCACCTTAGCACACCCTAAACGAACAGAGTTGCGCCAAACAACCTGAGTGTAGTGTCTGCACTCTCCGCCAACGCAAGAGTTAGAATTGTAGTTGTATTTAGGCTTCTCATTCACCCACAACTTCACGGCAGCTGTGCCTGTCAAGTCACCGCTGCCCCATGCTATGTTCTCGCCATAAGGACCACCTGAGTGCATCAGCTTGCAGTCACCCCTACGTTGGTTGGCGTAATTTTGCGCATAAGAGGCCACCCAATCGTCCCATTTTATCGCCCCAACACCTACTTGAGCACGAGCTGCATTGTGTGCTCTAACGTAGTCTTGGGGTGAATTTTGGGCGTAGGAGAGATGGAGGGCGGCTATGCCTACAAGACATAGAATTGCTAGTGAAACCTTGGACATTTTGAAACTCTTTTTGGTTTTTGGATTTGACTCTTATCAAAAGAGAATTGATGAAATATTGTTACAATAGCTTAGGTTATGGATGAAAAGCTTTGAAGATATGAATAGGTTTATATAGAGAGTATGATGTCGACTGTGGAAATAAAAGTAGTTGAATTCGGGTATGTATAGAGCGACTCGAACTTGAGACATTACCTGACTGAATAAATGTTTTTTTTCTTTTCACATAAGCCACCTTGGCGGCTGTTGTTTGTTAGAATTTTTAAAAGCATTAAGATAAGATTTGACTTAATTTAATTAAGCTCATTAGGTACGTGACATCATTTTATTTTCTTACAAGAAATTGCATTTACAAATAATAATAAAAAATCTTCTTACAAGTAATTAATTTTGCTTGTCTTAATCGAATTAAGTCTTCTCTTTATCTAAAGCTCCAATAAGTATTAATGATCACAATTCACACACCATACATGGTACGTGGTGATCTGATTACTATATGTTTCTTTAACAATTAATCACGAATGTTCTTTTTTTTTTTTTTTTTTTTTGACAGTATTAATCACATGTGTTTAATTTCACAAAATAAAACTCAGATGAACAAATGATCTTTTATATATATATTTGTTAAGAAAATCTTAATAGTATTAAGTAGTAATCTGTGCTAGTATTGTAAATATAATTATTTGTCCATCAAACCCCCAAAGTATGGGGAGACACCTTTCTACGGTGAGAGTTGCATTCCGAATTCGTGTTTACTGGTTATTGCAGTTGCAGACCCCGTCCCATTTAAAGTCAACATCATATTTATCAAGTTAATACACCTAAGTACCTCATTTTCTTTCCCGCAGAAATCGGACCATGTCCAAGCTTTTTCTTTTTTGTTTGTCTTCTTCAACTTTCTCTCTTCTAATTAAGTTGTCTGTTTATATATTAATGCAAATAACAAACACCTATAAGGCTATATAATATCTAGTCATTATCGTTTGCATTTTCTTGTATAATTAATTAATGCCCGACTTTCAAATATCAGTCGAGATTATATGCATCTGATGATTGATAATTGTTTATCCTTTTACCTTGTTTTTGTACAGAATTAGTCAGATTCTAAAAAAAATAAAATAAGACTCTACTAATATGATAATTATTAAACGCTGTATATGTTCTAAAACCATTGTCGACGTAATATCTCTTGTAATTAATTTTGTTTTTTTAATAGCTATAAGAAATTAGACATGGTAATCAATAATAAATAAATAAGCAGACTTAATAATTATATGTCAAAATGTTAAAAGGTTTTGAGGATTGATAACGAGATAAGGTTGGTCCGATGGTAAACTCCTCACACTTACACCACGAGGTTGCGGATTCAAGTACCCTTTCTAGAAAAAACCCGGAATTAATGTATTACGTAATTTTTCTTTTGAGGATCCGTGTACCAACTATACAAGTAACTTAATTAAGAAAATCTCTAAACAAACAGCAAAATGTTTTCACAAATTGAATTAATTTTTATTTTTATTTTATTTTATTATTATACTGAGTTGGAACTTGGAAGCAGTCAAGGACTCAAGGTGGAGGTAGACCTGGTACGGTTCCGGTTCGAACCGGAGAACCGAACCGGAACCGGAACCGGAGGAGGCCGGTTCCGGTTCCGGTTCCAAGGTTTGAGGAACCGGACTGGAACCGGCGGTTCTCACAATTTTTTTTTTCTTTTTCTTTTTTTGGGTGACCGTTGGAGGCCCAATGGCCTACTGACCAAACGGCTACCCCCTTTTTCATTTTTTTCTATAAATACCCCCCCCACCACACCCCCCCCCCCCCCCCCCCCTTTCATTTTTCCTCACACCAATTTCTTCTCAATTCTCTCTATTTTCTCCAACACTCTCAAGTCTCTCAATCTCCAACTCTCCAACTCTCCAAGTTTCCAAGGTTATTAATATTTATTTCATTTTGTAATTGTTTTATTTGAAATTAATTTTATTTGCAATTTGCAATTTATTTTATTTACAATTTATTTTATTTCGAATTTATTTTATCTCCAATTTATTTTATTTCCAATATATTTTATTTTCAATTAATTTTATTTCCAATTAATCTTATTTCCAATTTATTTAATTTCCAATTAGTCAATAATCAATTACTAACTTTCCAATTTCATTTTCATCTCTTCATTTATTTGCAATTACTAGTTTACTACTTTTGTACTTTACTACATAGTACCCATTATTCTACATTTCTAGTTTTCTACTAATAGTCTAATACCATTATTCTTCTAAGTTCTAAGTTCTAAGTTTCCAATTCTCTCCCAAATTTATTTTTAAATGGCAAGTGGAAGTGGAAGGAGTCACGGCCGTGAAGGTCCTAGGCGTTCGATTTCGATGAAAGGTAAGGTCCTATGGTCGATAATCTCGGTCATAATGACTCCACCTATCACGAATATCTGCAACGCCGGGCCTATGCTGAAGACCTAGGCCTAAACCTTCCTACTCCCCCTCTAATAATTTCTGAATCCGATCCCAATGACAACACCCCCAATTTGACAAGCCAGTCAGAAAATATGCCTGATATTGATACACCTCCGGGTTTTGGTTATGATCCATCGGAAGTGGAACTACAAGAGGAGGAATATCTGATACAGAAGCGGAACAAATCTGATCTCTTCTCCAAACATATGAAGAAAGTTAGGAAAGAAGATGGAGACTTTGTAGCGGCTTGCAATTACTGCACCAAAACAAATAAGTGGAGCAAATCCAGAGGATATGGCACTTATTGGAAGCATATTGAAACCAAACATCCAGATGCAATGACCAGAACGAGGTCACAATCACAAATTCCCAGGTACGCTACTCCTAACCAACAGTTATTTCGTTATACTGATGAACAAAATAGAGAAGAATTAGCTAGGATGGTAGCAGTAGAACACTTATCATTCAGTTTTGGTGAAATGGTTGGTTTTGTTAACTATTGTCGACGAGCATTAAACCATGCTGCATGCCATGTCCGTAGAGCCACGCTCACACAAACACTTGAAAAGATTTATTCGAGAGAGAAAAGAAAGTTAGAAAAATATAATGGTCGTGTTAGCGTATGTGTCGACATATGGACTGACCATTGGCAATCGCATTCATACTTGGGTGTCACTTGCCATTATATGGATAATGCATGGACTATCCAAAAAAGAATTCTTGCATTTAGAGTTTTTGATGATGCACACACTGCTCAGAATATTTATAGACAGCTTAGAATTATTTTTTCAGAGTATAATATTGAAAACAAAATTTTTGCAATTGGTTTTGATAATGCTTCTGCCAATACCGCTGCTATTCCATCTTTAATTGATTTATGCAAACCCTTTCTTGGTGGTACATTTTTTCATCAAAGGTGTGCATGCCATGTTTTAAATATATGTGTTCAAAAAGGATTAGAAACTCTTGGAGAATTTATTGTACCTATTAGAAAAGCCCTAATGTTTTTATGGAGACAACCTTCTACAATGAAAGCATGGGCAAGATATTGTAAACAAAATGGTAGACGTGTCGTTAAATTTGCTCGTGATGTTCCAACACGTTGGAATTCTACTTATAAAATGCTTGCTCAAAGTTATGAGTATAGGGATTTATTAGTTTCTTTTATTCAATTTCATGTTCCTACCATTGAACTTTTTGAAACTCATTGGGATGCTTGTTACAATGTTTTTAATTTGTTAAAAATTTTTCATAATGCTACAAATAATTTATCTAGTATTTATTTTCCTACAACACATTTATTTATTATTGAGAGTATTAATATTGCTGGTGCATTTTTTTATTGTGAATCTGACCGAGTAATAGCGGAAGCCGTTAGTGCTATGAAGGCAAAATGGTTAAATTATTATGAGGAGTTTCCAAATATTTATTTGATTGCTATGGTTTTTGATCCACGTTGTAAATTACAATCTTTGTCTTATTATCTAGATGGTTATTATGGCAAAAAAGGTTTAAATATGCAATATGATGTTGAAGTGTGCTGTGGTAGAGTTAAGAAATTATTGTATAGTTTATATGATGAATATGTTACATTGTATGGATCCTCACCGAACATAGATGTTACACGAACACAAACTGCATCTCAGCCTCCATCATCCTCCTCTGGATTTTTGAATTTAGGGTATAGTATGTTATTAAAAAAAACCAAAAAACCAAAAAACCAAGATGTTCTTCATCAAGCTCCGGTTCGTATTCCGAGCTTGAATCTTATCTAGCTTCTTCTTGTGAGTTTACAGAAGCATTTGATCTTTTAAAATATTGGAATGAAGCTACAGAGTACTATCCAATCATGGCTATGATAGCCAAAAATATTTTTTCAACACCTGTTTCTACTGTGGCGGTGGAACAAGAGTTCAGCGCCGGGGGGAATATCTTAGATGAAAGACGTTCGTGCTTGACACCGAAAGCACTTCAGATACAGGTTTGTGTTGATGATTGGACAAAAGCAGAAAACAGACAACAAGAAATTGATCAGGAGGTAACATACGATTTCTTTAAAGATGATGAACCTGAAGGCTCTGGAGCAGTGGAGCCGGAATAGCAAACCTGTAATAAAAATTAGTCCACGACTCCACGGTCTCCACGGTCTCCACGTCATCACCAAACCTGTAATAAAAGGTAAGAGAACTACGTGGCCTTTGATTCCTCTAAACCCCCCCAAGAGGATACGTAGGCAACTTAATTGTGGTAAAAATTAAGTGCAAGGCTAATAAGTTTACATATTTTTTTTTTTGTTTTTTTTTTTTTGTTTTTATTTAATTTTGTAATTTGTAATTTATTTATTTTATGTTATTTTTAAAATTTGGGTGACTCAATTTCCAAATACCCAATGAAATGTAAATTGTAATTTGTTATTTTGTTTAGTTTTATTTTAATTTAATTTTGTAATTTGTCATTTGTTTATTTTATTCAAATAATAATCCAATGAATTTAACTTAATTTTGTAATTTGTCATTTATATACTTATAAGTTACAAGTTGTCAAGTTAGAACTTAGAAGTCTTTTTTTTTTGTTTGTTTAATAAATAAATAAATAAATTATATATATATATATATATATATATATATATAAACGGTTCAGAACCGCCGGTTCCATGGGAACCGGAACCGACAGTTCCGGTTCCACCTAACCGTGGAACCAGAACCGCCGGTTCGGAACCGAAACCGGAACCGGAACCGGAACCGGAACGGAACCGTGCCAGGTCTAGGTGGAGGAGTCAATTACGTACGTGACTAAAAGCAGACCATTAAAGAGATTAAAAAAAGGAAGGGAGTTTAGACCCGCACTCAGAATTTCACTCTCGCTGTTGTATTTTAAAATATTATTATTTTAATATATTACTTTTAAAATATTTGTTTTCTTTCTTTCATCAACAAGATACAAGAATGATGCATATACTAATTTGTTTTATCTAAGGGCGGCATTCTTTTTCTCCATAGAAATTTGATCCTTCAATCTCCAGCGTAAGATCAATATATGTTTCGGTCGTTATTGGCTTATTGCGTGTGGTAGCCAAAAATGGTCCATAGGCCCAAACGTAAGTAAAAGCCCAGAACTTCAGACAGCTAGTCCATGCCCATTTTTACTCCAGGTCGATCCAAGACCTGTGCTAGCGGGACTTGGCCATTCCAGGACTGAGTCAAAGATTTCAGTGACAGATAATAAGTAACCAACGATTCTAAGAAGAGAAAATCTCTCCTAGAATCACGCCCACTATCTGCATTGATCAAAGTGGACGTTGGGAGTGAGTCTGGAGCCTATAAATAACCAATTTCAATCACAGTAAAGCTCTCTGAATTTCTTGCTAAAAGAAAAGCTCATTAGGGCGTGTCAAAACTCTGATTACATTCTCCTCGGCTACCGGAATTCGATCCAAATTGCGATCGTCATTCATCGTCAACCATTGCTCAGCCCAAGCACACCTAAGGCTAAGAATCTAACCCCATCTCCATCGTTTCTTTTATATCTGTTTCCCTGTTCTTGTTATTTTGCAGGTTCATCGAAGAAGACAACAGTCCTATATCGACAGACTAACCATTTTCTCAGGATTATTGAGGAGACGACAACCCTCATTCGACCAGTTCAACCAAGTTGCCTTGGGCCTAACTTGAATCCGACCCGATCCTCGCAACTTGTAGTTTGACCCCCCACATTGCGCAGATATATAGATTAGATATCTAATAGAAAATATAATGGGTTGTCCGGTAGCCATTTTTATTTTTATTTTTATTTTCTAAAAATAATACTGGATATTTGCACAAATAGAAATTCAAATTTGATAAACAAAAAAAAAAAGAAAAAAAAAAAACGGATAGGGATATCCAATCTGGATCTCCACCACCTCATATATATATATATATTTTTTTTATTTCAGATTTTGGTTGTTTTTTCTTTTAATTTCTCTTTACCTTCCTCTATCCATCTCCACCCATCTCAGGTTTTGACTAACGATTGGAAGGTAATTGACAGTTAATGATAAAGTTATTTTCGGTTGTTAAGGCAAACTTCAAAGAGGTGGGCTATAATTTGCTAAAAACAAAATAAATATAAAATCAGACAGTTTAGGGGTGTGGCAAAATGGAAAGAGTGTCAGTTGGCCTCCCGTGGTCCATATGTGCCTTTGCCAGTGGTGGAGCTAGCAGGGCCGGCCAGACCTCTATGCAATTGAGGTAGTTGCCTAAGGCCCCACCTAAAATCAAGGCCCTATATTTTCCTTATCAATATATATATTTTAACAATTAATATCCAATATTTTTCTTTCTATTTATTATTCAAAAAACATCTCTTTAAACTTATAAATTACCATTCATTCCTATTTTCAAATCAAAATTTCTATTTTCAAGTAAACCACAATTAAGTGGATTTAAATACTCACTAACGTTTTTCTAAAAAAAAAAATTACACTTTAATATTATTCTTTTTCTTTAAATGGTTAATTTATTTTAATTATATATTCACACTAAAATCTATTATTTTATATCTTCTTCTATATTCAATCAAACCATCCTACTGCAAAATCAAACTCTTTACTCTCATGCTGCAATCAAACTCTCTCATTCTTTCTCTAGGTACTCTTTCATAAACATTCCAGGTTTAATTGTTCTAAACTTTATTACTTTAAATTTATTTATTTATTTTGTTTTCAACTGTAACATAATTATTTGTTTTTTTTTAAGCTTTAATAACCGATAATCAAATATTCGACATGTCTAGTAGAAAATATGACTAAAAAAAATAAATTATTTGAATCGCAAAAAGGTGGTCTTGATAAATTTGTAACCAGTAGCAAAAAAAAAAAAAAAAAAAAAAAAAAAAAAAAAAAAAAAAAAAAAAAAAAAAAAGGTTGTGGAATCATAAAGCCTTGTTTTAAATTTTCACCTAAGGCCCCGGCTACCCTTGAGTCGTCCTTGGGTGGAGGTTCCTTCACAATCTAGATCATGGAGGAGCCAACCTCCTCTATGATATGGGTCGTAGAGGAGTTGACCTCTAGTGAAGACTACATCTTCTTTCACCGAAGGCTACTTGTGACCTCCGATTATTTATTGTCTGTTTTTTTTTCTTATATATATATATATATATATATATATATTTATTTATAGTTAATGATTTTGAATAAACTTTTGTTGTACATGTGAATATTAATTTTTTTAAAACAAAATATGTCAATTTATTAGATTGTACAAGTATCAATTGATTAAGTTTAAAGTTCACAGTATAATCTTACCCTTAAATATGTTAAGATTGATTAACATCCATTAGTTAGAGGGAATAATTTAGTGTTAGTGTAAAAGTCTGAAGCTTATTTGGTAATATAATTGTCCATTATTAATTTTATATTTTATATAAATATTTTATATTAAGTGAGAATTATATATATAAAAAAAAAAAATCGACATAAAGTGAGAAATTAATAAAATTAGCATGGCAGTAATTTGGATTTGTATTAATAATTTGATTTTGTAGAAAACACTTTATTGAAGTTAATTAATTAATTAATTTTCCCTTTTTTCCAAAATACAAGAAAATAAAGCTACGGTTTTACACACCAATTATCCAAGCTAGCTATATAATAAAGATGTAGAAATTACTTTGTTCAACTAAGAATGCACATACATTTTTTTTTCATAATACCAAAAAAAAAAACACGAGAGAGAAGCTCCCATTCGACTGGCTAAGGAAGGAATCAGTATGAAGTTCACGGGCAGGGAGTGGGTAAAGATTTTAGAGAGAGCTTGTTCTCGGTATTTGTGGACAATCTCAATCCAATTGTGGATTCAATAGGTCTGGGGCATTTTCAAACCCTTTGGCAAGGTAAGGGATGTATTCCTTTCCTCGAAAATGCACACAAGGAAGAGTTGTTACGCATTCATCCGATTCGAATCATTGGAGGTAGCTAGCAAGGTGGCTTAGAAGGTGAATGTCATGCATGTTTATGGGTGGCCAATCAACGCAAAGGTAGCTGTTATGAAGGGAATAGATGTCACCCTCCGATTGAAAAGTTCACGGGACGAGACAAGACTTTCAATGGAAGGCCTAGAGATGGAAGATGGGAAGGAGGTGAAGCCAAAGGGGATTCACAAAGTCAATCTCATTCTCATGTGAGGCGTTCCTATGCTGATGCTGTTAAGGAAGACAAGTCTAGGGGATTCGAGGTAAGACTAGTTGAGAAGACAAGTTCTTTATCAATGTCTTAGACAATGTTGAAAGACGAAGAGGAATAGATGGCAAGGAGTGCAATGGGGGTTCTAAATTAAGGAATTTACAAGCATCAAATCAGTCAATAGGAAACAAGAAGCCAGAGGTTTCGTATTCGCTTATTCTTTCTTAGGGGGAAAAGCATTATGTGGACGTTTGAATCCGAATGTGACTGAGATGGCTTCATTATGAATATATATTTTTTTTTTTGGAGAGAAAGATTTATGTCTATGTCGAAATGGGATGAGTCTCAGCAAGGCTTGAATGTGCTAAAGTGGTTTGATGTCTGTGGAGTTCCAGTGAGTTGTTGGTGTAATCCTTTTTTCAAGCAGTTAGGAAGTTATGTGGGTGAGACTATCTGGGTCAATGCAGGAACAGAGCATAAAGGTAGACTAGACAAAGGCAGAATCCTAGTATTTACTCAAAGATATCATGCGATGTCAAAGTAAAGGCAGGTAAAAACTCCTACCAGGTGAGAGTGGAGGAACTTCCGGCTCCGGTAACCATCTTTTGGGTGTTTCAATTTCTGGGCTTACGACCACTATTTTTGAATTTGAATCCCATTCCAGAAACAAAGACAAGTGACATGCCTCTATTGAAGGTAGGGGGAAAGTGTTCATAGGAAGAAGGGTGTCAAGATGAGTCGACAACTTGGTAGAAAGTAAGAAAGGTCACTCCAAACTCAGAGAAAATGAGATGAAAAAGAGTTTTGGAAAGCTAAGCTTGTCTTTCAACAGGCTAGGATCAGAGATGGGAAAGAGATCATTTGAGAAAGAACCTTGTTTTAGGATTCCTAAGCTCCAATCGAGGAAGTTGGTGGAGATATTTGTGCTTTGAACGAAGGAAAAGGTAATTGGATCCGAATATCGAAGCTAAAATCTCGGTGGTACCCTCCCTTCAAGGAAACTTGTTGATTGAGAAGGATAAGAAAGGTGGCATGATGATGAGCAGTGAAAGGGAGTCTAGCTCATCGGATGATGAGATTGATAGATGGGCCTTTTCAAATATCGGATTTTTAAGGGGGAATGCTCAACTTTCTGGAATATTGGGCCTAGAGGACCCATTAAATGTGGACTGATTGATATTGGGTCTAAAGAATGGGTTGCTTCAGAAGAGGAAACAGATAAGGCCTCTAACAGACTGGGTCAAGGTAGAATGAGTTCCCAATCCAATTTATTGTCCAATCTAGAAGAAAGAGAGGTTAGATTGTTAGAAGCCCATCTGTGATAGGGTATCTACAAGAGAATGGGGTGTGAAGGAAAATTCAAAGACAAAACAAGGGATCAACTTATGTATAGATTTGAGGGAACAAGAAGCTGGACTCCTTAACCATGCCAATTATTCCATAGAAATAGCAACTGGAGATGTGCATGCAGGAGTTGAAGATTCAATTCAGACCATCACGGAAGCTCAACCATATATGGGTGGTAAGAGGGGGAATCATCCCAATTCTCTAAAGATTGAGGATTTGACTCCACCATAAAGATTCATCTTATGACAACTAGAAGATCAAAGCCTACCTCTAGTTTACCTCAAAGTATAACAGATAATTCGGCTCAAATAAGTTCAAGTAAGAAGATTGTTTGCAACCTAGAAGAAGAGATTGCAAAGGTGATTGAAAAAGGAGTGGCAAGGGGAGTTGAGTTGCTAGCAAGAAACTCAGAAGATAGGAATGATAGTCTCCAAAAAACTGGGTGTGAAGAAACAAATGCTACTTTGGTTTTGTCGTCGGATTAGGACTTAGAGGTATAGGTTGCTAAGATGTTGGAAACGGGAGTAGCTTTGGGCTTCGATTTTAATGGAAACGAGGAAGAGATAATAAAGGCAGTGATGGAAAGAAAAAGGGAGGATGAGGCTAGATTGAAATCTCAAGCTTAATTGTGTGTTTGTTCTAGGTTTTGGGTTTCTGATTCTTTATCCATGTTAGTCTTATCCTAGAATGTGAGAGGTTTGGGAAAAGAGGTTAGGAGGAGAAAGGTAAGAAGTCTCATGTTGGCTCATAAGTCTGTAGTCTTATTCATTCATAAATCGAAATTGGGAGTCTTTGACAATAAAACCATTAGAAGTATCGGTGGAGTCTGTCTTATGAAAGGAGTAGGAGTTGAAGCAGTGGGATTGGCCCAGGGTTTAATAACATTGTGGGATGATGAGTTGGTGACAGTTACTGACTGTATTTCTAACAAATGGTGCATTGCTCTGGTGGTGCTATTGACCAAACTTGGCAGAGAGTTAGCTTCATGCAATGTCGACGCGCCAAACGTGGAAAGTGAAAGGAAAGAGCTGTGGGGAATTCTTCTCAACGCCCAACAATTGCTTACAATGCCGTGATGTTTCGGAGGGGATTTCAACACAATACTAGATGCTTCGGAAAGAAAAGGTGGTGTTTTTAACAAATGGTCTGCCAAAGCTTTTGAAATTCCCTTAAGCAATATAGTGTAAAATATACCTATAGGGGGGGGGGGGGGGGGGGTTGGGGGGGGTGACTAGGTATTTACTTAAATTCTTCCAATATTAAAAATGATGCGGAATATAGCAAAGAAAATGCACACTTGATTAGTTTTAGCAAATGAATTGATTTCACTAATACAAGAGTTAATCAATTTACAAGATATGCAATCAATGTAAGATATGGAAGATAAAGAAAAGTAAAAACAAAAATGAACACAAGTGTTTTTACGTGGTAAAACCTCAAAGAGGAAACATCCACGGGTTGATACCACAACCACCGGCAAAGCAATCCACTATGTGAAAAAGGACTTACACACTCAAGCTACCAACTCATGATATCCGCTCAAGCTATTAATTCCTAATCTACTCTCGAGCTAGTGAATCACCAAGCCTACTTCCTATCCGAGATGTATCCTACACCTCTAGAAAGCAACTTCCTATCCAAGACACTCATGTCTCTAGGAAGATTTCTTGCTTGCCTATCCGGATCCTCCCGACCCTAGACAAGTCTTCCTTGCTTGATTATCCGAGTCTTCCCGACTCTAATCAAGACTTCCTTGCTCTATCCACAAAGCTTCACTCACTTTGCTAGAGACTTCAACCTAATGCAAGGCTATGATCTAAGTGATGCAAGTGATGCAAACACAATCAAATTAAGCTAGATGATCAATCAAGCTAAATGTACATGTTCAATGATAATCTAGAATATGCTTCCAACACACAATCACAAAATTATCTAGAAATCAAGACATGTAAATCAATAAGAACAAGGTATGAATATTCAATATATCACACTAAAACCTAGTTCTTAGATCATGAAATTAAACATAGAAAATAACATGAAGCACATTATATATACATTTTCTAGAATCAATTTCATGTTGAATCAAGTTTAGCACAAATATGTTTAAGAGAAATCACAAAGCTAAACTCAATTGAAAAATGATCAAACACCCCTAGCATATGATCTAACATCTTTCTTATCATATTTCATCAATCAAATAGTAAGAATCAAAGAGATGATCAAAGATGAAATGAAAGAGAAGAAGTTGAACAAAACAACCTGATAACGTACTGAAAATCGATCAACTGGGAACAATGACAAAGTCAGCTACCTTTGGAAATGCTTAGGGTTTGTAGCTCTCTTCAAGACCAATAATTTTGGTTTTTTAATCGATTGATTTCGAGTTCGTATGAGAAAGTTATGATCAAAATAAGAAAACAAAAATTGAAGAAATTCTGCAGAAATTTCGTGAAATGTTCTTTGAAATCTTCAACAAGTGTGGAGGGAAGGAGAGGAGCTTAAAAGAAGGAGAGAGAAGGAATTTTCGAGCCAATCAACACCTACCATGTCACCCTCCCATGGGGGGCACGTGGGCCTCACGGGGGCAGAGAGCCCCCTTGTCCGTGGGGCCCACGGCCTCCCTCACGGCCAGGCCAAGTGGCCTCACGGCCTGCTGCCTCTCTCGCGCGCTCCCTTGGTTCTTCAGCCAGTATCTTGGGCATCCGAACTCCGATTTCGAATCCGTTTTCGGATTAAAAACCGTGACTCCCTCACGCACGATGAAGACTATACAACTTTGAAAAATGGTTGAGAAATCATCTCGGAAAATGACGATGAAGTCAACTCAACGAATGAGAACGAAAAGTAGCGTAGCTACATCGTTTGGACTCGAAACCTTATGAATGAGTAACCGAAACGACTGGAACTCAATAAGGCATCAAATAAGAACATGTTCAAGTCTAAAACACAAAATACACAAACAAATAAACATATATTCACACAAGCATGCCATATTAAAGAGATAGTCACAAAGCATGCAATTTCACAATGTTTGTCTATACAAGATCAATGCATGTGCATACTATGAGATGTGTGAATGTGTTATACCAAATGTTTGAACCACGATGCAGGGACACACATGTATGAATTGTGTGTGTGTGCTCTAACGCCTTGCAAGAGGATAGGAGTCAAGATATACCTTTGACGCTTTTCACCTCTTGAAGACGACTTTTGCACTAGACGATGCTCTTCACTTTTTAAGCTTCCTTTCTTCAAAGAATATCCTAAGCAACAACTAATACAAATATGAAGTGTTTTGCAATGGAATCAAGCCAATACAAATCATGAACCTTACAATCTCCCCCTTTGGCTATTCCATTGGCAAAACCTCAACCTCACCATACAATGTTTCACTCAATTAAACTCAAGTTGATAGCATACTCTCAACCTCACATTACAAAGAGATTCCTAAACTAAAAGTCTTCAAGTCTTCAAGTCTTCAAGAATTCCTCTTTTGGTCTTCAAAGAACCTATGAGAGAAAATAGCAAAACAAACAAGAGATCTTCTCTAAAGAAGAATGGTGAGTTATTAACAATAAACAAATATAGAAGACATCCCTTATCTCATACAAAAAAGCATTATCTCAAGTGATCAAAAATATTTTCATGTTAAAGCACTCCCTTAGTCTCCCAATTCCCAAGAACCAACCATCCTTAACACTATCAAGAAAGAATTCTTTCTCACCCTTAAGACAAGAATTCTCTCCCTTAAGACAAAGTCACAATTAAGCACAAAGAGGAATATGATCACACAATTGGAACATTTTTCCACACAAAGTGTGAAGTATACAAAATCTCTCCAATATCAAACATGGTGAGGTATACATATTCTCCCCCTTTTTGCCAAGGAATAGACAAGGGACACAAGAGATAAAGAACGAGATATTAAGCAAACAAATCGTATAGAAAGCGAAAGTTGAATAAACTAAAGCTCCCCCTTAACATATGCTCCACATATTATCACCAAGTAGATTTGTTCACAAAGGACATCACACAATCACACAATCAAGCAATAAGAGAAAATATTTCATAACTTGTCAAAGTCCAAGAGAGAATCATAGATTTTCATTAATCTCTCAAAATATTCTCACATTGTTAATGAATCAAGCACATAAGCAAAATGTGTGTGTGAATGCTTCTCAAATATATAGTAGGAGTAATTGTGATATCAACATGCAAACTCTATCCACACCTATCCATCTAAAGCCTTTCCAAAAATAGGTCAAACCGATATTCATCCGGATTTTTGCTTTTAAAATGAATAGATATCACATATGAGCGGTGTGGCATGTGGCTCGTTTTCCCGTTTCTATTTGTCAACCCGAGCTTTTTCACAATTCTCAACTATACACCATAAGCCTTTTTGTTTTGTTTTAGGCTTGAATCAAAGAATTATTTATTTATTTATTTATTTATTTTTTATGATTCATTTCAACACTTCTTTGATTTTACTAACAAAACAATACTCCTCATGGCGGCTTTCACTCATCACAATGGCGTAGCCCTTTCCTACATTGGGTGGCTTCACAACCAAGGTGTGTAGCCCTTTCCATGAGGGTGCTCGTTGATTACTATGTAGTGCTGAAGCAAATGGATACATACCATAGGTCATCTATCATGTACTTAACAATAAACTTCTAGATGCATCCATTATCTACACATATTCAACCACAAAAACTCAAAACTAAAACATACAAGAAAGCATTAGTGCACTTTTCAAAAATATGATTTTCAAGCTCAAGTGCATGATCTAGAAACAATAAAAGATACTTGTTTAAGATCATTACTTCTCAAGTGAGTAGCTCTCAAAGATATTAATATTCAAATAAAGTTTTGCTCATCAAGCCACTCACAATCACACATAGACAATAATCAACACAAATAATGCCAATGGATCTTCAAAGAGTTTTAAACCTCTTATGTCCAAGGGCTTGGTTAACAAGTCCGCAAGTTGATTTTTTAGTAGGCATATGCTCTAGAGAAACAATAGAATGTTCAACATGTTTTCTAATGAAATGATGCCTAATATCTATGTGCAATGATATCATACATACATAGAGTTGAAAAGATGAAATAGAAAGCAAGCTTTTAGAGTAGAGAAATACCTTCGCAAGATTTTTCACCAATGAAAGGTCTCCGCTCTTTTATGAGCTTTCTTGGCTTGTTTGTCCTCATGACAACAAGTTGTTGGTGTGTCATCCCAAGAAAATAAAGACCAAACACTTTTAACTCAAACAAATACATAAAAATGACTGTCTCTAAAAGTCTTAACAAAATTAATCACCATATAGATTTCAAAATTCAACTTCTTTAAAGTTAATCAACAAATTTTGACTATCATAGTGATTATGAGAATATTAAGTTCATGTATTGACTAGAAACACCAAGTTTGAGTACTAGACCTAGCACATTAAAAATGGCATAGTCAAGCATCAAATCTAGAACTCTTATCAAACAAGAACAAAATATTCTCATATGTGCTACTCAATCAAGTATGAGAGCACTCACCTTTGACCATATTGGTCTTAGGTGAACCAACACAAACAACATCATGATCATTACGCATAGCAATATGAAATCTAGAAGATAAATCATCAACTATCTTCTTCATGAAAACATCACTCATATTAAAGTCAACATTTTTGCCATGCACAAATATTTCATCAAGACTCTTCAAATGATCATGGTTAAGACTCTTCTTAACCAACTTCTTCTCAACATATTTCTTAACATGATTATCATTAACATGCATGTTATTCTTTTCAATCCAAATTTTCTTGATAGGTTTCTTCACATGGATATGATCAATATGCACATTTCTCAAAGTATCAAAGCTATTGTCATGTTTAGAAACTTTCAAAGAAGATTTATCCATTTTACAAGAATACACATTATTTTTCTTAACCCAAACTTTCCTTGTTGATTTCTTTTCATTAACATGTTCATCATGCATAGTCTCTAATGCCTCAACATGTTTAGAAACAACCAAAGGAAGTCTTTTCATCTCACTAGCATGCATCTCATTCCCTAGTTCGCATTGTCTAATATACTTGTAGCATTTAGGTTTGATATGCCCTACAACATTGCAAAAATGACAAACCGGGATAAACTTAGAGATGTTATGTCTAGTGTAAGGTTCACTATTTGTATTGGCTTGATTCCATTGCAAAACACTCTATGATTGTATTAGTTGTTGCTTAGGACATTACTTGAAGAAAGGAAGCTCAAAGAGTGAAGAGCAACATCTAGTGCAAAAGTCGTCTTCAAGAGGTGAAAATCGTCAAAGGTAAAACTTGACTTCCACCCTCTTGCAAGGCGTTAGCGCACACACACACAATTCATACATGTGTGTCCCTGCATCGTGGTTCAAACATTTGGTATAACACATTCACACACTTCATAGCATGCTCATGCATTGATCTTGTATTGACAAACATTGTGAAATTGCATGCTTTGTGACTATCTCTTTGATATGGCATGTTTGTGTGAATATGTGTTTATTTGTTTTCGTATTTGTGTTTAGGACTTGAACATGTTCTGTTTAATGCCTTATTGAGTTCCGGTCGTTTCGGTTACTCATACATAAGGTTTCGAGTCCAAACAAGTTGACTATGCTACTTTTCGTTCTCATTTGTTGTGTTGACTTCATCGTCGGATTCCGAGATGATCTCTCAACCATTTTTCAAAGTTGAGTAGTCGTAGTCGTGCGTGAGGGAGTCATGGTTCGTAATCTGAAACGGATTCGAAATCGGAGGTCGGATGCTCAAGATATGGGGCAACGAACCGAGGGAGCGCGCGAGAGGCAAGCATGGCCAAAGGCCATGCATTGGCCACCACGTGTGGAGCCCGTGGGACCCACGGCCAGAGCACCCCTCTGGTCCCGTGTGGCCCACGCGCTCCCCACGGGGTGCTGACATGGCAGCCTCTGATTGGCTCCCGTCATCCTCTCTCTTCTCCATCTCTTTTCCCTCCATTTATATTCGAAATCCCGAGCAGAATTTTCTACAATTTTTGCTTACTTGTTTTGATCATATCTCTCTCATACGAACTCGAAATCATTCGATTCAAAAACCAAAATTGTTGGTCTCGAAGAGAGCTACAAACCCCAAGCATTTCCAGAGGCATTTGACTTCGGCATTTTTCTCAGCTGGTCCATTTCCAGTCCGTGGTCAGTGTATGATTTTCAACTTCTTCTTTTTCAATTTCATCTTTGATCATCTATTGATTCTTTCCAATTGATTGATGAAATTTGTTGAGAAGTATGTTAGATCACATGCTAGGGTTATTTGATCATTTGTTAATTGAGATTTAGCTTTGTGATTAGTCTTGAACATTTATGTGCTAAACTTGATTTATCATGAAATTGATTCTAGAAAATATATGTGTGATGTGCTTCATGTTATTTTCTATGTTTTATTTCATGATCTAAGAACTAGGTTTTTAGTGTGCTAAATTGAATATTGATACCTTTGTTCTTATTGATTTGCATGTCTTGATTTCTAGATAACATTTGTGATTGTGTGTTGAAATCATATTCTAGACTATCATTGAACATGTACATTTTGCTTGATTGATCATCTAGCTTAATTTGATTGTGCTTGCATCATTTGCATCACTTAGATCATTGCCTTGTGAAAGGTTGAAGTCTCTTGCAAAGTGAGTGAAGCTTTGTCTTGAGCAAGAAGTCTTGGCTAGGAAAGTGTTCCGGATAGCCAAGCAAGAAGTCTTGATTAGAGTCGGGAGGACTCGGATAGTCAAGCAAGAAATCTTCCTAGAGACGTGAGCGTCTTGGATAGGAAGTTGCTTTCTAGAGGTGTAGGACACATCTCGGATAGGAAGTAGGCTTGGTAGTTCACTTGCCCGAGGGTAGATTAGGAGGTGATAGCTTGAGCGGATATCATGTGTTGATAGCTTGAGTGTGTAAGTCCTTTTCGTATAGTTTGCTTTGCCGGTGGTTGTGGTATCAACCCGTGGATGTTTCCTCTTTGAGGTTTTACCACGTAAAAATACTTGTGTATCTTTTCGCTTTACTTTTCATTATCTTCCATATCTTTGTTTTAATTGCATCTCTTGTATATTGATTTTCACATGTGTTGATTAAATCAATTCTATTGTTAAGAATTAACAAGTGTGCTTTTAATTCTTGTATTCCGCATATTTTTTAATATTGGAAGAAATTTGGCCTATACCTATTCACCCCCCCTCTAGGTATATACACTATATTGCTTAAGGGAATTTCAATTGGTATCAGAGCGGGTGTCTAGAAGTAATTAGATAGATCCATATTATAGTGTTTGTGTTTTGTTTTGTTGTGTTTGTTGTGTTTGTTCATTTTTGTAGCTATGGGTGATTCAATGCCGGAAGGTGCTTCTAGTGCTAGACCTCCACTCTTGGATAGTGGTAACTACACCTTTTGGAGAAATACAACGAAAGCCTACATTAGAGCATTCAATGATAAAGCATGGATGAGTGTGAGTGATGTAGTAGAGGAAAAGGAGTCCTTGGATGATCGAGAATCTACTTGCAATCACATTGCTCACGTGGCTATATATGAAGGAAGATTTGAGGATAATAGTGAAGACTCCTCAAGTATTGAGGAAAGTGAAAACTCTTCAAGTAGTGAAGATAGCGAAATCTCCTCCAATGATGAAGAGTTTGAAGTCTCCTCAAATCAAGATTTTATAAGCTTCAATGACAAGATCCTTCAACAAAAGAATGAAGAGAACATCAAGTTGAAGTTGATCAATGCCAATTTAGTGGTGATTTTAAAGCTCTTATCAATGAAAAGAAGATGTCTTTGGAGAAGATGAGCAAGCAAAGTGAAGTCATCAAGGAGCATGAAAAGACCATTGAAAAGAATGTCTCAAAGGTGGAAGAAAGTGCTCAAGAGCTAGATTATCTAAGAGAAGACTTTACATGAAGTTGTTTGCCATGGAAGGAGAGATTAAGCAAAAAGAGAACTCTTTGTATCATGAAGATAAAGAGTGTGAGCTTATAGATGAAGTCAAATCTCTTAAAGAGTCTATTAATGGCATGAAAATTGGAGCCATTAAGCTTGATGATGTGATAAAACTTGGAAAGCATCATGGAGATAAAAGTGGCTTGGGTTATGTAGAAGAAGTTAAGAAGACTCCTACAACCAAGAACAAGTCAAGAAAGTCCAAGAAGAAGAAAGACTCTAGTACTATTCCTTCCAACATCAAAGACAAAGACAAGAAGAGCTATGGAACTTCTCAACCGACTTCTCAACCAAAGCATGCACACCAAAAGGTAACTTTTCTAAATTCATTCCGGTTTGTCATTATTGTAATGTGGTTGGTCACATTAGGCCTAAGTGTTATGAATATGCTAGGCAATGCAAACTAGGAAATGTGGAACATGATAAAAATGTGAAAAAGTTACCTAATCATTCTCCTAAGCATGAGTTTAAGTCTAGAGCTAGACATAACATCTCTAAGTTTGTCCCGGTTTGTCATTTTTGCAATTGTTGGGCATATCAAACCTAAATGCTATGAGTATATTAGACAATGCAAACTAGGGAATGAGATGCATGCTAGGGATGAAAAGACTTCCTTTGGTTGTTTCTAAACATGTTAGGGCATTAGAGACTATGCATGATGAACATGTTAATGAAAAGAATCAACAAGGAAAGTTTGGGTTAAGAAAAATAATGTGCATACTTGTGAAATGGATAAATCTTCTTTGAAAGTTTCTAAACATGACAATAGCTTTGATGCTTTGAGAAATGTGCATATTGATCATATTCATGTGAAGAAACCTACAAGAAAATTTGGATTGAAAAGAATGACATGCATGTTAATATAATCATGTTAAGAAATATGTTGAGAAGAAGTTGGTTAAGAAGAGTGTTAACCATGATCATTTGAAAGTCTTGATGAAATATTTGTGCGTGGCAAAAATGATGACTTTAATATGAGTGATGTTTTCATAAAGAAGATAGTTGATGATTTATCTTCTAGATTTCATATTGCCATGCGTAATGATCATGATGTTGTTTGTGTTGGTTCACCTAAGACCAATATGGTCAAAGGTGAGTGCTCTCATACTTGATTGAGTAGCACATATGAGAATATTTTTGTTCTTGTTTGATAAGAGTTCTAAGTTTGATGCTTGACTATGCCATTTTTAATGTGCTAGGTCTAGTATTCAAACTTGGTGTCTCTAATCAATTCATGAACTTAATATTCTCATAATCACTATGATAGTCAAAATTTGTTGATTAACTTTAAAGAAGTTGAATTTTGAAATCTATTTGGTGAAAGTTTGTTAAGACTTTTAGAGAAAGTCATTTTCATGTGTTTGTTTGAGTTGAAAGTGTTTGGTCTTTATTTTCTTGGGATGACACACCAACAACTTGTTGTCATGAGGACAAACAAGCCAAGAAAGCTCATAAAAAGAGCGGAGACCTTTCATTGTGAAAAAGCTTGCTAAGGTATTTCTCTACTCTAAAAGCTTGCTTTCTATTTCATCTTTTCAACTCTTTGTATGCATGATATCATTGCACATAGATATTAGGCATCATTTCATTAGAGAACATGTTGAACATTCTATTGTTTCTCTAAAGCATATGCCTACTAAAAATCAACTTGCGGATTTGTTTACTAAGTCCTTGGACAAAAAGAGGTTTAAAACTCTTCAAGATCCATTGACATGATTTGTGTTGATTATTGTCTATGTGTGATTGTGAGTGGCTTGATGAGCAAAACTTTATTTGAATATTAATATCTTTGAGAGCTACTCACTTGAGAAGTAATGATCTTAAATAAATAACTCTTATTGTTTCTAGATCATGCACTTGAGCTTGAAAATTTATTTTTTGAAAAGTGCACTAATGCTTCTCTTGTATGTTTTAGTTTTGAGTATATGTGGTTGAATATGTGTAGATAATGGATGCATCTAGAAGTTTATTGTTAAGTACATGATAGATGACCTATGGTATGGTATCCATTTTGCTTCGGCACTACATAGTAATCAACGAGCACCCTCATGGAAAGGGCTACACACCTTGGTTGTGAAGCCACCCAATGTAGGAAAGGGCTACCCATTGTGATGAGTGAAAGCCGCCATGAGGAGTATATGTTTTTGTTAGTAAAATCAAAGAAGTGTTGAAATGAATCATTAAAAAAAAAAAAAAATTCTTTGATTCTAAGCCTAAAACAAAACAAAAAGGCTTATGGTGTATAGTTGAGAATTGTGAAAAAGCTCGGGTTGACAAATAGAAACGGGAAAACGAGCCACATGCACACACACGCTCATATGTTGATATCTATTCATTTTAAAAGCAAAAATCCGGATGAATATCGGTTTGACCTATTTTTGGAAAGGCTTTAGATGGATAGGTGTGGATAGAGTTTGCATGTTGATATCACAATTACTCCTACTATATATTTGAGAAGCATTCACACACACACATTTGCTTATGTGCTTGATTCATTAGCAATGTGAGAATATTTTTGAGAGATTAATGAAAATCTATGATTCTCTCTTGGACTTTGACAAGTTATGAAATATTTTCTCTTATTGCTTGATTGTGTGATTGTGTGATGTCCCTTGTGAACAAATCTACTTGTGATAATATGTGGAGCATATGTTAAGGGGGAGCTTTAGTTTATTCAACTTTCTTTCTATACGATTTGTTTGCTTAATATCTCGTTCTTTATCTCTTGTGTCCCTTGTCTATTCCTTGACAAAAAGGGGGAGAAAATGTATACCTCACCATGTTTGATATTGGGGAGTTTTTGTATACTTCACACCTTGTGTGGAAATTGTTCCAATTGTGTGAATCTTATTCCTCTTTGTGCTTAATTGTGACTTTGTTCTTGTCTTAAGGGGGAGAAAGAATTCTTTCTTGACAATGTTAAGGATAGTTGGTTCTTGGAAATTGGGAAACTAAGGGAATGCTTTAATATGAACATATTTTATTCACTTGAGATAATGCATTTGTGTATGAGATAAGGGATATCTATGTTTGTTGTTTGGTTAAATAACTCACCATTCTTCTTTAGAGAAGATCTCTTGTTTGGTTGCTATTTTCTCTCATAGGTACTTTGAAGACCGAAAGAGGAATTCTTGAAGACTTGAAGACTTTTTAGTCTAGGAATTTCTTTGTAATGTGAGATTGAGAGTATGCTATCATTTGAGTTTATTTGAGTGAAACATTGTATGGTGAGGTTGAGTGTTTTGCCAATGGAATAGCCAAAGGGGGAGATTGTAAGGTTCACTATTTGTATTGGCTTGATTCCATTGCAAAACACTCTATGATTGTATTAGTTGTTGCTTAGGACATTATTGAAGAAAGGAAGCTCAAAGAGTGAAGAGCAACATCTAGTGCAAAAGTCGTCTTCAAGAGGTGAAAATCGTCAAAGGTAAAACTTGACTTCCACCCTCTTGCAAGGCGTTAGCGCACACACACAATTCATACATGTGTGTCCCTGCATCGTGGTTCAAACATTTGGTATAACACATTCACACACTTCATAGCATGCTCATGCATTGATCTTGTATTGACAAACATTGTGAAATTGCATGCTTTGTGACTATCTCTTTGATATGGCATGTTTGTGTGAATATGTGTTTATTTGTTTTCGTATTTTGTGTTTAGGACTTGAACATGTTCTTGTTTAATGCCTTATTGAGTTCCGGTCGTTTCGGTTACTCATACATAAGGTTTCGAGTCCAAACAAGTTGACTATGCTACTTTTCGTTCTCATTTGTTGTGTTGACTTCATCGTCGGATTCCGAGATGATTTCTCAACCATTTTTCAAAGTTGAGTAGTCGTAGTCGTGCGTGAGGGAGTCACGGTTCGTAATCCGAAAACGGATTCGAAATCGGAGGTCGGATGCTCAAGATATGGGCAACGAACCGAGGCCGCGAGAGGCAAGCATGGCCAAAGGCCATGCATTGGCCACCACGTGTGGGCCCGTGGGACCCACGGCCAGAGCACCCTCTGGTCCCGTGTGGCCCACGCGCTCCCCACGGGGTGCTGACATGGCAGCCTCTGATTGGCTCCCGTCATCCTCTCTCTTCTCCATCTCTTTTCCCTCCATTTATATTCGAAATCCCGAGCAGAATTTTCTACAATTTTTGCTTACTTGTTTTGATCATATCTCTCTCATACGAACTCGAAATCATTCGATTCAAAAACCAAAATTGTTGGTCTCGAAGAGAGCTACAAACCCCAAGCATTTCCAGAGGCATTTGACTTCGGCATTTTTCTCAGCTGGTCCATTTCCAGTCCGTGGTCAGTGTATGATTTTCAACTTCTTCTTTTTCAATTTCATCTTTGATCATCTATTGATTCTTTCCAATTGATTGATGAAATTTGTTGAGAAGTATGTTAGATCACATGCTAGGGTTATTTGATCATTTGTTAATTGAGATTTAGCTTTGTGATTAGTCTTGAACATTTATGTGCTAAACTTGATTTATCATGAAATTGATTCTAGAAAATATATGTGTGTGCTTCATGTTATTTCTATGTTTTATTTCATGATCTAAGAACTAGGTTTTTAGTGTGCTAAATTGAATATTGATACCTTTGTTCTTATTGATTTGCATGTCTTGATTTCTAGATAACATTTGTGATTGTGTTGAAATCATATTCTAGACTATCATTGAACATGTACATTTTGCTTGATTGATCATCTAGCTTAATTTGATTGTGCTTGCATCATTTGCATCACTTAGATCATTGCCTTGTGAAAGGTTGAAGTCTCTTGCAAAGTGAGTGAAGCTTTGTCTTGAGCAAGAAGTCTTGGCTAGGAAAGTGTTCCGGATAGCCAAGCAAGAAGTCTTGATTAGAGTCGGGAGGACTCGGATAGTCAAGCAAGAAATCTTCCTAGAGACGTGAGCGTCTTGGATAGGAAGTTGCTTTCTAGAGGTGTAGGACACATCTCGGATAGGAAGTAGGCTTGGTAGTTCACTTGCCCGAGGGTAGATTAGGAGGTGATAGCTTGAGCGGATATCATGTGTTGATAGCTTGAGTGTGTAAGTCCTTTTCGTATAGTGGATTGCTTTGCCGGTGGTTGTGGTATCAACCCTGGATGTTTCCTCTTTAAGGTTTTACCACGTAAAATACTTGTGTATCTTTTCGCTTTACTTTTCATTATCTTCCATATCTTTGTTTTAATTGCATCTCTTGTATATTGATTTTCCATGTGTTGATTAAATCAATTCTATTGTTAAGAATTAACAAGTGTGCTTTTAATTCTTGTATTCCGCATATTTTTAATATTGGAAGAAATTTGGCCTATACCTATTCACCCCCCCTCTAGGTATATTATACACTATATTGCTTAAGGGAATTTCATCTAGCTCTAGACTTAAACACATGCTTAGGAGAATGATTATGTAAGGTTTATGATTTGTATTGGCTTGATTCCATTGCAAAACGCTCTATGTTTGTATTAGTTATTGCTTACGAGTTCTTGGAAGAAAAGAAGCTTAAAAGGTGAAGAAGCAATGTCTAGTGCAAAAGTCGTCTTCAAGAGGTGAAAGCGTCAACGGTATATCTTGACTCCTATCCTCTTGCAAGGCGTTAGCGCACACACAACAATTCATACATGTGTGTCCCTGCATCGTGGTTCAAACATTTGGTATAACACATTCACACATCTCATAGTATGCTCATGCATTGATCTGTATTGATAAATATTGTAGAATTGCATGTGTTGTGACTATCTCTTTGATATGGCATGCTTGTGTGAATTGTATTTGTTTGTTTCCGTATTTTTGTATTTGGACTTGAATATGTTCTATTATGATGCCTTATTGAGTTTCGGTCATTTTGGTAACTCATTCATAAGGTTTCGAGTCCAAACGATGTAACTACGCTACTTTTCGTTCTCATTTGTTGAGTTGAGTTCATTGTCATTTTCGAGATGATTTCTCAACCATTTTTCAAAGTTGTGTAGTCATCGTTGTGCATGAGGGAGTCACGATTCTTAATCCGCAAACGGATTCGAAATCGAAGTTTGGATGCCCAAGATACGGGCTGAAGAACCGAAGGAGCGTGCGAGAGTGGTTTGGAGCGCGTGAGGCCACTTGGCCTGGCCGTGAGGGAGGCCGTGGGCCCCATGGCCAAGGGAGCCCTCTGCCCCCATGAGGCCCACGCGCCCCCCACGGGAGGGTGACGTGGCAAGTGGTGATTGGCTCAAAAATTTCCTCTCTCTCCTCCTTTTAAACTCATCTCCTTCCCTCCACACTTGAGTTGAATTTTTTGAAGAACACTCACGAAATTCTGCAGAATTCTCCAATTTTTAGTTTTAGTATTTTGATCATATCTCTCTCATACGAACTCGAAATCAATCGATTAAAAAACCAAAATTGTTGGTATTGAAGAGAGCTACAAACCCAAGCATTTCTAGAGGCAGTTGACTTCGCCATTTTTCTCAGTTGATCGATTTTCAGTCCGAGGTCAAGGTTATTTGTTTAACTTCTTCTTTTTCAATTTCATCTTTGATCTTCTTTTGATTCTTACTATTTGATTGATGAAATATGATAAGAAAGATGTTAGATCATATGCTAGGGGTGTTGATATTTTCAATTGAGTTTTAGCTTTGTGATTTCTCTTAAACATATTTGTGCTAAACTTGATTCAACATGAAATGATTCTAGAAAATGTATATATGATGTGCTTCATGTTATTTTCTATGTTTAATTTCATGATCTAGGAACTAAGTTTTAGTGTGATATATTAAATATTCATACCTTGTTCTCATTGATTTACATGTCTTGATTTCTAGATAATTTTGTGATTGTGTGTTGGAAGCATATTCTAGATTATCATTGAACATGTACATTTAGCTTGATTGATCATCTAGCTTAATTTGATTGTGTTTGCATCACTTGCATCACTTAGATCATAGCCTTGCATTAGGTTGAAGTCTCTAGCAAAGTGAGTGAAACTTTGTGGATAGAGCAAGGAAGTCTTGATTAGAGTCGGGAGGACTCGAATAATCAAGCAAGGAAGACTTGTCTAGGGTCGGGAGGATCCGGATAGGCAAGCAAGAAATCTTCCTAGAGACGTGAGCATCTTGGATAGGAAGTTGCTTTCTAGAGGTGTAGGATACATCTCGGATAAGAAGTAGGCTTGGTGATTCACTAGCCCGAGGGTAGATTAGGAGTTGATAGCTTGAGCGGATATCATGAGTGATAGCTTGAGTGTGTAAGTCCTTTTTCACATAGTGGATTGCTTTGCCGGTGGTTGTGGTATCAACCCGTGGATGTTTCCTCTTGAGGTTTTACCACGTTAAAACATTTGTGTTCATTTTGCTTTTACTTTTCTTTCTTCCATATCTTTCATTGATTGCATATCTTGTAAATTGATTAACTCTTGTATAAGTGAAATCAATTAATTTGTCAAATTTTATCAAGTGTGCATTTCATTGATATATTCCGCATTATTTTTAAATGGGAGAATTGGAGCCTATACCTATTCACCCCCTCTAGGTATATATCACTACTACTTAAGGGAAATTTCAGATTAGGTAACTTTTTCACATTTTTATCATGTTCCACATTTCCTAGTTTGCATTGCCTAGCATATTCATAGCACTTAGGCCTAATGTAACCAACCACATTACAATAATGACAAACCGGAATGAATTTAGAAAAGTTACTTTTGGGTGTGCATGCTTGGTTGAGTAGTCGGTTGAGAAGTTCCATTGCTCTTCTTGCCTTTGTCTTTGATGTTGGAAGGAATAGTACTAGAGTCTTTATTCTTATTGGATTTCTTGACTTGTTCTGGTTGTAGGAGTCTTCTTAACTTCTTCTACATAACCCAAGCCACTTTTATCTCCATGATGCTTTCCAAGTTTTATCACATCATCAAGCTTAATGGCTCCAATTTTCATGCCATTAATAGACTCTTTGAGAGCTTTGACTTCATCTATAAGCTCACTCTTTATCTTCATGATAGACAAGAGTTCTCTTTTGCTTAATCTCTCCTTCCATGGCAAACAACTTCATAGTAAAGTCTTCTTTAGATCATCTAGCTCTGAGCACTTCTTCCACTTTGAGACATACTTTTCAATGGTCTTTTCATGCTCTTAATGACTTCACTTTGCTTGCTCATCTTCTCCAAAGACATCTTCTTTTCATTGACAAGAGCTTTAAAGATCACCACTAAATTGGCATTGATCAACTTCAACTTGTTGTTCTCTTCATTCTTTTGTTGAAGGATCTGTCATTGAAGCTTATATAATCTTGATTTGAGGAGGCTTCGAACTCTTCTTGATTAGAGGAGATTTCACTATCTTCACTACTCGAAGAGTATTCACTTTCCTCATTACTTGAGGAGTCTTCACCACTATCCTCAAATCTTCCTTCATATATAGCCGGGTGAGCAATATAATTGCTAGTAGATTCTCGATCATTCAAGGACTCCTCTTCCTCTACTACATCACTCACACTCATCCATGATTTATCATTGACGGCTCTAATGTAGGCTTTCATTGTATTTCTCCAAAAGGTGTAGTTACCACTATCCAAGAGTGGAGGTCTTGCACTAAAGGCACCTTCCGGTATCCAATCACCCATAGCTACAAAAATGAACAAACACAAACAAAAAAACAACAAAACAAAACACAAACACTATAATATGGATCTATCTAATTACTTCTAGATACCCGCTCTGATACCAATTGAAATTCCCTTAAGCAATATAGTGTAAATATACCTAGAGGGGGGGTGAATAGGTATTTACTCAAATTCTTCCAATATTAAAAATGATGCGGAATATAGCAAAGAAAATGCACACTTGATTAGTTTTAGCAAATGAATTGATTTCACTAATACAAGAGTTAATCAATTTACAAGATATGCAATCAATGTAAGATATGGAAGATAAAGAAAAGTAAGAACAAAAATGAACACAAGTGTTTTTACGTGGTAAAACCTCAAAGAGGAAACATCCACGGGTTGATACCACAACCACCAGCAAAGCAATCCACTATGTGAAAAAGGACTTACACACTCAAGCTACCAACTCATGATATCCGCTCAAGCTATCAACTCCTAATCTACCCTCGGGCTAGTGAATCACCAAGCCTACTTCCTATCCGAGATGTATCCTACACTCTAGAAAGCAACTTCCTATCCAAGACACTCACGTCTCTAGGAAGATTTCTTGCTTGCCTATCCGGATCCTCCCGACCCTAGACAAGTCTTCCTTGCTTGATTATCCGAGTCCTCCCGACTCTAATCAAGACTTTTTTGCTCTATCCACAAAGCTTCACTCACTTTGCTAGAGACTTCAACCTAATGCAAGGCTATGATCTAAGTGATGCAAGTGATGCAAACACAATCAAATTAAGCTAGATGATCAATCAAGCTAAATGTACATGTTCAATGATAATCTAGAATATGCTTCCAACACACAATCACAAAATTATCTAGAAATCAAGACATGTAAATCAATAAGAACAAGGTATGAATATTCAATAATATCACACTAAAAACCTAGTTCTTAGATCATGAAATTAAACATAGAAAATAACATGAAGCACATCATATATACATTTTCTAGAATCAATTTCATGCTGAATCAAGTTTAGCACAAATATGTTTAAGAGAAATCACAAAGCTAAAACTCAATTGAAAAATGATCAAACACCCCTAGCATATGATCTAACATCTTTCTTATCTTATTTCATCAATCAAATAGTAAGAATCAAAGAGATGATCAAAGATGAAATGAAAGAGAAGAAGTTGAACAAAACAACCTGACCACGTACTGAAAATTGATCAACTGAGAACAATGACGAAGTCAGATGCCTTTAAAAATGCTTGGGATTTGTAGCTCTCTTCAAGACCAACAATTTTGTTTTGAATCGATTGATTTTGAGTTCGTATGAGAAAGTTATGATCCAAATAAGAAAACAAAAATTGAAGAAATTCTGCAGAAATTTCGTGAAATGTTCTTTGAAATCTTTAACAAGTGTGGAGGGAAGGAGAGGAGTTTAAAAGAAGGAGAGAGAAGGAATTTTCGAGCCAATCAACACCTGCCATGTCACCCTCCCATGGGGGGCGTGTGGGCCTCACGGGGGCAGAGAGCCCCCTTGTCCGTGGGGCCCACGGCCTCCCTCACGGCCAGGCCAAGTGGCCTCACGGCCTGCTGCCTCTCTCGCGCGCTCCCTCGGTTCTTCAGCCCGTATCTTGGGTATCCGAACTCCGATTTTGAATCTATTTTTGGATTAAAAAACCATGACTCGCTCATGCATGACAAAGACTACGCAACTTTGAAAAATGGTTGAGAAATCATCTCGGAAAACGACAATGAAGTCAACTCAACGAATGAGAACAAAAAGTACGTAGCTACATCGTTTGGACTCGAAACCTTATGAATGAGTAACCGAAATGACCGGAACTCAATAAGGCATCAAATAAGAACATGTTCAAGTCCAAAACACAAAATACACAAACAAATAAACACATATTCACACAAGCATGCCATATCAAAGAGATAGTCACAAAGCATGCAATTTCACAATGTTTGTCTATACAATATCAATGCATGTGCATACTATGAGATGTGTGAATGTGTTATACCAAATGTTTGAACCACGATGCAGGGACACACATGTATAAATTATGTGTGTGTGCTCTAACGCCTTGCAAGAGGATAGGAGTCAAGATATACCTTTGACGCTTTTCACCTCTTGAAGACGACTTTTGCACTAGACGATGCTCTTCACTTTTAAGCTTCCTTTCTTCAAAGAATATCCTAAGCAACAACTAATGCAAATATGGAGTGTTTTGCAATGGAATCAAGCCAATACAAATCATGAACCTTACAGCTTTCAACGATTTTATCCTTCAAGCAAGGGTGATAGACATTCCTTTGCAGGGAATCTCCTTTACGTGGTCTAACAATCGGGAAGATGGGTCATGGGCGAGACTTGATTCCCTATCATTCGCTCTTGGTTCCCTAATATCATTTAAAAAGGGGCTTCCGAGATCGATTTCGGATCATTGTGCCATTACTATAGGTGATCACAAAGATGAATAGGGCCCTAGCCCTTTCAGACTGTACAATGAGTGGCTGGAAAATAAGGAACTGATAGCTAAAGTGAACAAAGGATGGCTAGGATGCAAAATTGTTAGGACTAGTAGCTACATTATACATTCTAAATTGAAACTGTCTAAGTATCTTTTAAAGAGATGGTTGCTGGCTAAGAAAAGGAAAGGGATTCTACCAAAAGCATAGAGGTTCGTCTGGCTAAGCTAGATGATTGTGTAATTAATGGAGGATGGACGATTTTGAGGTAGGAGAGATTGAAGATTCTGGCAGAGTTTTGGAAGATTCTTTGTCTAGAGGAAAACAGTGGAGACAAAAATCTGGGGTCAAATGGTTTCTTAAGGGCGATAGGAACGCGAGGTTCTTCTTTTGTGTGGCAAGTGAGAGACGTCGGAATAATTTCATTGAGGATATCTTTTGATGAAAGGAAAAAGTTGAATCTAGATTAGGTTAGGGAAAGGGTGACCGGCTTTTTTTGTGAGGTAGTTTAAGAAGGAAACTTGGTGTTGCCCTAAAATCCATGGTCTACCTATTAAGAAGTTGTCGACTTCGGAGAAGGACTCATTGGAGGAAGACTTTAGTAAGGAGGAGGTATGGAATGCGTTGTTAAGTTGTGACGGTAATAAAGCTCCTGGTCTGGACGGTTTCAAACTAAAATTTGTCAAGGATAATTGGGACATAATTGAAAGGGGTTATATGAAGTTTATGGAAGATTTTCACCAGAATGGAAAGATTGTGAACGAGGTTCAATCAAACGTTCATTGCCCTTATTTCGAAATGTGCCAAACCAGAAACAATGAAGGACTTTAGACCTATAAGTTTGATAGGTTACTTATACATAATTCTTTCTAAAGTTCTAGCGAATCGTATAAGTGATCGGTCATTTATTGTATATGTTTTTAATCCCCTTTCCTCCAATCAATTGCTTGTTTCTTGAGTCTTTTTGGGTTTTAATGTGTGTGTTTGAGTATTTCAGGTTTTTGGATCCAAACTGAGTTGTTTGAAGAATGTCAGGCAAAAAGGTGCTATTTTAGAAGATCTCAGGGGCTTTCTAGCAAAAAGCCAAAAAGCACTGCCATGACCGCTCCTAATTTCGGGACAGCGGTTCAGCAGCGTTCCAACATCAGTAGAGACCGCTGTCCCAACAGCTGCCAAACTGCTCTTAGAGCCACATCGGTTGTCCGTCAAATGAGAAGATTGTTACTGATACTGTTGCGGCTTTCGCAGTGGTAGTCCCAGCGGTAGTCCCAGCGGTTTGACAAATCCGTTCAGCATAAGGTTTCTTTTCGCATCTAGGAACTGGAAGCCTATATATGAGAAGATTAATGGGTTTTCTCTCTCGGACACTAGCTTACCCTCTGGAACATAGACAAACTCATCACAACTTATCACACAGTTTATCATTCATCTTTACGCATAGAAGATTCGAAGACAAAGAAGATTTCAGCATCGAAGATTTGAAGAATTCATTGAAGTTTCTCAATGGGTTTTATCTCTATCTCTTGTCTTGTTATTTTCATTATGTGTAACTAATTCCATACTAGGGAATCAATGTGAACCTCTAAGAATACTCTTTGTTAGAATTGACTATATTTTCTTAATTCAAGTTTTGATTCATTGAATTCATTATAAGTCTTAGTTCTTTATTTGTGTTAATGCATGATTATACGTTGACATGAATTTAGGGTTTGATAATTAAACAATAAAGTTTGGAGTGTTGATTTACACGTAACCTTAATTATTATTCAATTGAATGGGTAAAACTGATCTTAACATTGATTTATGCAAGTAGGTTTTGGTTCATTAGTTCTTGCGCTTAATGGGTTCTCGGTTGTAGTTTGTGCCATTGATATATGGGTAAATTATAATTGAGAACACTTGATTCATCCCAAGATTATACGGTAACAATCATATTTAATTTAAGAACAAATCCTTAACTTGGGTTACATCTTTTATCAAAGTCAATTCGAAGCATTGAGTAAACATAGATGGGGAGCATTGATGACCTAGTTCTCTCACCTTTGATTACATTCACACATTCTTGTTAATGCTTTCTTAGATAATTCTATTCTAAACCAATCAATCAATCAAATCTCTTGGATATTGTTAATTGCTTAGCTTTAATTAGAATTAGTTATAATTAGTAAATCACTTTCCTTGTGGGAATGATCCCTACTTGTCGCTGTACTTATCTCACGATTCGTGCACTTGCGAGTTAGGTTTTATAACACGATAATATCCATCAAGTTTTTGGCGCCGCTACCGGGGAACTAGTTGAATTTATTGGTTATTTCTAGTTTTAGTTTAGTTAATAGGTTTACTTAAGTTTAGGGTCGAGTCATTAATTTTTAGTTTTTTAGTTTTTTCTTTTTCTTTCTTTCTCTCTTTCGTAGTTTACTTGTGATTTGTCTTTTCTGTTCAGGTGCTAACAGTAGATGCAAGGTAGAAGATCTCGGCAGGGAGAATTGTTACCTTTGAACGATAACATTGATCGCATCAGAAATCAAACAATAGAAGATGAGCAACCTCAGAACCAAGAAAGTCTCAACCAGGGTCCTGATCCCATACCCAACTTTGTTCCAAATCGGTTTATGAGCCAAAACCAGAGCCTATCAGAACTATGAAGAATTACAGTAGGCCGGTTGTGAGCAACCATCCCTTGTGCATTGTGCTAGAACCTGCAGCAAGGAATTATGAACTGAGAAGTAGCCACTACAACCAGCTGCCTGTGTTCCGAGGTCTACCAGATGAAGATGTGCTTCTGTTTTTTAGAGAGTTCTACGTAGCAATATAGTCCTTACCTAACCATAGGATTATAGAAGACCAGCTGCGCATGAGGTGCATCCCACACACATTAAAAGATGAGGCGAAGACATGGTTGTTGACATTGCCTCCAGCATCTTTGAGAACATGGGATGAAGTAAGGGAAAAACTCACTGATTAGTATTATGCACCTTAGAAAACCAGTGAAATTCAAGCCAAAATTTCAAGTTTCTATCAACAAGACAACGAGACTTTTTATGAGGCATGGGAGCGTTTCAAGAAATATACTAGAGATTGTCCTTAGCACGGATTTCTTACTAATCAGCTATGTCAGTGGTTTTATAATGGTCTGACTGAAGTGTCAGGTCTATTAGTGAACAATGCATGTGGAGGATTTGTGTATGACAAACAACCTGAGGAGGTATACGCTATCTTTGAAAAGTTGTCCCAGAACTCGTCACAAAAAATCCAGTAGGAAGAAGGGAATCTATATAGTAGATGCCAACACAGAAACCTCTATTCAAATGACACAAATGATGAAGAAGATGGATACTCTTGCTATTGATATGGGACAACAAGAGCTGGCAACAAAAGTGTTTATGGGAGAACAACAAGTAGGAGGTCCTGGACCAGAAGAAGAAGAAGAAGAAGAAGAAGAAAGAAGTTCAAGCCATGAACAACTTTAATTTTAGACCACGGAATGACCTATATTCCAACACTTACAATCCAGGTTGGAGAAATCACCCCATTTTTTGTGGTCCAACAACAATTAGAGTTCTAGAACCAATGAGGAAACAACAATCAAGCCACTGGAAACCAATGGGCCAATAACAATAATAGCAATCAAAGGTAATTAACACCGGTGCCCAAAAAACTTTGAATCCCAACCCAATAAGCCATCAATAGAAGATATGCTCTAACAAATGAAGCAACAAATGCAGCAAATGAACCAACGTAATGAGGTACAATTTCAGAATATTCATGCTTCATTGAAGAAGACATAAACTCAAGTTTGGGCAATTAGCAGAGGCTCCACAAAAGATGGAACATGGAAAATTTCCAAGTTTCACTGAGCAAGCAAAGGCTATGACAATTCTTCGAAATGGTAAGATTCTAACTGATAATAGACCTGCTGAACTTTCTGATAAATCTGCTACTATTTCAGGTCCTTCAAAAGATAACATCATGCCCTAGGAGGAAGAGATAGTGGTGGAAAAATCCAAAGTTTCATCATTCCTACACAAATCAACTAATCCATATATTCCTTCAATTCCATTCTCAGGAAGACTACAAAAGAGCAAGATAGAGAAATCATACAAAAACATATATGACATTCTATCGAAAGTCAATGTCAACTTGCCTTTACTGGAGATGATTCAGAAGATGCCAGCATACGCCAAGTTTTTCAAGAGTCTTCATACTTACAAAACAAGATTTGTGGAGAATCATCAAGAATTCATGACTGGAAGTGCTAATGCAGTCCTTCAAAAGTCATTGCCGCCAAAATTACAGATCCAGGTAGTTTTTGCATCAACATCACTATTGAAGGTACAACTTTGGAGAGAGCCATGTTAGATTTGGGAGCCAGTATTAATTTAATGCCTTCCACTTCTATGAGCAACTGGGATTGAATGACCTGAAGAAGACAACCATGTCACTTTTGTTGGCCGATGGTTCCGTCAGATACCCTAGGGGTTATGTTGAAGATGTGTTGGTACAGGTAGATAATCTCATCATTCCTGCTGATTTTGTTGTCCTAGACATGGATGAAGGAGCTAAAGATAGAAACAACAAACCTATTCTTTTGGGAAGACCTTTTATGGCAACTGCAAAGACTTTTATAGATGTCCAGAATGGAAAGCTAATTATGATTGTGTTAGATGAAACGATAGAGTTTAAAGTCTTTGAATCTCTTAAGTTCCCTGAAGCAGCAGATGATTGTTACTCAGCTGAGTGTAATTCAATTGAAATGGTGAATTCGACAGTACAAAATGAATTGTAAGAAGAAATATCCGAAGAACTGCTAGATTGGGTTTGTGATGTAATTGAAGATGATGAAAAATTTCAACAAGTTAGAGTTTCAGAAGAAGAATCTGATATTGAGGAAGTAAGTGTTGAAATAGAAGATGAGATCAACAAGTCGTTAATCCCATCTATAAGTTATGTAGGGAAAATACCGTAGTACACGCAGCGGAAGCGAGACTAAAAATAGATTTAGTAGTTTTAAATTTTCCTTTTTATGAACCTTAACCCTTTAATTAATTAACATACATATAATCAACAAAAGAAGAATACCTTTTGTCGCGTGATCCGATTGACTTACGTCGATGGTAATCCGCAAGATCTTCAATCCTAGCACGAACGTAAATCACCTAGGAGCGTGGTCTCCCTTTTCTTTGAATTGCAAACCTGAGAATGGACAAACAAACTTTTCTTTTTCTTTTGTTAGTCACAAAACAATCAAAAGAAGACTAAGATTATTCCAGTCACTTTTGAGTTCTCAATCTAATGATCGAAACTCGCGTGAACCTAAATCGATGTTGTACACACAAGCTTATTGATGAACAAGCAATTAGTGTACCATCAAAGAATAATCTATTCACTCTTTTATGTTTTAGAAGAATAATCAAACACTTTCTTTGAGTTGAGAAGAGAAGAAAACTGATTCAGTGAACCTCTAAGGTGGCCGAACCCTATAGCAAGTATTATATAGGTGGCCGAATTTCTTTCTCCTTTTAATTTAGGGTTGCCGAAATCTATAAGGTTGTCTATTAGGGTTGGCCGAATTTCATCATGTCACTATATAGGGTGACCGAAATTCAACCCTAATTCTCTTCAACTTTTTAGACTCCTAACCCTAATTTAATCTAAGTTTTTATTTTTTTTTGACTAAATAAAAAGACTTCTTATTTGATTAAATAAATAAACTTAATTATTTATTTTCTTATCAAACAAGTCTTTTACTTTTAGTATACTACTACCAAAGTATATCTCTAGGAAATATATTTCCTGATCATAAAAAGATTTGTTTCTTAATTAAACAATTAATTAATAAATAATTAATTCTTATTTAATTAAACAATGAAACAAAATAATATGTTAGGTTAATATATTCACCTTGCCGCCCCACTTGTATAAATTGGGCCATATATTATTTTCTTATTTCATTTAATCCATTGGACTTTAAATAAAAAGCCCACATGTGAACTAGACCCATTCTTACTAAAAGAAAAAGCCCACACGCCTTTCATTAATGAGTGGCGATATTTGCACCCCTCAAAAACTGTATCTACACCCCAAATTTGTAACTTTTTGAAAATCCAACATTACCCTTGACTGAAATTACTAAAAGGACTAAATAGGCTGTAAGTATACTCACAAATTATTAATAAATTTCCTATTATTTGTATGATTTTCAACTTATATTATCATAAATCCTTTTTATTTTGCAAACCCTAATTTTTTTGGTGAATATTATTACACTAATGATTAGTCGTCTGTGCAATTCTACATTGAAGATCCGTTGCTGAGCATATGTATTGTTGTGAGGTGAAAAAAAAAAGGGGACTGCCATGAATTAGTACCAATTCTAATGAGGTTTATTTTTATAAAAATATGGAAGAAACCAACTAAAGTTTTTGTGCTAATAAGGGGGAAGAAGAACCATATTGCCCGCAGCACAAGAGCTGCACACTTTCTACTTCATTTGAAGATCAAGGTATGCAACAAATTATCACACTTTCTGTACAAGAGCTGCACACTTTTTGTATGGTCTTCCTCTCTTCAATAACATTGCCTTTAAAAAAAAAATATCAGCCAATAACTCGTATGCACCATATAAATTAGCTGAAAACTCAATTCATTTTGGTATATTTTTGAATTTAATAGTTGGAAATTATTTTTTGGAATTGTAATAAATCTTAAAAAAGATAAATAAAATAACAAATTTTAAAATAATAATAAAGTTTTTTAACATAAAATAATATTAAAATTATTAGAAATAAATTAGTTGTAATTGGGGTGTAATTACATAAATACAATACAATAAAAATAAAAGGATATTTTTGCCATTAAGTGGGGTTTATTTACAAATTAGAGTTTTATTTTATTTTTTAATGGGGTGTGATTACGAGGGGTGTAGATACAGATTTTAAGGGGTGCAAATATCGCCACTCTTCATTAATTATTAAATAATGTGCAAATTATATCTTAATATATTAAATGCAATTCTAGATGGACCCTTAAATTGGTCCGGTAGAATATATCAAGTGATCCATGCAAGTCCGTGTGGATTGGGGATCTTGGCGGGCCATCTAAATTTAAGCTTCAATAGACATAACCTAATCACAATCAACAAATGATTCACTTAGGTCCGATCCATTAATTTTAACTCATTCCACTAAAGAGCTAAAACTGAACTCTTAAATAAAGATAGAAAAGGAAGATGCTCCTCATTCATACCCTAGACAATCATATTGGAGATAGTGTATCCTCGTGATTAATATCAGTAATCGCCAAGAGTTCATAGACCGCCTATAACTCTCCAAGTTACCATATTTACTCATATGACCACGTTTTGAACTTGGATATTTTGACTTGTCCAGAAGCCATGTTTTCAATAGACACTATCGAAAACTCAACGTTGAGATTTAATATCCAATTACCTCAAAACATCCATATGATGATATTATACTCTCATTTAATTAAATGGAGCCACGATGTCCATATCTATAAATGAAGTCCTCTATCGATTAACAAATGAATATCACCAAACTATCGAGGATAGACTATATATAATCGTACTCATTGATAACTCAAATGATATCACTTGCAACCATAAGTCCATCATTTATCTCAGGATTAAGATAGACTCTCCGATTGTCCTGATAATGAAAAGACTATTATCTATTGACGGTTCTAGATAAAGCTTTTCATTGTGATCCAGTTCAATGCACCCAGTGCACTAGATTCTTTACTCGAAGACACTCCGATGATTTTAGACTCATCATATCTCATTTGATCCCACTCAAATGCTAGCAAAAGAATTCTACAACTTTAACAAGATAAAGGTGCCCAACCTTTAACTTAAGTTGTGAACATTATTCAAAACTAACTAAAGAATTGTGTCTACCTCATACATATCCAGATGTACGAACAATTCTTCTTTTCTCATAGTCTTTAGACCTTATGATTATTTACTTTGACAATTATAATATTAAACTATAAATGCTATAAGATTTGTTAAACCAGAAATCACTTTATTAATATGAAAAAGATTGTCAATTACAACATTACACTCTTGCTATTGAGCATAATCCTAACAATCTCCCACTTGCGCTATAGCAAATGTGTCATATCTCTCATGCCCATGTTCTCTAGATGCCCATCGAAACTCTTCTGAGGTAGAGCCATTGTGAAGGGATCCGCTAGAGTTTCTGCTGACGCGATTTTGGTAATCGTCACGTCACCTCTTTGAACAATCTCCCTTAAAAGATGATACTTTCTTTCAATGTGTTTTCCTCTCTTGTGACTTCTTGGTTCTTTCGAATTAGCCATTGCTCCACTGTTGTCATAGTAGATAGTGATCTGCTTATTCGCACTAGGAACCACTTCCAAGTCAATCAAGAATTGGTGGAGGCAAACAGCCTCTTTGGCAGCCTCGCATGCAGCAACATACTCAGCTTCCATGGTGGAATCAGCAATACAAGATTGCTTGATACACCTCCATATGACTGCTCCTCCTCCAATAGTAAACACAGCCCCTGATGTGGATTTTCTGGAGTCAGAATCTGATTAGAAATCAGAATCTGTATACCCAACTGGAATCAAATCCCCTCCAGAGTATACAAGCATATTATCTCTCATTCTCTTGAGATACTTGAAAATATGCTTGATTGCCGTCTAGTGATCAGGACCAGGTTTCGATTGAAACCTGCTAACTATGCCAACAGCAAAACAAATATCTGGTCTAGTACAGAGCATTGCATACATGAGACTTCCAACTGCCAAGGCATATGGAACTCTACTCATGAATTGCTCTTCATGCTCATTCTTAGGAACTTGTTCCTTAGAAAGCTTGATTCCATGTCTGAAAGGTAACATACCTTTCTTGGAATCCTGCATGGAAAACCTAGACAAGATCTTGTCTATGTATGAAGCTTAGGATAATGCAATCATTTTATTCTTTCTATCCCTTATTACTTGGATACCTAGAATAAAACTTGCTTCTCCTAAGTCCTTCATATCAAATTGTTTTGCTAACCATTCTTTTACTGATGTCAATACACCTACATCGTTCCAATGAGTAGTATATCATCAACATAAAGAATCAGGAAAACCAACATGTCACCTTTAATCCTTTTGTATACACAAGGTTCGTCAGGATTCTGAATAAATCCAAAACCTTTGACAACTTGATCGAACCTTATGTTCCAAGATCTAGATGCTTGCTTTATCCATATATGGATTTCTGCAACTTGCATACCTTTTCCATTTGGCCCTTTTCAATGAATCCCTCTGGTTGCATCATGTAGATGCTTTCGTCAAGACTTCCATTAAGGAAAGCTGTCTTGACGTCCATTTGCCAAATCTCTAGATCTAAAGATGCTGCAATGGATAAGAGTATCCTAATGGATTTAAGCATGGCCACAGGAGAGAAGGTTTCCTCGTAATTGATACCTTCTTTCTGTGTATACCCTTTAGCTACCAATCTAGCTTTAAAGGTTTCACCTTTCCATCCATACCTCTTTTCCTCTTGTATACCCACTTGCACCCAATGGGTTTTATCCCTTTAGGCAAGTCTTCAAGGGACCAGACTTTGTTATCGAACATAGATTCAATCTCAGTTTGCATTGCCTTTTGCCAATGGCGACTATCAACATCCTCCATTGCTTCCTTATACGTGTAGGGATCATCGTCGTTCGGGAGATTCTCCACTGATTCTCCCAGACCGATGTATCTTTCGGGTTGTGTTCTAACCCTCCCACTACAACGAGGAATGGTAGGTTGTTGATCTTGTGTTAGATCGGAACTTACAATTGGGTTAGGTTGTGTAACCTTTCGTGGAATTGTATCGCCTAACATTTCATTCAGGACAATTCTACTTCTAGGCACAAAATCATTCATATAGTCCTTTTCCAGAAATTTAGCATTTGTCGAAACAAATACTTTAAGATCTGAAGGACTATAGAAATAATATCTTTTAGTTTCTTTTGGATACCCTACAAATATACATGTTTCGATCGGGACTCCATCTTTTCTGTCTTTCCTTTTAACACATGCGCAGGACAACCAAATATCCTTAAGTGTTGTAAACTAGGCTTGCGCCCAGTCCACAACTCATGCGGTGTTTTAGGAACAGACTTAGATGGTACATCATTTAGAATGTATATAGTAGTTTGTAAAGCATATCCCCAAAAAGAAATAGGAAGTGTTGAATAACTCAACATAGACCTAACCATATCCAAAAGAGTTCTATTTCTCCTTTCTGCTACCCCATTCTGTTGAGGTGTACCTGGTGCAGAAAACTGAGAAACTATCCCATTATCAATAAGATATTGCTAAAACTCACCAGATAGATATTCTCCACCACGATCAGATCTCAAGATTTTTATGTGTTTCTCAAGCTGATTTTCCACTTCAGCTTTGAATGCTTTGAACATGTCAAAAGCATCCGACTTATGTCGCATGAGATACACATAACCAAATCTCGAGTAATCATCTGTGAAGGTGATGAAGTACTCATATGCACCTCTAGCTTGAATGCTCATAGGTCCACATACATTAGTGTGTATCAATCCTAAACATTAAGTGGCTCTTGCACCTTTGGCAGAGAACGACCTTTTGGTCATTTTACCTTCCAAAAAAGATTCACAAGTTGGTAGATCATCAACCTTTAAGTCACTTAAAGGTCCGTCACATACCAATCTTTTAATCCTATTAAGGTTAATATGACCTAGGCGTAAATGCCAAAGGTAGGTTTCATCTATGATAATTTTACTCTTTTATGATTAGGTTCCGTTAATTCCGTGTCTAACGAGTGAGAGATATTTCTATGCAAAAAGTATAGACCGTTTTCCAATGTACCTTGGCAAATAATTTTGTCATTCTTACTAATAATAAAATCTTTATTAAAAGTAACCGAATATCCAAATTTATTCAAACAAGAAACTGAAATTAAATTTCTCTTGAATTGAGGTACATAATAAACGTCTATCAAATCTAAATGCCTAAAAGAATCTAGATTAACTCTAATATCTCTCACTGCACTTGCAGACACTAACGTTCCGTTGCCCAAACGCAAGTTGATTTCATTCTTATTCAACTTTCTCCTTTCTTGGAACCCCTGTAAGGAATAGCAAACATGATTTGTGGCTTCAGAGTCTATGATCCAAGAATCTGTAGAATCTGCCAGAAAACATGTTTCAAGATAATTAATATTACCTTGTTCCTTCTTGTTCTGGGACTTTGGGCAATTTCTTTTCCAATGTCCCTTTTCACCACAAAGGAAGCATTTCCCTTTGATCTTGGTTACTTTCTTGGTCTCCATCTTGGTAGGCCCAAGTTGCTTTTTCTTCTGTTGTTCCTTAACCTTTTGACGGGTCTTAACAGTAGCAACTTTACCAACCATATGAATCTGAGATTCATAAGTAGGAGCAGGTGGTTTAGGAGCAGACAGAATAAACTTATGTTTTTCAGCTTGCAGCAACAACCCAATTTTCCTTTTCCATGTGACATAATTATTTCCGGTTAAAATATTATCTTTTAAGATGTTCATTAGGGATGGGTTCATGATTTCTGAATATAACAAAACATATATGAGTAAATAATCATGATAAAACACTTTTAAATATTTATCTTGAATTAAATAAATAACTCAATCATAAAAATTCAATGGTGATCCAATACCCATAAACGTTATGCCTCCTTTGGGAGTTCGCACCATTTACTAGTTAGACTAGGTCCCACCTAATTGTTAACATAACAACCAGCGTTTTCAATTTTAGCCTTGCAATTTTATTGACAAGAACTCTTGGGAGGATATCAATAAAATTACATTGAGTGTGTTACCAAGATATCGACCCTCAATTTTCTCTCACGAAAATCCCTCCTTGGGGAGTAGATCTCGTTTGAGTCCATTGTCTAGTCTATCCTTGTAAGGAAGTATTTTGCTAAATTCCATTCATAGACGCCCCTTGGGGGGATTACCAATAAATAATAAAGCTCAACTAACCTTGGAGGCCATAGGTGTTACAAAAACACCTTCTCCCACTCAATTATTTAAGGCGTGTGATTAAATCCCATAGAATGATTTACCAAGTTATCTAAATGCCAATTTAGATACCTAAATCATTCAATGCATGTTCATACCAAAAGAGATATTTGAGTGGCACTCCTATTCTATATGTCATGTTATCATATAATAACAAATATTGTAATATTTATGCAAAAAATAAATAGCAACAATTTTGGTCCATCCTAGAAAATCAAGTAAATTACAATTTGTCAGGAATACAAGATCTTCAGGTGGCCATCTTACATCCGCGTATCCTTCAATTTCCACCTATGGGCGTGCACACCCACAACCCCACAAAGGAGCTGCTGTGCGCAGCCCTTGAGGCCACATAGGGCTGCAGTGCACAGCCCATGGGAATAGCAGGGCTGCCGTGCGCAGCCCACCATCATTTGGGCTTGCCGTGCACAGCCCAATCCACTCCTAGGGTGCGCACGGTGCTCGTTCTTGGTTCCGGTTGCTTCCTTTATCTTCAAGTCTTCGAATACATTACAGCAGTATTTAAACATACAAAATACTGCAGTAAAAATTTTATTTATTTTTTTATTTTTTTATTTACTGCAGTATTTTTTACAAACAAAAACTGCACTTAAATTAAATAAAAAAAACTGCAGTAAAATACTGCACTAAAAAATTAAAATAAAAATAAAAACTAGCAACTACCAAGAAGGAATTATGGCGATGATAGACCACCCTTCTTGTTACAATTCCGAAACAAAAATTACATTGAAAATCTAAAACCAAAATCGAGCAACAACAATCCACATAATAACATATATAAAACCATACATCCACATGTAATTATATATGCGAATACCTAGAGTGCCATCTCTTTCTAAACATGCATAATCACAATAAAAAGAAATAGATTCACGTATATATACGTTAATTAATTAAAAGGGTTCAACCAAGGCTCTGATACCAATTGTAGGGAAAAATACCGTAGTACACGCAGCGGAAGCGAGACTAAAAATAGATTTAGTAGTTATAAAATTTTTCCTTTTTATGAACCTTAACCCTTTAATTAATTAAACATACATATAATCAACAAAAGAAGAATACCTTTTGTCGTGTGATCCGATTGACTTACGTCGATGGTAATCCGCAAGATCTTCAATCCTAGCACGAATGTGAACACCTAGGAGCGTGGCCTCCCTTTTCTTTGAATTGCAAACCTGAGAATGGACAAACAAACTTTTCTTTTTCTTTTGTTAGTCACAAAACAATCAAAAGAAGACTAAGATTATTCCGGTCACTTTTGAGTTCTCAATCTAATGATCGAAACTCGCGTGAACCTAAATCGATGTTGTACACACAAGCTTATTGATGAACAAGCAATTAGTGTACCATCAAAGAATAATCTATTCACTCTTATATGTTTTAGTAGAATAATCAAACACTTTCTTTGAGTTGAGAAGAAGAAGAAGAAAAACTGATTCAATGAACCTCTAAGGTGGCCGAACCCTATAGCAAGTATTATATAGGTGGCCGAATTTCTTTCTCCTTTTAATTTAGGGTTGCCGAAATCTATAAGGTTGTCTATTAGGGTTGGCCAAATTTCATCATGTCACTTATATAGGGTGACCGAAATTCAACCCTAATTCTCTTCAACTTTTTAGACTCCTAACCCTAATTTAACTCATAAGTATTTTTATTCTTTTTTTGACTAAATAAAAAGACTTCTTATTTGATTAAATAAATAAACTTAATTATTTATTTTCTTATCAAACAAGTCTTTTACTTTTAGTATACTACTATCAATAGTATATCTCTAGGAAATATATTTCCTGATCAGAAAAAGATTTGTTTCTTAATTAAACAATTAATTAATAAATTAATTAATTCTTATTTAATTAAACAATGAAACAAAATAATATATTAGGTTAATATATTCACCTTGCCGCCCCACTTGTATAAATTGGGCCATATATTATTTTCTTATTTCATTTAATCCATTGGACTTTAAATAAAAAGCCCACATGTGAACCAGATCCATTCTTACTAAAAGAAACAAGCCCACATGCCTTTCATTAATATATTAATATAATTGAGCAGCCCATTAAATAAATAATGTGCAAATTATATTCTTAATATATTAAATGCAATTCTAGATGGACCCATAAATTGGTCCGGTAGAATATATCAAGTGATCCATGCAAGTCCGTGTGGATTGGGGATCTTGGCGGGCTATCTAAATTTAAGCTTCAATAGACATAACCTAACCACAATCAACAAATGATTCACTTAGGTCCGATACATTAATTTTAACTCATTCCACTAAAGAGCTAAAATTGAACTCTTAAATAAAGATAGAATAAGAAGATGTTCCTCATTCATACCCTAGACAATTATGTTGGAGATAGTGTATCCTCGTGATTAATATCAGTAATCGCCAAGAGTTCATAGACCGCCTATAACTCTCCAAGTTACCATATTTACTCATATGACCACGTTTTGAACTTGGATATTTTGACTTGTCCAGAAGCCATGTTTTCAATAGTCATTATCGAAAACTCAACGTTGAGATTTAATATCCAATTACCTCAAAACATCCATATGATGATATTATACTCTCATTTAATAAATGGAGCCACGATGTCCATATCTATAAATGAAGTCCTCTATCGATTAACAAATGAATATCACCAAACTATCGAGGATAGACTATGCTATATAATCGTACTCATTGATAACTCAAATGATATCACTTGCAACCATAAGTCCATCATTTATCTCAGGATTAAGATAGACTCTCCGATTGTCCTGATAATGAAAAGACTATTATCTATTGACGGTTCTAGATAAAGCTTTTCATTGTGATCCAGTTCAATGCACCTAGTGCACTAGATTCTTTTATTTGAAGACACTCCGATGATTTTAGACTCATCATATCTCATTTGATCCCACTCAAATGCTAGCAAAAGAATTCTACAACTTTAACAAGATAAAGGTGCCCAACCTTTAACTTAAGTTGTAAACATTATTCAAGACTAACTAAAGAATTGTGTCTACCTCATACATATCTAGATGTACGAACAATTCTTCTTTTCTCATAGTCTTTAGACCTTATGATTATTTACTTTGACAATTATAATATTAAACTATAAATGCTATAAGATTTGTTAAACCAGAAATCACTTTATTAATATGAAAAAGATTGTCAATTACAACATTACACTCTTGCTATTGAGCATAATCCTAACAAGTTCTCCCCCTGCACTAGAACTAAAACAACTTCCGTCCAGCCTCAAATATGCCTTCTTAGGGATGAATGATACTCTCCAAGTGATTATAGCTTCTGACCTAGAGTCGAAAAAAGAAGAGAGACTGTTGAAGGTACTCCAAGAACATAAAGTCGGCATTGGGTGGACCATAGTGGATATTAAGGGAATAAGTCCTGCCACATGCATGCACCACATTCTTTTAGAAGAAGGTATGAAGCCGTCTAGAGAGGCTCAACGAAGACTTAACCCGAACTTGAAAGAGGTCGTGAAGGAAGAGGTCCTAAAGCTACTTAAGGTGGGTATCATATACCCTATATCTGACAGTAAATGGGTGAGTCCGGTACATGTTGTGCCAAAGAAGTCTGGGATCACGGTGGTAGCTAATGAGAACAATGAGTTGATTCCTACAAGGAAGACAACGGGATGAAGAGTGTGCATAGATTACCGCAAGCTTAACACGGCAACTAAAAAGGATCACTTTCCTTTACAGTTCATTGATTAGATGCTTGAGCGTTTGGCGGGACATGCTTATTATTGCTTCCTGGACGGGTTTTTAGGATACAATCAAATTGCCATAGCTCCAGAGGACCAAGAGAAGATGACGTTCACATGCCCCTTCGGAACCTTTGCTTACCAAAGAATGCCTTTTGGGCTATGTAACGCCCTTGCCACCTTCCAAAGATGCATGATGTCAATCTTCTCCAACATGCTAGAGAAGTATATTGAGGTATTTATGGATGATTTTTCAGTTTTTGGTAATTCTTTTGACCACTACCTTGATAACTTAACTAGGGTTTTGAAAAGATGCATTAAGACCAATTTAACTCTTAGTTGGGAGAAAAGTCACTTTATGGTGAAATCTGGAATAGTGCTAGGACATGTGATATCTGATAAAGGCATCAAAGTAGATAGAGCTAAAATTGAAGTAATTGCTAAACTTCCACCTCCCACTTCGGTGAAGGGTGTGAGGAGTTTTCTTGGTCATGTAGGTTTTTATAGGCGTTTTGTAAAAGATTTTTCAAAATTAGTCGTCCCCTATGTAACCTATTGACTAAGGAGTCTACATTTATTTTCAATAATGCATGTTTGCATGCTTTTGAATCTCTGAAGGATAAACTGACATCTACTCCTGTAATCATGCCTCCTGATTGGTCTCTTCCATTTGAATTAATGTGTGATGCATCAGACTATGCTGTAGGTGCTGTTTTAGGACAGCGAATAGATAAAGTTCCACATGTTATTTACTACACTAGTCGCACTTTGAATGATGCACAATTGAATTACTTCACTACTGAAAAGAATTGCTTGCTGTTGTTAGTGCCTTGGAAAAATTTCGTCAATATTTAATTGGATCCAAGGTTATTGTGTATTCTGTTCATTCTACTTTGAAATATTTACTAACAAAGAAGGAAGCAAAATCGAGATTACTCCGGTTGATCCTTTTGTTGCAAGAGTTTGATTTGGAAATCAGGGATAAGAAGGGCAGCGAGAATATGGTAGCTGATCACCTTTCTCCATTAGTGGAGGATGAGATCGTGGAAGAAAGCACTAAACTTGTGCCAATCAATGAGAATTTTCCAGATGAACAACTGATGGCTGTGGGAGTCAATGATCCTTGGTATGCGAACATCGTGAATTACCTTGCAAAGGGCATCATACCAGCTGATCTGAACTTGCAAGCAAAAAGAAGATTCATCTCCATCACTAGGCAATACTTTTGGGACGAGCCATACCTGTTCAAATATGGCGCTAATTAGATTATTCGAAGATGCGTCCTTGAAGAAAAGCAGCAAGATGTGCTAAAATTCTACCATAACCTTAGTTGTGAAGGGCACTTTAGTGCCAAGAAGACTGCTCTGAAAGTTCTTCAATCAGGTTTCTTTTGGACCTCTTTATTTAAAGATGCTTACACCTTTTGTATTTCTTGTGACATGTGTCAGAGAACGGGGAACATTGGCAAAAGAGATGAGATGCCTCTTTCAAGCCAGTTGGTAGTGGAGATATTTGACGTGTGGGGGATAGATTTCATGGGACCCTTCCCATCCTCACACGGGTTCATGTACATCTTGGTGGTTGTAGATTATGTCTCAAAGTGGATTGAAGCAATCGCAACCAAGACAAATGATAGTCAGGTGGTGGTGAAGTTTGTCAAGGAGAACATATTCACCAGATTCGGTACACCTCGTGCAATCATAAGTGACGGTGGAAGCCATTTTTGTAACAAGGTCTTTACTTCGTTAATGAAGAAGTATAGTGTCAAACACAAAGTGGCAACCCCGTACCATCCGCAGACTTCGGGACAAGTTGAAGTAAGCAACAGGCAGATTAAGCAAATATTAGAGAAGACCGTGCAACCAAATCAAAAGGATTGGTCAATCAAGCTGAATGATGCTTTGTGGGCGTACATAACTGCCTACAAAACCCCGATAGGTATGAGTCCTTATAGGATAGTCTTTGGCAAAGCATGTCATCTACCAGTAGAGTTGGAACACAACGCCTATTGGGCTCTGAAGAAACTGAACTTCAATTTAGACAAGGTAGGGGAGGAAAGAAGTTTACAAATGAGTGAACTTGAGGAGCTCCGAAACAATGCATATGAGAACGCAAAGATATACAAAGAAAGGACGAAGAAGTTACATGACAACAAAATCCTTCGGAAAGAGTTTCATCTAGGAATGCTAGTTTTGTTGTATCAATCGCGACTGAGGTTGTTTCTAGGAAAACTGAAATCAAAGTGGTCTGGTCCCTTTAGAGTAACTCAGGTATTCCCTCATAGGGCCATCGAAATTCAAAATTTTCAGAACAATGGTACATTCAAAGTTAATGGTCAGAGACTTAAGCCATACCTTAGCATGTCTGAAGCTGTGTTTGTAGGGTCTTCCGTGCTTCATGAGCCGTAAGGCTCCTGTGCGTCTTGCCTAGACGTTAAATAAAACGCTCGGTGGGAGACAACCCACCCAGGTATTTTCTTTTCACTTTGTTTTTGTCGTGTCATCAATTAGTGTTCCCCTTGCTTAAATACAGGTTTGGGGGTGCTTTTAAAAATAAAAAAATAAAAAAAAAAAAAAAAAAAAAAATGTCAAGTCAAATCGCTGCATGTGCGTTGCGGAACTGGGAGCGGTGTCTTCTGTTCTTGAAACGCTGCCAAACCGCTACGAATAAATTAGGAGCAGTTAGATAGTGTATATAACTGGGCAAACCGCTGCCATGTACGCTGCAGAACTAGGAGCGGTAATGGAAGCGGTGTCTTCTGTCCTTAAACCGCTGCGAATAAATTAGGAGCGTTAATAACTGGGCAAACCGCTGTGGATACGCTGCCACAACCGCTACGTAAGCCACCTCGGTACCAAATTGAAACGGTGCGTTCCACACCTGTTGGTTGGCCACCCAATATGAGAAGACCGCTGCCGATACCGCTACGGCTTTCGCAGCGGTAATCGCAGCGGTCGAGCCCTAATTATAAAAGACCTAGTTTCACACGAGACCTATCGCTGTCTTTTTTTCTCTCTTTCAAAAAATTTCTTCTTCCCTTTTCTTCCTCCTTTAACCGATCACTTCCATCAATAAGGTACGTGTTTCACTCTTATTCTATTTTGATTTATTGTTGTTTATTGCCAATAATTGTATGTTCCCATTTCCTTCTCCAACTTTTTTTTTCTTTAATTGATTGATTTAGGGTTTATAGGCCAAATTTGGGGATTTCAGGTTTGGGACAATTTTTTCCATTGCATGTGTTCTTTGATGATTGCATATGGTGTAGGCAATAGATGGAAGTGATTTTATGCTATCAATTTCGAATTTAATTGCTAGAATTTGTTATACTATGTATGTGTAGTGTTGTTTTATGTTGAATGAATGAGGATATAGAGTTGTGCAAAGAGGGCACATGGTTTATTGTTTGTACTACCAGAATACTGCTGAAATTTTGTTAAAATCATTGTCCTATTCTGGTTTATAACTTGCTTTTGTTTGCTTGTGTATTATCTATTTATGGCGAGGACAGCTATCCAAGGAGGCCATGTTCCTTCGGATCCAAGCAGAAGAAGAGAGAAGAGACCGGTTGAGCATACATTCGTAGGAAACCTAGAGTACAAGGATAGGTTGAAGAAAAATCAAAATTTCATTCTGGAAAGCAGAATAGCTGTGGAAGAATTGGGAGAGACTTCTATCCCTGTAACTGTTGAGGCCAAAGAATGGGCCGAATATGTGCGTCGGCCCTATAACGCCAACATCACCCTAGCCCGTGAATTCTATGCCAATATAGTGGACACACAGTTCACTTCACATGGTGTGGTTATGGTTAGAAGAGTGCCTATGGTGATTACTGTTGAGAAGATCAATGAATATTATGACCTCCCGCCACATGAGAGTATTGAGCCAGCATGGCCAGACAGGTACTAGTTAGGATCTGCACTTCGTAGAGAGGGATGAGCTGGATGGAATGGGCAAAGATTACTGAGGGGTGATTTGCATCTGGATAGCGCCTTTTGGAACTTGTTTATCTCGGCTTCGCTTAAGCCAACAAGTCATACTGGAGAGATTTTCAAGGAGGTATCTCAAGCTTTGTTTGCAATAAAGACGAGAAGATACTATGATGTTGCTAGCTTTATTAAGAAGGAGATCCGCGGTTGTGGGTGACAGGTGGGAACAAGCATAATCTTCCCTTGCTTGATTACAGCCATGTGTGCTGCGGCTGGTTTGGGGGTGGATGATGACGCCAGAGATGAAACAACAGAGCCTGACACTCCACTGTCACTGGCCACATGGAACACCCATGCAAGCATACGTGGATTGCCAACGATTAGTGATTTCCCTGCACGTAAAAGGCGTCGGGATGAGGATAACATGAATGAGCTAGACCATCAGATTTTGGAGCAGCAGGTTCAAGATCCAACTCAGCACGCTTATGGAGATTTTATGCTTGGACCTCAGGCAGATTCAAGAGCTAGGCCGTCACAACAGAGACCTGAGTGGGTAGAGTACATGCTATCCACGATGAGGGGTTACGTTGATACTGGGGTAGCAGGACTGAGGACTGAGATGATCTCACGCTTTGACACCATGCAACTTTCGATTGATGAGATCCATCGGGCCGTAGTTCACCCGACTCAGCCTTTTGACCCCTCTCATTCCCATGTTATTTCAGGTAATGACGCTGATGTTATAGAGACTACAGCCTAGTACCAACATGGAGTTTACTTCATTGCGCCTCTTGGAGGTGACAGATTCAGGCCTGGCCCGATCTAGCAGCGAGATGATGACTACTAGAGGCGCTGTAGACGGACCTGAGTCTACAGAAGGATATGTTATTTTTCTCTTTTATTTTCTTTATTTTCTTTCGTTTTAAATTGTGGTATTTAGGATTTACTTTGTGAATTCAGTTTATTATGATTACTTTTTGCTGTTTTATTTTGTGTCATTATTGCTCCGCCTTGTCTTTATCCTATTTGTCGTGTGCTTTAATTTCATACATTGAGGACAATGTTGGATTTAGGTTTGGGGGTGTGATAGTATATTTTTGAGTCAATTTTTGTTTTTGTTTTTTTAGAGTCTGTCGTTCCTACATCTTCCAAGACGAGATACTTCGGTATGTGCCGTAGAGATGATATGCATTAATCAATGTGTTTACACTAACATCTTGCCATTTAGGGTAATGCATTGCATTTTTCAAAACTTATGACATGCTCTTGATATGATGGTAGATTGGATACTGAGTTGAACTGCCATGATTAATAGTGGAGACTACCCTTGTGAGTTCACTAAACCAAAAAGCGTACATAGATGACATACTATGAGGGTCCTGTTGTTTCTACTCCTTAAACACTTAGTAGGTTTTTAGCATTAGATTCGATCTCTATAGGTTGTACATCGAGCATTGTAGAACTTTCATCATAAAAGATTGCGCATATTAAATTTTGTTCTTGAGTAAGACGAACCAGTAGAAGTGATGATAGACTATGTGTGCTTAAGCTGCTTAAAAGGCCTTAAATATTTCCTACCTATATGTGTGTGCTCCATAGCCCTGTTTGAAGCCAAACACTGATTGCCTTTTTCTTTCTTCACCACATTAACTGTAACCCAAATAAGCCAATGATATAGCCATTCCTTATAGCTTGAGATCATTCTTTGAGAAGAGTGAAGAGGATGTACTATTTTTGCACGTGATTGTGTGCATAAATTGTTGCTAAAATCAAGGAAACGAAGAGCTGCATTCAATCTAAAAGTTTTGAAGTTGAAAGTAATACAATAGTTGTAATCTCTGATTCTATTCACAAAAAAAAAAAAAAAAAAAAAAAAAAAAAAAAAAACTATGAATGGTGTGTTGATAGAATTAGAGAATAGAATGTAAAGGGGTGCAATAAAGTCAATGAAGACTGCATTTTTGAATCTATTCAAAAGAAGTTGACAAAAGGGAGAAATGAGAATTATGAGGAATTAATTAATAAGTGGTGTCATTCCACTTGAAAAGGGAACCACGAGACTTGTGTTAAGCCGAAAAGGTAATAGAAGACTCTCATGGTATGATCCTAGGTTTTTGAATTCCAATTTTCCGTTCTTTCTTAACCTTCACCCAATGGCCCTATTACAACCTGAATGAAGTCTATTTGATCTGCTGGTTATCCTTGCTATGATAGTAGAATTATGATATGTGATTATCTTGTTCATAATGTTTGATTATTTTCATGAGATCTTTTGCTTCCATATCAAACGTTCTTTCATTGATATATCTATATGCGATAATAATTTGAATTTTTCTTGTGCATAACTTCCAATCACATATGCTTGATGAGTGTATTTGCCTAGGTTTGTGAGAACTATTGAGAGATATCTTGTGAGAATTAGAGTCGAGGCGAATTATATCTATGGCTTTTGACGATTTGTCCTGGAAGCTAGAATGTTTTGAGCTTGGGCTTTTCATTAAAAATTGAGCAATGTTTTCAGATTTGTGACTAAATATTAGTCATTACTTATTAGCTTATGCATGCATTGTCTCCATATGGGCACATATTGTTGTATTTTGGATGACAGGTTTTCGCAGGATATGTTTGTGGGTGCATAGTTGTAAACCCTCAAGAGATGAAACTCCTCCTCTAGGGACACCTAGAGGTTTAAAGGCTTGTAGCATTCGCTCAATGCTATCGTGTTCCCTACGAAAGTGGCTTAGTTAGGATTTCTATGTTCTAGTTTTAGTTTTTAGTTTTTGTTTTCTTAGTTTTGCTTGAGGGTTAGCAAAAGATAGGTTTGAGGGTATTTGATTAGTCATTTATTGTATATGTTTTTAATCCCCTTTCCTCCAATCAATTGCTTGTTTCTTGAGTCTTTTTGGGTTTTAATGTGTTTGTTTGAGCATTTTCAGGTTTTTGGATCCTACTGAGTTGTTTGAAGAATGTTAGGCAAAAAGGTGCTATTTTAGAAGATCTCAGGGGCTTTCTAGCAAAAGGCCAAAAAGCGTTGCCATGACCGCTCCTAATTTCGGGACAGCAGTTCAGCAGCGTTCCAACATCAATAGAGACTGCTGTCCCAACTGCTGTCAAACCGCTCTCAAAGCCACAGCGGTTGTCCATCAAACGAGAAGACCGCTGCCGATACCGCTGCAGCTTTTGCAGCGGTAGTCGCAGCGGTTTGACAAATCCGTTTAGCATAAGGTGTCTTTTTGCATCTAGGAACTAGAAGCCTATATATATTAAGAAGATTAATGGGTTTTTCTCTCCTGGACACTAGCTTACCCTCTGGAACACAGACCAACTCATCATAACTCATCACACAGTTCTATCATTCATCTTTACGCATAGAAGATTCGAAGACAAAAAAGATTTTAACATCGAAGATTTGAAGAATTCATTGAAGTTTCTCAATGGGTTTTATCTCCTCTATCTCTTGTCTTGTTATTTTCATGATGTGTAACTAATTCCATACTAGGGAATCAATGTGAACCTCTATGAATACTCTTTGTTAGAATTGATTATATTTTCTTAATTCAAGTTTTGATTTATTGAATTCATTATAAGTCTTAGTTCTTTATTTGTGTTAATGCATGATTATACGCTGACATGAATTTATGGTTTTGATAATTAAACAATTAAGTTTGGAGTGTTGATTTACACGTAACCTTAATTATTATTCAATTGAATGTGTAAAATTGATCTTAGCATTGATTTATGCAAGTAGGTTTTGGTTCATTAGTTCTTGCGCTTAATGGGTTTTCGATTGTAGTTTGCGCCGTTGATGTATGGGTAAATTATAATTGAGAACACTTGATTCATCCCAGGATCATACAGTAACAATCATATTTAATTTAAGAATGAATCCTTAACTTGGGTTACATCTTTTATCAAAGTCAATTCGAAGCATTGAGTAAACATAGTTAGGGAGCATTGATGACCTAGTTCTCTCACCTCTTGATCACATTCACACATTCTTGTTAACTGCTTTATTAGATAATTCTATTCTAAACCAATCAATCAATCAATCAATCACAATATCTTGGATACTGTTAATTGCTTAGCTTTAATTAGAATTAGTTATAATTAGTAAATCACTTTTCCTCGTGGGAACGATCCCTACTTGTCGCTGTACTTATCTCACGATTCGTGCAATTGCGAGTTAGGTTTTTATAACACGATAATATCCATCAATGAGGAGGGTCATTAGTTCGGTGATCGAAGTCAAATTCTAGATAGTTTCATCATAGCTGAAGAAATAATCCATCACTGGAAAAGAAATAAAGAGGGGGGCCTAATGGTGAAACTTGATTTCGAGAAGGTGTATGATAGTTTGGATCATGTTTTCTTGGATGATATGTTGAACGAGATGGGCTTTGGTTGGAAATGGAGACAATGGATAAGGAATTGTATTTCATCTCCGATGCTATCGGTACTGGTGAATGAGTGTCCAACAAGACAATTCGGGGTTGAAAGGGGCCTTCGACAAGGTGACCCTCTCTCCCAATTTTTTTTTTGAAAGACAAATTTTATTCAGCCAAAAGGCAAAGGAAACAGAACAAACAGGGGACAAGAGCACCCCACACCACAAGAGCCACAGAACAAAAGACCCAAGCACAACCCAAAAATAGAGAAACAACGCATAAATAAAGCACAATGCAAGCAAAATTACAGACTCCAATTTAGAATATCCCAACACCCTAAGAACCACTCTTAGCCAAAGAATCCGCAAAAGAATTAGAGGCTCTAGTCCTAAAAATGACACTCGCCTGACTCATATTGCTAAGACAACATCTGATATCCAAAATCTGCTGTAAGTGCTTTAGATTACTAAGGCCGCTGTTGTTAATCCAGGAGACAGCCGTCTTAGAATCACTTATAAAGACAATACTTTTGTCTTCCAGTTCTGGTTTAGCCACACAGAGACAACAAGCTCTAGAAATTGCTTCAATCTCTGCGAAGATGGCCTCTTGGACGCCAATATTAGCCAAAAAAATACATAAAACTTTACCAGATTGGTCCCGCAAGACACCTCCAATGCCAACCTGACTCGGGGATCCCCTAGCCGAGCCGTCAACGTTGAAACTCAGAACACCCGACTGCGGAGGAGACCATTTGTTAGGTTTATAGTTTGTGTTGGCATAAATTCCATATCAAAACGTGTTTCTCTTGTAATGTTTAGTGGTTCTTATATTGAAGATTTAAGAAGACGAAGAATGTCTTGACCACAAATCATGCAAGAAGCCGGCTTTAAAGAGATTTGTGCATCATTGATCATCAAAGGTAATATAAGTCCTCATATCTCTTACAAGGCTAGGCACACACACACACACATGGCATTCTTGTGTGTTCCTTCATGATTAAACATCATTTATGTATCACTTTCACACACTTGACAAAATATGCTCATGCATTCATACTATGTTGGTAAAACTTTGTTTATTGCATTTTCTAGGACTATGTCTAGAAATTAGCGTATGTGTGTGTATTTGTGCTTGTATGTTTTCGTATTTTTGTACTTGGACTTGAACATGTTCTTATTTGATATCTTATTGAGTTTCGATCGTTTCGGTTACTCATTCATTTAGTTTCGAGTCCAAACGATGTAGCTACGCTACTTTTCGTTCTCATTCGTTGAGTTGACTTCATCGTCATTTTTTGAGATGATTTCTCAACCATTTTTTAAAGTTGTGTAGTCTTCGTCGTGCATAAGAGAGTCACGGTTCGTAATCTAAAAACGGATTCGAAATCGAAGCTCGGATGCCCAAGATACGGTTGAAGAACCGAGGGAGCGTGCGAGAGAAGTGGGTGGCCGTGAGGCCACTTGGCCCACGCCGTGAGGGAGGCCGTGGGCCCCACGGCCAGAGGGGCTCTCTGCCCCCGTGAGGCCCACGCGCCTCCCATGGCCTGGGGTGATGTGGCCTCATGTGATTGGCTCGGAAATCTTCTTCTCTCTCCTCCTTTAAGTTCCCTCCTCTCTTTCCATTTGATTTTCAAGAAGAAAAATTGCAAAGATTCCCGTCAGTCTTCTCCTATCAATTCTCTCATCTTCCAAACATCATATCTCCCTCATCCAGAGTCGGATTTGAGTGATTCAAATTGGAGAACGTTCATAATTGAGTCCTCTATCATTTCCAAGTGGTTTGGTAGCTATTTGATTGAGTTTTCTAGTGGTTCCACACAGAAATCCGAACCAGCTCGTGAATCCAAGGTATTGGTCTTATCTATGGGTTTTCTTTCTTTTTAACCTTCAATTTGTTTGGGGTTTCTTCTTCTATATGTATGTTTATATTTGGTGAAAGCTATTGTGAAAGATAGCTTCATAATCATTCTAATCGAAAATCTATTTGGAGACAAATGTGGACTAGTTTCTATGATTCTAGGTTTTTCAAATGTTTGTGAGTTGTATTTTGATTAGAATGGCATCTTAGGTTGTTTGTGACTTGATTGAATCAATTCTGTGATAAATGACCTTAAGATTTGATTTGATCCTTTGATTGATGAAATCTAGGATTATTGAATTTGTATGTGTTTTAGAGCAATCTAGGATTTGATTGATTTATATCTTGAATCTTTGCTCTATATTTTTGGCTAGAATATTAATTGATTTAAATCTCATATATCTAGCATTTTATTGTATATTGATAGCATCTTGAACTTGTACTTCATGAATATATTTTGTTCAAGTGTTGTATGTGTGAATGAGACTTTTAGCTTATGTGTTTGGTGTTTACACATGCTTTAGGTTTTATTCTTGTATTTTGCATCTAGACTTTTATTACTTGTGATATCACATGTTTAGGTCTATTTGTACCATAGAATGTATTGATCACATGTTCTATGTTGAATTGATTGTTTGCATCATTTGCATTCACATGATCACACTTGGAAGTCCTTGTAAAAGGCATGAAGTCTTGGTTAAAGTCGGGATGACTTGGATAGCCAAGCAAGAAGACTTGCCTAGAGTCGGGATGACTCGGATAAGTAAGCAAGAAGTCATGGCTAGAGTCGGGAGGACTCGGATAGTCATGCATGAGAGGCTCCCTAGAGGCAAGAGTGCCTTGGATAAGGAGTTGGGTATTATATTGGTAGGCCTAGGTGTATGGTTAGACATAGACTCCAAAAGGGCGGGGTACACGGGAGGTGTTTGCACTCTTCAGGAATTTCTAATCTTCCATCAATGTTGGTTTTGTGTATTGTCCAATATATGGTGGTTTCACATCATTGAGGGATCTCATACTTTCCAATAGGGTTGGGTAGACTTAGACTCCACTAAGTTGGGTGAGCTAAAGATTGCTCACTTTGTGGATTCTCTATTTTTATCATCCAATATATATATAGTACCCTAATGGTTGTATTTCAACCCGTGGATGTTTTCTCCTTGGAGGTTTTACCACGTTAAAAAATCTCTTGTGTTAATTCTTCCTATCTCTATCTTTTATATTTTATTGGTGTATGTTATTATCTTGTTTCATATTAATCACTTGTGATGTATAGTGAAGCAAGTATTTGTAAAGTATGATTTGTGAATTCATTCTTTTGATCATTTTTTGTATATTTGATTCTTTTGTATATTGTAATTTTTGTATAGTGATATTTGATCACTCTTGTAACTAGCTGAACATCTATTGAAATACAAGCTTTATTTGTTGTTGTGTTTATTTGTTTTTTATACCTCACACAACTAGGTGATATACTTAGACCTTGTGCACATGATTATATTCTCATATTTTCTATGTATGTCTTTCTTGGTTTATTTTGTTGTGTGTAAAGCTACCTTAAGGGACAAACGAGAGTTTGTTTAAGGGATTGGAAAAAGGTGTAAAAACCTATTCACCCCCCCTCTAGATATGCCTTAAGCAATTTAACTACGTTTGTATACTTTCACCATTCTTCCAGCTTCGAAAGCTTGACCTTGGAATTATCAACACAACGCTCAGCTATGTCCAAAAGAATGAGCGTGATGGGATCATTAGAACCTTTTCCAAGATTCTTATACCACCAGGCAACACGAAATTTAACCATATCTAAAGCTTGCGCGCTAGAAGCTTTGACATTCCTAAACACCTTCCTGTTCCTAGCTTCCCAAATTGTCCAAGTCACCGCAAAGAACAACGACATCCAAGCTCTTTCAACAGACTTCTTAGGGCATAAACCTTGCCAATTGATCCACCAATCCAATAGAGAACTAGTGGGACAAAAGCTAATCCCCCACCAGCCCATACAATTAATCCATACATCCCAAGACCACTTGCAATGTAAAAAAAGATGGTCAATAGATTCATCCATCAAGCTGCAGAGGGGACAATCCAAACTAGACCCATGCTGCATCCCGAACCTCTTTAGCACCTCCTTCACCGCCACTCTACCATGCAAAAGATTCCACACAAAGATTTCTATCTTAGGTGGACTAACGCCTTGCCAAATTCTCTTAAAGACTAAGGATTCCTTCGATTGCTCACCTTCAAGAATTTTCCAAAAAGATTTCACAGAATACTGGCCATCAGAACAATAAAACCAGCCAATGGTGTCTGAAATTGGCTAACGAATTTTAACGGTTCTTAGAAAATTCAAGAAACTTTCCCATTGCCAAAGTCACAAACACTGCTTGATTTGTTCCTAGCAAGCGAAAAAATACGGGGGAAGGCCTTCTTCAGAGGAGCACCATCACACATTAAATCCATCCACAAAGAAGCTCTATCCCCTACCAAAAACCACCCTCATCCCATCATTGAGGATCTTAGTTGAAATGGAATCTTATGCAAATAAAACACCAACCGCCTTAACAAAACTAGAGCTAGACGATCCGCCATTCCAATTCCATCTTAACGAGTCCACCAAAACTCCATATTTCACACATATTACTCTTTTCGAGAGAGGCTTTTCCTTCGCCCCAAATCTCCAAACCCATTTAGTTAGGAGACCTTTATTCTTGTCAAGAACAGAACCCATTCTGAGACCCCCATTGCTCTTACTTTTCCGAATTGTATCCCATTTAACCGAGTGCATATTCCTTTTTTCATTGCCATCTCCCCAAAAGAAACTCCGTTGAAGATTCTCAATGTTTCTAGCAATACTAACAGGAATTTTGAACACTGACATGAAATAGATTGGGATACTAGACATGATGGCTTTAATAAGAACAAGCCTACCTCCTTTGTTGAGAAACATTATCTTCCACGGAGCCAAGCGGTTATGAATCTGATGGAGTAAGTCATTCCAAAAAGATCTAGAGCAAGGGCGCCCACCAAGCGTAAGACCTAAGTAGGAAATCGGAAGTGAAGCCCTCACACATCTGAATTTATCAGCCCAGTTTATGTCCCCTCCTCTACCTCTTCCAATCTTTACCACACAAGATTTAAAGAAGTTGATGCATAAACCTGAAGCAACTTCAAAACACCGTAAAATATGTTTAGCATTCACCAAGTAGTCCTCTCTAGGCTAAAGAAATAGCATAGTATCGTCCGCGAATTATAAATGCAAAATGTGGACATCCCCCTCACCAAAGACAGTCCCTTTCATCAAATCTAAAGCTTCCGCCTTTCGAAATAAAGCACTCAAACCTTCAACCGCTACATTGAATAAAAAGGGAGATAAAGGGTCACCCTGAGGGAGACCCCTCCCAATCCTAAACTGCTGAGTAGGACACCCATTCACCAAAACGGATAACTTCGGAGAGCAAATACAATTACCAATCCAATTTCTCCATTTTTGCCTAAAGCCCATATCCCTTAACATACGATCCAGAAAGGAATGGTCCAAGCTATCATACGCCTTCTCAAAATCCAGTTTCACCAATAACCCTCCCTCCTTACTATTACGCCAACTGTGAATAATTTCTTCGGCGACTACAAAGCTATCTAAAATCTATCGGTTTTTCACAAAAGCCATTTGCGATTCTCCCACCGTTGAATTTATAACCTTTCTCATTCGATTAGCTAGGACCTTAGCTAGAATTTTATATAATGATTCCACCAAGCTAATAGGCCTATAATCCTTCATAGATGTCGAGTTAGCACATTTTGGGATTAGAGCGATAAAGGTCCTATTTAAATCCTTGACCACCAAACCATTTTGGTGAAATTCTCCCATAAACTTCATGAAATCACCACTAATGACGCCCCAATTCTCCTTGATAAAGTTGAGATTGAAGCCATTCGGACCCGGAGCCTTGTTGCCATCACAACTGGATAAGGCCAACCAAACCTTTTTGTAAGGTTTATAGTTTGTGTTGGCATCAATTCCATATCAAAACGTGTTTCTCTTGTAATGTTTAGTGGTTAGTAATTGAAGAATTAAGAAGACGAAGGACGTCTCAACCACAATTCATTCAAGAAGCCAACTTTTAAGAGATTCGTGCATCATTGGTCAACAAAGGTATTAAAGGACTTCATATCTCTTACAAGGCTAGGCACACACACACACATAGAATTCTTGTGTGTTCCTTCATGATTTAATTTCATTTATATATCACTTTCACACACTTGGCAAAATATGCTCATGCATTCATATTATGTTGATAAACTTTGTGTTTTGCATTTTCTAGGACTATGTCCGGAAACTAGCATATGTGTGTGTCTTTGTGTTTGTATGTTTCCGTATTTTTGTATTTGGACTTGAATATGCTCTATTATGATTCCTTATTAAGTTCTGGTCGTTTCGGTTACTCATTCATGTAGTTTCGAGTCCAAACGATGTAGCTACGCTACTTTTCGTTCTCATTCATTGAGTTGACTTCATCGACGTTTTCCGAGAAGATTTCTCAACCGTTTTTCAAATTTGTGTAGTCATCGTCGTGCGTGAGAGAGTCACGGTTCATAATCCAAAAACGAATTTGAAATCAGAGTTCGGATGCCCAAGATACGGGCTGAAGAACCGAGAGAGCGCGTGAGAAGACAGCCCAGGCCGTGAAGCCACTTGGGCTGGCCGTGTGTGTGGCCGTGGGCCCCACGGCCTTGAGGGCTCTCTGTCCCCGTGTGGACCACGCGCCCCCCACGGCCAGGGGGTGATGTGGCCTCACACCATTGGTTGGTTTGGTCTTCTCTCTCCTCCTATTTCTTCCCTCTCTCTCTCCATTTGAAATTTTAAGAAGAAAAAATTTGGTTTTCCCGTAAGGAATTCTCTCCAGTTTTTTAGATTTTCAAAACACTATATCGTCCTCATCCGGAGTCGGATTTGAGTGATTCAAGTTGGAGAGTGTTCGTATTTGAGTCCTCTATCATCTCCAAGTGGTTTAGTGGCTGTTTGATCGTGATTTCTGGTGGTTCCACACTGATTTCCGAACTAGCTATAGAATCCATGGTATTGGACTTAACTTTGGGATTTCTTTCTTTTTGACCTTCCATTTGCTTGGGGTTTCTTCTTCTATATCTATGTTTATGTTTGGTGAAAGCTATTGAGAAAGATAGCTTGATTATCATTCTAATTGAAAGTCAATTTGTGGACTAATGTTGACTAGTTTCTATGATTCTAGGTTTTACATATGTTTGTGAGTTGTATTGTGATTAGAATGGCATCTTAGGTTGTTTGGAACTTAATTGAATTAATTTTTTGTTAAATGACCTTGAGATTTGATTTGATCCTTTGATTGATGAAATCTAGGATTTGTGTATTTGTTTGTTGTTGTATGTATAAATTCGCCAACCTGACACGTCATCAAAAAAGCCAACAATACTGCCACGTCACTCATTGACCGGGTCAAGGGAGGAAGTGTGACGAGTCAGATTGATAAAAAAGCTCAAGCTGAAAAGGAGTCAAAGATATGGTCGCCGAAACTAGATACCTACTCGCCGAATGTAGAAGTGTGTTCGCCAAAGATACGATACCCAGAAAGTGAAGGTCCTCGCTGGACCAGTACACTAGGCCTGAACCGACTCGGTAGAAACACAGAAATAAACCCTAAACTTTTAGAAGATCCAGAACAACGAGGAATCATAAAAAGGAAAATAGACTTGGATCCATGAGGAGAAGGGATCCTAGTACTAATCAAAGAGGGAAACCTTCCACCCACATGGCTAAAAACAAGGGGAAACCCTAATTAAACATGTATAAATAGGACCACCTATCCCAAGAGGAAGGGGTTCAGAAATCTAGAGAGAGAGAAGAGAGCAATTGTAAGAGAGATCTAAGTGTGTAAACAAGGCAACGAAAACCTAGTATTATTTTTCTGCCTTCAGGGGTGCCGTGGTTTTTTCCCATTCAAGGGTTTTCCACGTAAAATCTGTCTTTTGCATGCGTTCTTAATTTTCTTGTTTTATATTAAATTGATATAATTGTTGAGTGCGTGGCAATCCAAATTTCACCGTCAACATTTTTGATTTAGAGAATCTAGGTTTTGATTGATGAAAATCTCAAATCCTTGCTCTATATTTTTTACTAGAATATTGATTGATTTTAATCTCATATATCTAGCATTTAATTGTATATTGATAGCATCTTGAATTTGTACTTCATGAATATGTTTTGATTCAAGTGTTGTATATGTGAATGAGACTTTGAGCGTATGTGTTTGGTGTTTCACATGCTTAGGTTTTTATTCTCGTATTCTGCATCTAGACTTGATTACTTGTGATAGCACATGTTTAGGTCTATTTGTGCCATAGAATGTATTGATCACATGTTCTATGTTATGTTGATTGTTTGCATCATTTGCATTCACATGATCACACTAGGAAGTCCTTGTAAAAGGCATGAAGTCTTGGTTAGAGTCGGGGTGACTCGGATAGCCAAGCAAGAAGTCTTGCCTAGAGTCGGGATGACTCGGATAGGTAAGCAAGGAGTCATGGCTAGAGTCGGGAGGACTCGGATAGTCATGCATGGGAGGCTCTCTAGAGGCAAGAGTGCCTTGGATAGGGAGTTGGCTATTGTATTGGTAGGCCTAGGCATATGGTTAGACATAGACTCCAATAGAGCGGGGTACACGGGAGTTGTATGCACTCTTGAGGAATTTCTAATCTACCATCGATGTTGGTTGTGTGTGGTGTCCAATATATGGTGGTTTCGCATCATTGAGGGATTTCACACTTTCCAATAGGGTTGGGTAGGCTTAGACTTCACTAGGTTGGGTGAGCTAAAGATTGGTCACTTTGTGAATGTTCTATGTTTACTTTCCAATAATATAGTACCCAATGGTTGTAGTTCAACCCGTGGATGTTTCCTCCTTGGAGGTTTTACCACGTTAAAAAATCTCTTGTGTTAATTCTTCCTATCTCTTTCACTTATATTTTAATTGTATATTTTATTAACTTGATTCATAATATTCATGTGTGATGTATTGTGAAGCAAGACTTTGTATAGTCTGATTAGTGAATTCATTTTATTGATCAATTTTGTATCTATGATTCTTTTGTATATTGTAATTTTTGTATAGTGACATTTTGATCACTCTTGTAACTCATTGAACATCTATTGAAATACAAGCTTACTTTGTTGTTGTGTTTATTTGTTCTTATACCTCACACAACTAGTTAATATACTTAGACTTTGCTCTTATGATTGTATTATCGTATTGTCTATGTATGTCTTCCTTGGCTTATTTTGTTGTGTATAAGGCTACCTTGAGGGACAAACGAAAGTTTGTTCAAGGGATTGAAAAAAGGTGTAAAAACCTATTAACCCCCCCTCTAGGTATGCTTTAAGCAATTTAACTACGTTTGTATATTTTCAATTGGTATTAAAGCAGGTCGTCGGACGGCACTCGACGAGATCCGGTTTATACTTACGTGTGGATTGCTTAGGTTTTTGCTAGTATGGTTTTCCAAGATGTTGTGATGACTGAAGGGGCTTCGAATTCTAGGCCTCCTCTTCTCAAGGGTCACAACTATGGGTTTTGGAAATTGAGGATGAAGGCATACATTCGATCTGTTGATGAGAGAGCTTGGATGACCGTTGAAGAAGGTTACCTTGCTCCTAACAAGATTGAGGATGGAGTGACCGTTTCCAAGCCTAGGAGTGAGTGGTCTACTAATGAGTTTGAGTTAGCAAAATGGCATCATCGGGCGGTGAATGCTATTTTCGGAGGTGTTGATAGTAGGCAATTTTCCTACATTCAAAACCTAGAAACCGCAAAGGAGGCATGGGAGGCTCTCCAAGTCACCAATGAGGGGACTAAAGCGGTGAAGAAGTCTCGTCTTCAATTGCTCACTTCCCAATTTGAGGTTTTGCAAATGGGTGAGGAAGACAAGTTTGTTGACTTCCAAGATAAGCTACTAGACATCGCCAACCAATGCCAAGCACTTGGTACTCCTATCTCCGGTGAGAGGCTAAATTGGAAGATTCTTAGATCACTTCCAAAGAGGTTCAAAGCCAAGGTTACCGCCATTGAAGAGAGCAAAGACGTTGACGTCATGAGCATAGATGAGTTGCTAGGATCTCTTCAAACTTTTGAGGCGTGTATGAAACCAAAGGCTAAGAAAAAGGGTTTAGCTCTCAAGGTTGTCAAGGAAGCTAGTAGTAGCGATGATGATGAGGAGATGGCGTTATTGGTTAGGAAGTTTAGAAAGTTCATGAGGAAAGGTGCCAAGTCAAGTGGCAAGTACTCAAGGGACAAGGAAGTCAAGAAGTCCTTTACTCCACCTCATGAGAGGAGTGGCCAAGCTAAGAGCAATAGGAAGGTTCAATGCTTCAAGTGCAAGAAGCTTGGACATTATGCTTCGGATTGTCCTAGTGGTGATTCTAAGAAGGACAAGAAGAGAAAGGCTATGGCGACTACATGGAGTGACGATGATGACTCTAGTGATGAGGAGAGCTCAAGTGATGAGTCTTCTAGTGAAGAAGAGCTAGTGAGCAACTTTGTTGCATTCATGGCTTCTCACTTTACTCTAGAGGATGTAATGTTAGGATTATGCTCAATAGCAAGAGTGTAATATTGTAATTAACAATCTTTTTCATATTAATAAAGTGGTTTCTGGTTTAACAAATCGTATAGCATTTATAGTTTAATATTATAATTGTCAAAGTAAATAATCATAAGGTCTAAAGACTATGAGAAAAGAAGAATTGTTCGTACATCTGGATATGTATGTGGTAGACACAATTCTTTAGTTAGTCTTGAATAATGTTCACAACTTAAGTTAAAGGTTGGGCACCTTTATCTTGTTAAAGTTGTAGAATTCTTTTGCTAGCATTTGAGTGGGATCAAATGAGATATGATGAGTCTAAAATCATCGGAGTGTCTTCGAGCAAAAGAATCTAGTGCACTGGGTGCACTGAACTGGATCACAATGAAATACTTTATCTATAACCGTCAGTAGATAAAAGTCTTTTCATTATAAGGACAATCAGAGAGTCTATCTTAATCCTGAGATAAGTGATGGACTTATGGTTGCAAGTGATATCATTTGAGTTATCAATGAGTACGATTATATCGCATAGTCTATCCTCGATAGTTTGGTGATATTCATTTGTTAATCGATAGAGGACTTCATTTATAGATATGGACATCGTGGCTCCATTTATTAAATGAGAGTATAATATCATCATATGGATGTTTTGAGGTAATTGGATATTAAATCTCAACGTTGAGTTTTCGATAGTGTCTATTGAAAACATGGCTTCTGGACAAGTCAAAGTATCCAAGTTCAAAACGTGGTCATATGAGTAAATATGGTAACTAGGAGAGCTATAGGCGGTCTATGAGCTCTTGGCGATTACTGATATTATTCACGAGGATACACCATCTCCAATAAGATTGTCTAGGGTATGAATGAGAAACATCTTCTTATTCTATCTTTATTTAAGAGTTCAATTTTAGCTCTTTAGTGGAATGAGTTAAAATTAATGGATTGGACCTAAGTGAATCATTTGTTGATTGTGATTAGGTTATGTCTATTGAAGCTTAAATTTAGATAGCCCGCCAAGATCCCCAATCCACACGGACTTGCATGGATCACTTGATATATTCTACCGGACCAATTTATGGGTCCATCTAGAATTGTATTTAATATATTAAGAATATAATTTGCACATTATTTATTTAATGGGCTGATCAATTATATTAATATATTAATGAAAGGCATGTGGGCTTGTTTCTTTTAGTAAGAATGGGTCTGGTTCACATGTGGGCTTTTTAATTAAAGTCTAATGGATTAAATAAAATAAGAAAATAATATTAGGCCCATGTATATGGTGTGGGTGGCAAGACTAGAAAGATCCCCAATCCACAAGGACTTGCATGGATCACTTGATATATTCTACCGGACCAATTTATGGGTCCATCTAGAATTGTATTTAATATATTAAGAATATAATTTGCACATTATTTATTTAATGGGCTGATCAATTATATTAATATATTAATGAAAGGCATGTGGGCTTGTTTCTTTTAGTAAGAATGGATCTGGTTCACATGTGGGCTTTTTAATTAAAGTCTAATGGATTAAATAAAATAAGAAAATAATATTAGGCCCATGTATATGGTGTGGGTGGCAAGACTAGAAAGATCCCCAATCCACAAGGACTTGCATGGATCACTTGATATATTCTACCGGACCAATTTATGGGTCCATCTAGAATTGTATTTAATATATTAAGAATATAATTTGCACATTATTTATTTAATGGGCTGATCAATTATATTAATATATTAATGAAAGGCATGTGGGCTTGTTTCTTTTAGTAAGAATGGGTCTGGTTCACATGTGGGCTTTTTAATTAAAGTCTAATGGATTAAATAAAATAAGAAAATAATATTAGGCCCATGTATATGGTGTGGGCGGCAAGACTAGAATAATAGTCTAAAATATTATTTTATTTTATTGATTGATTAAATGGAAATTAATTAATTTATTAGTTAATTATTTAATTGAGAATCAAAATCTTTTTCTGATTAGGAAATATGTTTCTTAGTAGTATACTATTATAGTAGTATAATATATATAAAAGACTTTATTTGGTAAGTAGATAAATAAAGGGAATTTATTTATCTAGTCAAATTAGGAAGTCTTTGATATAGTCATAAATACACTAAAGAGTTGGATTAGGGTTTGGAATTCTAAAGAAATCTACCTAGGTTTAGGATTTAATTCAAAAGACAAATCCTACATGGTAGAGTTTTTTGGCCACAATATATAAATATATATTAAATATATATGGCACAAGGCCGAAAATATATAAGTATTATAAGGCATGCAGAATTATATTCAAAAGATATATATATATATATATATATATATATATTTATTTATTTGTGCGTGCAGTTTTGGTGCACTTTAATAGGAGTGCAATACTTATCATATAAATATATAATATGCAAGTTGAATTCGAGAATATATATATATAGTATTACATATTTTATAGATAAAAAAAAATCAGAGTGGTGCGGCAATATATATGATATATTTATTTTTGTGCAAAGTGAATTAAAAAAAAACCCTAATTGCTAAGTCTTTGGACTTGAGAGTTTTTTTTCTTTTACTTGAGAAAAATAGAATCCAACTCTTAGACTAGTGTGTGATAATTTCGGTCAAGAGGTATAGAGAGAAGAGTTTGTTCTTATTTCGATAGTGCACTAGTAACTTTTACATCAAAAGGTTTTGTGCACAATTTCGAATAAGGCTCACGCGAGTTTCGATCATTAGATTGAGAATTCAAAAGTGACCGGAACGTTCTTCGTTATCTCTTAGAAGTTTTTGTGACTAACGAAAAAGAAAAGATTTTGTTGTCCATCCTCAGGTACACAATTCAAAGAAAGGGAGACCACGCTCCTAGGTGATTCACGTTCGTGATTGGATTGGAAGATCTTGCGGATTACCATCGACGCAATGTCAATCGGATCACGCGACAAAGGTATGGTACTTTTGATTATATATGTTTAATTAATTTAAAGGGTTAAGGTTCATAAAAAGGAAAAATTTTAAAACATACTAAATCTATTTTTAGTCTCGTTTCCGCTGCGTGTACTACGGTATTTTTCCCTACATGTAAATCAAGATTTGTTGGATAAGGAGATTGATCAAAGTCATCAAGAGTGTTTAAATGATAATCCGTCCTACATTGATCTTTTGGCTAAGGTGAAGTTTCTTGAGGAGAAGTTGAAAATAGCCTTAAATGAGATTGATGAGAAGGAGGACTTGATCAAGATTCAAGTGGATGAGTTTGTTGCTACAACTCGTAGGCTCTTGCGTGAAAAGAATGCTATTGAAAAGAAGCTTTGTGAAGTTGAGGGTACTTTGCTTGAAAAGGATAGGATCATCTCTAATATGAACTTAGGTAGCTCAAGTGTAGCGGTGGTTGAAGAGAAGCTTATAGAAGCATCACTTCCTACTAGCGAAGCTATCATTGAAGAGAAAGCTCCTAAGAAGAGACGTTCCAAGAAGAAGAACAAATTGAAGAATAAGGTACCCCTTGAAACTCCCATTTGTCCTCCACCACCACCGGAAGGTAAAATCTCTCCTTTTGTTCCCATATGTCATTTTTGCAATACCTTAGGCCATATCAGGCCCAAGTTCTATAAATTCATTGAATATTGCAACTTAGAAAATGCATCTAGGAATAGAGAGATTGGACCTAATTCTATGCATGCTAAAGCTTTTGAATATGGAAAGCATGATAATTTTTCAAAGCATGTTAAGAATGTCCGGAAGGTGAAGAATGCATATCCTTCAAAATTTGACCTTGCATGTGTTGCTAACAATGTTAAGAAAAAGAGTATTAATGATATTATTGTGAATCAAGTTGTGGAAGAACTTTACTCTAGGTTCAACATTGTGGTCAAAGAGAATCTTGATGATGTTTGTGTATGTCCACCCAAGACAAAATTTGTCAAGGGTGAGTGCTTTTACCATTAGTGTAAGTTGCACTTGTGAGTTAGCTTTAAGACTAGTGTTGTTGATAAGAAGCTTAGCTTTTTGCTTTGTATCTTTACAACTTGACATGAACTTAACTATCTCACTTTGTTTGTTATGATAGTCAAAATTTGTTGATTAACTTTTGAGAAGTTTTTTTTGGAATCTATATGGTAACATTGTTGTTATGGCTTTTAGAGAAAGTCATTTTTTTGTTTGTTTGAGTTGGATTACATTGTCTTTAGTCTTTTGGAATCGACACACCTATAACTTGTAGTCATGAGGAGTTACAAGCGAAGAGGACTCACAAGCGAAGAGGACTCATAAAAAGGGTGAAGGCATTGTATTTGATGAAAATAGCTAGCGAAGGTATCTCTATATCATATTGCTTGCTTACTTGATTTTTCATCTATCAACTCATTGTTTGTATCACATTCATGAAGCATGTCATAATTGAGAACTAGTATAGTGTTTATATGGTCCTCTTTGACATTTGCTAGTTTAAGATCTTTTGGTGATAAGTGTTCACATTGATCTTATTTCATGAAGTGTGTTGTTATTTGTATGATTGTTGAGTGGCTAATTTTTGAATAATGTGAGCTTCATATTCTTTGATAGCTACTCTCTTGAGAAGTAGAGATCTTAAGTAAGTCTCTTTACTTGCTTCTAGATCATGTGCTTTTAAGCCTTGAAATTGGTTTCAAAAATGCACTTTGCTTCTCTTGTATGTTGTGTTAAGTATGTTGAGCTTGATTGATGTTCGCTTTGGATACACCTTGAAGTCCTAAGGACTAGTACATTTAAAAATGACCAATGGTTGGTATCCATTTGCTTCGGCAACATAGAACTCAATGAGCACTCTCATGGAAAGGGCTACACACCTTGGTTGTGAAGCCACCCAATGTAGGAAAGGGCTACGCCATTGTGATGAGTGAAAGCCGCCATGAGGTGTATATGTTTTTGTTAGAAAAATCAAAGAAGTGTTGAATTGAATCATAAAAAAAAAAATCTTTGATTCAAGCCTAAATAAAAAAAAAAAAGGCTTTTGGAGTATAGTTGAATAATCAAATGAGCTCGGGTTGACAAATAGAAATGGGTAGACGAGCCACATGCACACACACGCTCACATGTTGAAATCTATTCTCTTTATAAGCAAAATTTCGGATGATAACCGGTTTGACCTTTTTATGGAAAGGCCTAAGATAAATAGATGTTGAAATTGTTTGCATGCTTGATTATCAAACTACTTCTTTTCATATACTTGAAGCAAAATCTTCACACACTCACTTTTGCTTAATTAGTATTTTTGATACTTTAGCAATTTTTGATGACATATGAGAGTGATTGAAAATCTTGATGTAACTCTCATAGATATGTGAAGCTTATTTGCAAATTTAATAAAAAATTGCTTGTGATGTGATTGTGTGGTGATTTTTGTGAACATTTGTCTATCTTGATTTTAGATGAGGCACTTGTCAAGGGGGAGCATAATATGCTAAATTCTTGTTCTCTTTTATGACATGTTCACATGTTCTTCAAGGTTGTTGTTTGTTGGCATTATTCTTATTTTTGATAAATCATGAAGATGCTATGATAAATTCTTATTCGCATGATGATTTATTGAATATAGTGTTTTGCCTTTGTATATGTTTATTGGTTACTTTTTGTTTCTTTGTTTCCTCTCACTTTGGTTTTTAGTTTGTTTTTGTATAGCAAGATTATGGGAAAAGCAAAGAAGATTGGTGGAAATACTTCTTCAACTCCCATTGACAAGTCCAAACCTACAATTTCTTCCAAAATTTCCAAAGCTAACAAAGTGGATGAATTGGGAATTTTTGGTTGCAAAAAGCTAATTCAAGAAAGAGGTATTGACTTGGACTCATGTGTTGGATCCTATGTTTATGATGTGCTTAAGAGTAGAAATTGGAATTCATGGGTGAACATGTTAGGAATCTCTAATGAGACCGTTGTTAGAGAGTTTTATCATGCTTACAAATCTAGTTCTACTGTGACGAGTGCTACTCTAAGCATAAGGAAAGTTGTCTTTAGAGTTTGTTCTAGGAAGGTTAATGAATTTCTAGACTTGCCCGATGACATTGAAACGGAATTCCTTGATGTTGACATCTTGGAAAACCTTGATTTAATAGGTAGGACTCTATGTGATGATAGTAATTTTGTGTGGGGGAAATGTGCTTTTATTAAGCAAGGTGAGTTAACAAAAATTAGTGCATTTTGGCATTTATTTGTTTGCTCCAATCTTGTTGTTTCTACTAATGCTTCGGAGCTTAATAGAGACAAAATCAAGATTGTATATGCCTTGGTGACTAACAAACCTATAAACCTTGGTGAATTGCTTGTGGAGCAAATTGAAATTGCGGCTTGTACTAGTCGTTTGGATAAGAAATTGGCATTTCCGGGGTTTATAACTCAATTGTGCTTAGCTAAAGGTGTGAGGAATCTTGATGGTGATGTTATGCTTCCTCCCTTAGAGAAGTTGAGTGAGAAACGTATGGCATCCATGTCATACAAGGACAAGGGAAAGTCTAATGATGTGTTTAGGCTTTTTGGTGATTCTCTTGATTCTAACCATGTCCCTAGCTCACCCGCTCTTCCTAGTTGGGCTTTAAAATTGAGGAATGAGGTTGAAGAATCTCGTAGGTTGATTGAGGCGTCACAAAGGAAGATTGAAGACCTTAGTGCCAAGCTTGTTGTTCAAGATGAAAGGATCAAAGAGTTGGAAGGAAAATCAACTCCAACAAGGCAATATGTGAGATCCGCACACCGTTCTTCTTTCCTTGGTGGCACAAGTGGCTAGAGTGCTTCATGAGGTATATTTTCTTACTCTTTCCCTTTGGCTTCATATCATGTCAAAAAGGGGGAGAAATATGAGAAACACATGGGAGAAATCTAGTTTACTTAGTCTCATTTTAGTTGTTTTATATGTTTGTATATTTGGTATCTAGCTTGAACTTTATAGCATGTAATATTTTTTTTGTTGTTGAATCTTGGCTTAGAATATTTTGATGGATAGTATGTATTAAGGGGGAGCATACTTGATCCATTTGAACTTATATGTTACTATTTTCTTGCCTAAGATTGGATATTGCCATATTTGTTGTCTCTTGGATATTCTTGTGCTTTCAAGTTCTTTTTAGGTGATATCAAGAGAAGACCAAGTTGAAGTTCAAGACTTGTTTTGGTTGTTAATTTGTGTCTATATGTGTAACTCATTGTACTCATTGTGACCAAATTTTGTTTTGTAATTGTTTTAGTGTTTGTTTAGGGGTTTTGACATGGAATTTGCCAAAGGGGGAGATTGTAAAGTTTATAGTTTGTGTTGGCATCAATTCCATATCAAAACGTGTTTCTCTTGTAATGTTTAGTGGTTAGTAATTGAAGATTTAAGAAGACGAAGGACGTCTCAACCACAATTCATTCAAGAAGCCAACTTTTAAGAGATTCGTGCATCATTGGTCAACAAAGGTATTAAAGGACCTCATATCTCTTACAAGGCTAGGCACACACACACACACACATAGCATTCTTGTGTGTTCCTTCATGATTTAATTTCATTTATATATCACTTTCACACACTTGGCAAAATATGCTCATGCATTCATATTATGTTGATAAACTTTGTGTTTTGCATTTTCTAGGACTATGTCCGGAAACTAGCATATGTGTGTGTCTTTGTATTTGTATGTTTCCATATTTTTGTATTTGGACTTGAATATGCTCTATTATGATTCCTTATTGAGTTTCGGTCGTTTCGGTTACTCATTCATGTAGTTTCGAGTCCAAACGATGTAGCTACGCTACTTTTCGTTCTCATTCGTTGAGTTGACTTCATTGACATTTTTCAAGATGATTTCTCAACCGTTTTTCAAAATTGTGTAGTCGTCATCGTGTGTGAGAGAGTCACGGTTCGTAATCCAGAAACGGATTCAAAATCAGAGTTCGGATGCCCAAGATACGGGCTGAAGAATTGAGGGAGCGCGCGAGAAGACAGCCCAGGCCGTGAGGCCACTTGGGCTGGCCGTGTGTGTGGCCGTGGGCCCCACGGCCTTGAGGGCTCTCTGCCCCTGTGTGGGCCACGCGCCCCCCACGGCCAAGGGGTGATGTGGCCTCACACCATTGGTTGGTTTGGTCTTCTCTCTCCTCCTATTTCTTCCCTCTCTCTCTCCATTTGAAATTTTAAGAAGAAAAAATTTGGTTTTCCCGTAAGGAATTCTCTCCAGTTTTTCAGATTTTCAAAACACTATATCTTCCTCATCCGGAGTCGGATTTGAGTGATTCAACTTGGAGAGTGTTCGTATTTGAGTCCTCTATCATCTCCAAGTGGTTTGGTGGCTGTTTGATCGTGATTTCTGGTGATTCCACACTGATTTCCGAACCAGCTATAGAATCCATGGTATTGGACTTAACTTTGGGATTTCTTTCTTTTTGACCTTCCATTTTCTTGGGGTTTCTTCTTCTATATCTATGTTTATGTTTGGTAAAAGCTATTGAGAAAGATAGCTTGATTATCATTCTAATTGAAAGTCAATTTGTGGACTAATATTGACTAGTTTCTATGATTCTAGGTTTTACATATGTTTGTGAGTTGTATTGTGATTAGAATGTCATCTTAGGTTGTTTGGAACTTAATTGAATTAATTTTGTGTTAAATGACCTTGAGATTTGATTTGATCCTTTGATTGATGAAATCTAGGATTTGTGTATTTGTTTGTGATTTAGAGAATCTAGGTTTTGATTGATGAAAATCTCAAATCCTTGCTCTATATTTTTTACTAGAATATTGATTGATTTTAATCTCATATATCTAGCATTTAATTGTATATTGATAGCATCTTGAATTTGTACTTCATGAATATGTTTTGATTCAAGTGTTGTATATGTGAATGAGACTTTGAGCGTATGTGTTTGGTGTTTCACATGCTTAGGTTTTTATTCTCGTATTCTGCATCTAGACTTGATTACTTGTGATATCACATGTTTAGGTCTATTTGTGCCATAGAATGTATTAATCACATGTTCTATGTTGTGTTGATTGTTTGCATCATTTGCATTCACATGATCACACTAGGAAGTCCTTGTAAAAGGCATGAAGTCTTGGTTAGAGTCGGGGTGACTCGGATAGCCAAGCAAGAAGTCTTGCCTAGAGTCGGGATGACTCGGATAGGTAAGCAAGGAGTCATGGCTAGAGTCGGGAGGACTCGGATAGTCATGCATGGGAGGCTCCCTGAAACTAAATATAGCACGGTGTGTATAAAACTATCTAGAGGGGGGGTGAATAGATTTTACGCTTATTACCCAATTTTTCGTGATAGTCAAAATTACGAAATTACCCCTAAATAGATAAAGCAATAAATCAAGTAAAATATGCGGAAATTAAATAACACTTGATTTTTACGTGGAAACCCTCACGGAAAAAACCACGGGCTAGTAAGTAAGCCACACTCGAACCTCGAATCCACTAAATGTGTAAACCATTACAACCTAATCCCGGAAGTAATCACACACCTACCTAATCCCGGTATGAGTGAACCTAGTCCAATTTGCTTGCGATCTAAGCAACCTAATCCCGGAAGCTACACACAAGACTTACTTTCTCTATGAAGAGAATACAACCCTAAGTGAATATAAATATATCCAAAATGCAACATAGAGCAAGGGAAACCCTATATGCTTATCTAAGATGATGAATTTGCAATTAAATCAATCCTAGATATTATGAGCTAGATGACATGTTATAAAGCTTAGCTAATCAAGATGAACAAAACCTAATTAGCTATCATAAAACAACTTCTCAAACATACATCATACTAATCTCAATCTTGTATCCAAAGCATACAAAATAACATACAAGTAATTAATTGAGATTGCTAGATAAAAGAAACACAAAATATGTAAGATATTAGTGAAAAGCTTACCAAGCAAAGTATGATGAAGAATCCATGCAAGATGACATCTAGAAGATCAAAGATGATGCTAGATGATGATTGATGATCATGAAAAAGTGTTTGAGTAATTAAAAATGAGTTCTTGGAATTTTTCTTCTCTTTGAAAAATATCCTAAGTATGATATCTGAATATGAACTCTCTTAATTGACCTAAAGACAAAATGGCATATATATAGGGGGCCAAGACAAAGTGAGGTCGTTTAAGTAAGTTTCAAAGAAGCCAGGCCGCAGAATGTGACCGCCGAATGAGTCCCGAGAGAAACAGGGAAACTTCTGCGGTTTCATTCGGCGGCCACCGACCGCCGATCAAACCGCCGAATTGACCTGATACGAACAGGGGCACAACGGCGGTTTCATTCGGTGGTTTCGGAACCGCCGATCAAACCGTCGAATTGACCCGAGAGATAAAATCAATCAGGTATGAACGGCGGTTTCATTCGGCAGCCAGGCCGCCGATCCAAACCGCCGTTTCACCAATTTTGGTGAAACCAAGGGAGAAGCCAAGGACATTCTCCAATGACGATCTTCGTGCTAAAAACAAGCACACAAGGTGCATGCGCGGATGTTTCCGAACAACAACGGGAAACGAATTACAAGGCACATAAACACACAACAACATATAACAAAGAAGTGCAAGTGGGATAAGTGACATGTGAAGAGAATGCACACAAATGCAAGTACGCTAAGTGAGTGTGTGCACTAAATCTCTTCATAGAAAATTAAGTACTAAACATATACCTTTGGAGTGCTTAACACTTGCAAGGGCCTTGAGCTTGAACACATTCCTAAGCTACCCTTACATGATCCCCACATATGGTTTGATCACGAAATAAGCCAATTAAAAACTACGGGAATCCTTACACTCCCTAGAGGCAAGAGTGCCTTGGATAGGGAGTTGGCTATTGTATTGGTAGGCCTAGGCGTATGGTTAGACATAGACTCCAATAGAGCGGGGTACACGGGAGGTGTATGCACTCTTGAGGAATTTCTAATCTACCATCGATGTTGGTTGTGTGTGGTGTCCAATATATGGTGGTTTCGCATCATTGAGGGATTTCACACTTTCCAATAGGGTTGGGTAGGCTTAGACTTCACTAGGTTGGGTGAGCTAAAGATTGGTCACTTTGTGAATGTTCTATGTTTACTTTCCAATAATATAGTACCCAATGGTTGTAGTTCAACCCGTGGATGTTTCCTCCTTGGAGGTTTTACCACGTTAAAAAATCTCTTGTGTTAATTCTTCCTATCTCTTTCACTTATATTTTAATTGTATATTTTATTATCTTGATTCATAATATTCATGTGTGATGTATTGTGAAGCAAGACTTTGTATAGTGTGATTAGTGAATTCATTTTATTGAACAATTTTGTATCTATGATTCTTTTGTATATTGTAATTTTTGTATAGTGACATTTTGATCACTCTTGTAACTCATTGAACATCTATTGAAATACAAGCTTACTTTGTTGTTGTGTTTATTTGTTCTTATACCTCACACAACTAGTTGATATACTTAGACTTTGCTCTTATGATTGTATTATCGTATTGTCTATGTATGTTTTCCTTGGCTTATTTTGTTGTGTGTAAGGCTACCTTGAGGGACAAACGAAAGTTTGTTCAAGGGATTGAAAAAAGGTGTAAAAACCTATTCACCCCCCCCCCCCCCCTCTAGGTATGCTTTAAGCAATTTAACTACGTTTGTATACTTTCACTTTTCCTTGCTAAAATCCTATTCCAAAGAGCTGCTTTCGGCGACTGAAAGTTTCTTAACTGGAAGGTTATTGACGGTAGGTCGTTCCCAAGCAACGTTCCTGTAGTGCACCTCAAAAAAATCAGCCACTCCCAATCTTACATTGTCTGGTTTCGATTTAAGCTCCCTATTAAAAGTTATGCTCTCAATGAAATTATTGCAACGTCTTCCACTAACTACATAGTGGAAATATCTAGTATTTCTATCTCCCTCAAGAAGCCATTTTACTCTTGACTTTTGTTTCCAATGACGTTCCTCCAATCGAAGGGACTTCCATAATTCAGACAAAATTTTCAATCTCTCTTGCCAAAGGGCCTTCGACCACCCATTAGCTACTGCCTTGTTATCAATCTTAACCAAGCAATCTTCTAAAGCATTGGTTGAAACTCAGTCTTTAATCTTGGCAAGAGCCCATTTCTTGATTTAAATCTTGGAACCTTTCATTTTAGCATGCAAGATACGGCTACTTGGCATGCTATCCTTCCAAGCCAACCACCCCTTTTTCACTTCAGTCATCAATTCTTTATCTTCCAACCAAGCGTTATAAAACCTAAAGGGTCTAGGACCCCACTCTGATTTGGAAACACCCAGGGTGATGACACAATGATCCGAAATTGATGTAGGAAAACCTGTTTGCACTAAATTGGGGAACCAAGAAAGAATTATGGGAGAGACCAAAAACCTGTCTAATCTCGCCCAAATCCTGCCAACTCTATTATTTGACCAAAAAAAGCTCCCCCACACAAGGGAAGGTCCACCTCATTCGCTTGAAGGATGAAGTTACTAAAGGCCCTTGCCGACCACTTGTTGAATTCACCACCCTTTCTTTTCGAAACACTAAGAACTGTGTTGAAATCCCCTCCTATACACCACAGACTATAGATCGACAGTTGAACATTGATTATAAAATCCCATAGCTCTCTTCGTTCGCTTTCCGAATTAGAAGCGTAAACATTACATAGGACCACCTCCTTCTCAAGTTTCTTAAGAACACCTATCAGAATAATACACCCCATTTCTTATTTAATGTGGCGGTGGAAGGCCTGACTGCTTTGCTTAGAAAAGTGACGGATATGGATCTATTGAAAGGAGTAATATTCGAAGCAAATGTGGTTTACATTTCGCAACTTCAATTTGTGGATGATACTATCATCTTTCTCCAACCGAACATGGAATATCTCATGAATGCTAAGAGGATCTTAAGATGCTTCGAATTGGCTTCAGGTTTGAGAATCAACTTCCATAAAACTTGTGTTGTAAAGGTTGGCAAAAGAGGGCAAAGGGAGATGAATTGGACTGACATTTTCAGATGTGGTAATGCTTCACTTCCTATATCCTATTTAGGCCTTCCTATCGGAGGCCATCCTCTTTTGGTCAGATTTGGTGAGGAGTTTAGAATGTCGCTTTGCTCCATGGAAAAAAATGTTCCTTAACAAGGGTAGTAGATTGGTTCTTATTAAAACAGTGATGTTTAGTATCTCGATTTATTATATGTCGGTTTTCAAAATGCTCATTTGTGTAGCTCAGAAGATTGAACGCTTGGAAAGGAATTTACTCTGGGGAGATGGGATGGAAAAAAAAAAAGATTCACTCTATTAAGTTGGAATTGATGCGTAAGAGCAAAATTAATTGAGGGCTAGGCATTGGCTCGGTTCTACACAAGAATAAAGGTTTCTTGGCATAATGGGCTTGGAGATTTGGAGTTGAAGAAGTGCTTTTATGGAAAAGGGTGATTTGTACTAAATATGCGGTATCATCGGACATTCTAAAATGGGATTGGAATTGCGGTGCTAGCTACTTGGTTTTCAAAAAATCTATAGGCAGCTTGTTTGAGCATGGTTCAAAAACGTTTAGAATTTTAGAAGAGGGAATCAGTGTTGTGATGGGTAGGGGGGGATAGAGATAGATTCTGGTATGATATCTTGGTGGAAGGAACCCCTTTAAAGGAGGCTTTCCCCAGAATTTTTTCCTTAGTTGCTAATAAGTGTGGTTGCATTAGAGATTATGGGCAAAAGGATGAAAATGTTTTGTAATTGGTGATTATACTAAGAAGACCTTAGTTTAATCGGGAAATTGAACAATGAGACTATTTTAAAGTGTGCTTGAAGAGTGTTCAAATCAGGGATTCGATTGATGACACTATTGGTTGGAATCATGACTTGAAATGAATCTATTAACCGCCAAAAATGACCAAAAGGATCAAAGTAGCACTTTCCCCGGTACACCACAATAGAACCAGAAATGGAGCAGGTTTTTCCTGGACCACAAAGGTTTGCCTCTATCCCAATGCCACCGAGCTTGGCGCGGCTCTCTTCTCGCCTTCAATTTTTATCCTCCAAGAATGCCTGGTTTCCACGACCGAGTCTAGCATAGCCTCTCCCTGCCCACCAATTTTGGCTCCCAAAAGGTATCGATACCCCTGGTACAATTGGGAGTAGCCACTACGATGCGATTTCCCGATCCGCCATATCAAACTAGAGGAGAGGTACTTGAGTTTCCCAAAGTCTCTTGTTAAGGCAATGATGCCCTAAATAATTCAAGAACAATCTATAACCCTTACCAAAAGTCGCCAACAGACTTAGGAAGGGCTGATGAAAGACCTAATAGAAGGACCATCTTAAATAGGGAAGAAACCTAGAAGAGAACAAAGGGTAAGTGGCATTAATTTCACCCAGTTGACAATGGAGGGGAAATATAAGCAATCGACGGTCTTAATCTCGCTACACCAACTAGCACCAACGACTCAATGTTGGTCCAGCTCAGCCATAAGGTCAACCCCAATCATCACCAAAAAGGGAACCTGAGTTCCCGCAAACAAAAGGGATGCAAAACACACCTAGGCAGAAATAGGAAACAATGGGAAGAAGCGCTTGACAGTGGCAGCGTGACATGCACTGGCATTGTCCCCTCAACAAGCTCCAATTATGAAAGTGACTTGTCTATTCAGCTCAAGTGCCTCCGGCCAACCAGAATCGGGGAAAATGCCACATAACCACCTATGAAGCACCTATGTGGACATTAGGGCATAGATGGGACCATCCTAACCGTCCAAGGCACGTGTCCCACCGATGCCTGGTGTAGATAAATGGTGGAGATCTCTTAATGGTTATCCCGCCTAAAAGAGAGGTCTCCCACCTACCTATTCGACCACTAGGTTAGCCCTAAGGCCTAGTTGGAGCAATCCTGACCTTCCGGGATGTGTGCCATGGTGGACCCAGAATGAAGGAACAGTGAGGATCATGAAAATGATTCCCACGTAGAAGAGTCCTCTTCACCTACCACATTTTTGACACTCTATAAATACCCTAACTCTGGAAGAGTTAAGGGTTGGACTTTTGCTAGACTTTGAAGAGAAGAATAAAGAGTTTTGCTACTATAGAACAACTGATCTCAAGCTTGAGGCTCTAAGGGTGTAACTTTTCTACTATAGAACGACTGGCTTCCTCGATAGGAACCACCCCCCCTTTCTGTAAGAAAAAGAGGAAGAGAGTTATATCCCCTTTCCCCTGTAACAAATGTTTCAATCTGACCCCATTAATGAGAAGAATCATTATTTATTCATTCATGTACAAGTTAAAACCTTGTTGACATAGCCCATTTCGTGTTGTGTCCATATCCGGCCATGACTGGTACCAGCACTCCTAGGGACCAGTCCCGACTAGCTGATCGAACCAAAATTGGTCCGATTTTAGCCTTCATGTCCTTCTTTTTTTACGTAATTCTCGGGTCATATCCCGTGATTTAATTGTGTAAATTGAGTGTTTTCAGGTATTTATAAAGTTCAGGGGCATTGAAGTAATATTGGAGAAATAGAGGCAAAAGTGTAATTTATGAAGAAGGTTTGGAGTTATCGCAAATTCAGAAGCGTTTAGGGGTGATGTTCGTAATTCACCAAGCAATTCAAAAAGGACGTGTTAGGTTTATAGTTTGCGTTAGCATGTATTCCATATCAAAACGTGTTTCTTTTGTAATGTTTAGTGGTCCATATGTTGAAGATTTAAGAAGACGAAGAAAGTTTTGGCCACAATTCATGCAAGATGCCGGCTTCAAAGAGATATGTGCTTCATTGATCATCAAAGGTAATATAAGACCTCATATCTCTTACAAGGCTAGGCACACACAAGGAGGCACACACACACACATGGCATCCTTGTGTGTTCCTTCATGGTTAAACATCATTTATATATCACTTTCACACACTTGATAATATATGCTCATGCATTTATACTATCTTGACAAACTTTGCTTATTGCATATTCTAGGACTATGTCTAGGAAATAGCATATGTGTGTGTCTTTGTGTTTGTATGTTTCCATATTTTTGTATTTGGACTTGAATATGCTCTATTATGATTCCTTATTGAGTTCCGGTCGTTTCGGTTACTCATTCACTTAGTTTCGAGTCTAAACGATGTAGCTACGCTACTTTTCGTTCTCATTCATTGAGTTGACTTCATCATCGTTTTCTGAGATGATTTCTCAACCATTTTTCAAAGTTGTGTAGTCGTAGTCGTAGTCATGTGTGAGGGAGTCACAGCTCGTAATCCAAAAATGGATTTGAATCAGAGTTCGGATGCCCAAGATACAGCTGAAGAACGTGAGGGAGCGTGCGAGATGAGAGCGTGGCCAAGAGGCCACGTGGCCCAAGCCGTGTGGGAGCCATGGGACCCATGGCCAGAGGACCCCTCTGGTCCCGTGTGGCCCACGCGCCCCCCACGGGGTGGGTGATGTGGCCACCTCTGATTGGCCCAGAAAATCTCTCTCTCTCCTTCTTTTAAATTCCCTCCATTCCCTCCATTTTGTTTTCAAGAAGAAAAAATTGAAATCCCGTCAGATTTTCTCTCCAATTTTTCTCATCTTCAAATCATCATAACTTTCTCATACGACTCGAAATTGAGTGATTCAAGTTGGAGATTGTTCGTAATCGAGTCCTCTACCTTTTTCAAGTGATTTGGCAGCTGTTTGATTGACTTTTCTTGTGGTTGCACACAGAAAACCGAACCAGCTCAAGAATCCAAGGTAGTGTTCATATCTTTGGGATTTCTTCTTTTATAACCTTCAATTACCTTGGGGTTTCTTCTTCTATATGTATGTGTATGTATTATGAATGCTATAGAGAAAGATAGCTTCATAATCAATCTTAATCAAAAGCCTAATTAGAGACATATGTGAACTAGTTTCTTAGATTCTAAGTTTTTCACATGCTTGAGAGTTGTATTGTGATTAGATTGATATCTAGGATTATTTGTGGATTGATTGATGTATTTTATGATTAATAATCCTCACATGTGCTTAGATCCTCTTATTGAACAAATCTAGGATTAGCACTTGTGTTTGTGTATTTAGAGACTAATATGATTTAATTGACTATTCATTATATCCTTGCTCTAAATCTTTGGCTAGAATATTCATTGAATATATTTTGTGATTCTAGCATTTTTGTGTATGTTTATGACATCTTGAATATATGCTTCATGTATATGATTTATTCAAGTGTTATGTGTATGAATGAAACTGGGAGCTTTTGTGTTAGGTGTTTTTCACATGCTCTAGGTTTAATTCATGTTTTTGCATCTAGACTACTTTACTTGTGTTCTCACATGTTTAGGTCTAGTTGTTCCATGGAATGTATTGATCATATGTTCTACGTTGTATTGATTGTTTGCATCATTTGCATTCACATGATTACACTAGGAAGTCCTTGTAAAAGGCATGAAGTCTTGACTAGGACAAGGTGTCCAGATAGTCAAGCAAGGAAGTATTGGTTAGGACGTGAGGTCCGGATAACCAAGCAAGAAGTCATGGCTAGGATCGGGAAGGTCCGGATAGTCATGCATGTGAGGCTCCCTAGAGGCATGAGTGCCTTGGATAGGGAGTTGGCTATTATATTGGTAGGCCTAGGCGTATGGTTAGACATAGACTCCAAAAGAGCGGGGTACACGGGAGGTGTATGCACTCTTGAGGAATTTCTAATCTTCCATCGATGTTGGTTTTGTGTGTTGTCCAATATATGGTGGTTCCGCATCATTGAGGGATCTCATACTTTCCAATAGGGTTGGGTAGACTTAGACTCCACTAGGTTGGGTGAGCTAAAGATTGTTCACTTTATGGATTCTCTATTTTTACCATCCAATATATATAGTACCCTAATGGTTGTATTTCAACCCGTGGATGTTTCCTCCTTGGAGGTTTTACCACGTTAAAAAATCTCATGTGTCAATTCTTTCTATCTTTATTTTATATATGTTTATGTGTATGTTTTAATCTTGTGGTACAATATTCACTTGTGATATATTTGGAAGCAAGATTGTGTAAAGTGTGATTTGTAATCAATATTCATTTTGATCATTTTTGTATATACAATTCATTTGTGTAAATATAATTCTCTTATTTTTTTGATTCTTTTGTATATATGTTTTTAGATTGATATTTGTATATTCATTGAACATTAATATTAATACATGTATCCTTTGTTTTGGTTTTAATATATTTCCTTCATTAGCAAGTTGTAGTAGTTTTACTTAGTGTACTTACATTGTAATATTCAAAATACAACTTGTGGAATTTGATCTTAATTGAATATCTTGTATATGAGATACATTATTTGTTGGTATATGTTTTGTAGACTAAGGGTGGTGAATTGAGCATACATGTGTTAATTGTTTTCTCATAACAATCATGTTTAAGGTTAATTTGTATGCTCACCAAGGTTTTGACATAAGTCACGAAAGAGTTTTTAAAACTAGTGTGTCAACCTATTCACCCCCCTTCTAGGTTGTTTAGTATAACCTTGTAGGTATTTTCACGCCATGTCATTCAAGATTAAACGATGCGTTTTGGAAGGCTGGTTGGGCCTCTGATTGCACCCTAGTCTTCTTTTAATCGAGCCCCATATAGGAGACAAATAGCCTATGCCCCCGACTTAGTGAAACAATACGTTTTGAGAGGGGTGTGGGCTTCCAAACGCGTCCCAGGCTTGTTCTAACTACACCCCATATAAAGACCAAGTAGAAGTTACTGCGTGCACCCCTGTTCAGTGCTAAATGCACCCCATCTTCTTCAATCAGCTTCATTCTTCCTCGCGACAGCCATGGCAGAAACCCGAAAGCACCGCCGCCTTAAAGTCGTCGAAAATCGACCTATCTCCTACCGATTTTCGACCCAAAATGACAGCGAGGAGGACGGCAGCTTGGTCGTCAACTTCTCGGCTCCTCCAACGATCGGAATCTCCAACCTCAATCACGCCTCCTTGTCGCCTCCACCTCCAAACCGTGATAAAACCGTGAAATATGTCTAAACAAGTGTCACGGTTTGCATTTTCGATGTTACCATGGCGATAGGGAATTGATTTTGGCTCTAGATGATGTCGCCCTAGTGTTGCTCCAAGTGTCGCCATGAACGCAAACAATGACCATTCCTCTATTCAAATATGATTGGTGGGGAAAATTACAAGATGCACCCCTCTTAGGGATTAATGGTAATTTGCCATGCAAGAGGGGTGTTTTGGTAATTTACCACCCGTGACCTAAATTGAAAAGCCTATAAATTCATCATTATTTTCCTCTTTTAGACAACTCTTGACAACCAAGAAACCTCCTTTCTTCTACCATTCCTAATCCCACCATTTCTCCTGTATCCCAAACTCAACATCTAGATTACCTTCCCCCAATCATTCCTTTCTTCCCATCTTCTCCACATATCTCCTTAGTCACTTCCCATTTGACTCCACCTATCTAGACACATCCTCATCATTCGCTCTTTGCACAAGGAGCATCAAAGGCAAGGAAAGGATCAAGCTCTACAAAAGGAGGCCTAAGGGTGATTTTCTAATCTTTTACTTGCCTTCCCTTTGATTGTAATATGTGTAACTAAATCCCCTTTCTAGGGTTTTGGTGTGAGAACATTTGAATTGGGTTTTGTTTAAGCTTTAATATATTTAATCTCTATTTGTGTTCTATTCATTTTATAATTAAATTCTATGCATTATATAATTGACATGTATACCCACTAGTTGATTATACTCTTGCTTAGGATAATTTGTTATATAATCTTGATTGGATTGACACCCTTGATGGATTGAGAACATAGTGAGTAGGATAAATTGTCGGAGGGTATATCAACCGCGATAATCTAAACCTTTAATTGTAATAAACCGATCCTACCGTGACCCCCCCTCTATAATCGGTTAGGCATTGTGGTGGGAAGTTGTTTAGGGTTCATAGTGATGGTCTAAACACATTCATGAATACAATTGGTTAACATTTGTGAGGTTGGTTCACTAAGGTATCTTGAGAAGCATTTCCCATAATCCACTTGTGATCCCATTAATTCTGTAGCAATCTCTTAATTGTTTATCCCATATATATCTTATCTAGATTTGTTGAGCATTCTATCTTATTTTATTAGTTTTATTAGTTTTATTTTACATGTATGTTTGATGGATTGACAAACCATATGACCATCCATTTCTTATAATTTACTTTATTGCATTTAGGAATTGTTAATTTATTCAACTATTACTCTAATTCCCTGTGGAAGGAATCCTAACTTACCACTTTACTAATTTTCCATCTAAGTGGATTTTCTAGTGGTGAAATTGGTTTTCAAAACGATCACATAAAAACATTATTTTGTTGTGCAAAACGACCGCATCACTAGTAACCAGCATAACCTGGTGCATTCATTCAGCAACCCCAATACTACATCTGACCTCGATACCTTTACCATGTCCGAATCGTAACCAGGCTCCCCAATCCACACCTGGGTCCCTTTGACGGCGGAGCACAGCTCCGTCCGATCCAAGAGTTATTCGGAAGTCCACACCCGATTTTTTGGATAACAGAATCTATATTGTTAAATCTTTTTGGAGTCATTTAGAAGATGGTTTATCAGGGGAGTTTGAGGATCACAAAGGTTTATGGCAAGGCATTTGTCCTCCTAAGATCGAGATTTTCCTGTGGCAACTCCTCCATAGAAGAATCCTGGTAAGAGAGGTTCTCAGTCAGTTTGGTGTGCAAGTAATTACAAACATGGAATGTCTTATTTTCCAGGATAACGTGGAATCAATAGACCATATCTTCTTATTATGCAAATGGTCGTAGAGGCTATGAGAGAAGTGTATGAATTGGTGGGGTGTGTTTAGCTGCTTTTATATTTCGTTGCCTCAGTGGTGGAAATGGTGGCTTGGTCTATGTCCCAACAAGAATTCTAAAAGAGTAAGGAGGTCTCTGTTTTTCGCCGTAGCTTGGACCATTTGGGAAACTAGAACTCACAAGGTGTTCAAGGAGGGTGAGTTGGATTTTATCCAAGTTGAGGATATGGTGCGCTTTCGAGTGGCTTGGTGGTTCAAAACCTTTGGTGGTGGCTCTTTGGATCCAATTACGCATATCCTTTTGAATATTAAGATATGCTGCACCGAAGTTAGAAAACTAAAGCTTCCGAAATTGGAGGATTGGATCCCCCTGCCTGTTGATTCCTTAAAGTTTAATGTTGACGGATCATCAAAGGGTTTCCCGGGCCCCATGGGCATAGGAGGGGTGCTTCGGGACCATAGAGGAAAGGTTTTGTGCATCTTTTCGGCTAATGTGGGGATTCAAGACGCTATTACGGTTGAATTTTTAGCTATCGCTAAAGTCGTTGAACTATGTGCTTCTAGGCCGGAGCTAGGCGATAAGAGTGTTATTGTTGTCAATGACTCCAAGTTGGCAGTGTCTTAGATCAACGACAGTGGTTATGGTAGCATCAAACATGCGCAATACATATACGATATTTGAAGATATTTTAGTAGGGGTGGCAAGGCCTCTGTTGTGTTCTGCCATAGGAATTCCAATTCCTTAGCGGATTTCTTAGCGAAAAAAGGCTCAGGGACTGGTGGAAATGTGGTAACCTGAAGTGATGTCTGATTTTTTTCAGATGCTTTTGGTTACACGGTTTTCCTTCTGGGTTTTCGGTCCTCTTGGCTTGCTTTGCCCAGTTTTTGTTTCCCCTGTTTCTTGTTTTGTTTCCTCACTGTTTGTGTTTTTGGGTTGTTTTGTTCTACTGGGTCTTTGGGTTGGTAGTTTTGGTTGTTGTATCTCATTTGTTTTGGTTGGCTCTTGGCCCTGACCTTTTTATGGAATATAATTGCCTTAAAAAAAAATAATAATTAAGAATGCACATGTGTTAGTGCATCTCCTTTCCACAATAGTGGTGAGGGGTTCAAATCCCACCATGCGCATTTTGCAAACATGTGTTAGGAGTTTTCTCTCCAGTTTGTGGAGAGTAGTTATCTCTCAATTATGGGAGTAGATATCTAGGCCGCACATTTATTTTTAATTTCGGCAGGTTTCGACAGCTGTAATAGTTTTTGTAATACTAAAAAAAAAAAAGAAGGGAAAATTGCATTGGAGTACCCTGGCATATACTTAAACTGTAGTTAGATCACACTTTTACCTAAATTACATATAAATACCCTTGACCTAACATTTTACCGTTAGAATTAACAGTAACTAGTTAAATATTCCAAAATGTTCAAATTACCCCTCTTCAATTTATTTTATCAATTATTATAGTATTTTGAATTTTTTATTGTTTGACAGAAATTTAATTTTAATTAAATATTAAAAGTCAACCAAACCAAATTAAATTTTAAAAGTAATAATAATAAAAAAAAAAGATTGCAATCAACAAAATCTCCATTTAATGGAGACAACTGATCTCCATTAATGTAGTAGTCTCCATTACTGGAAAATTGGAAATCTCCTTTAGATAACATTATAACAATGATGAACTCAGTTAATAATAATAATAATAATATACAATACAGAATAACAAACGAAGCCATCCAAAATTGCAGAGAGAGATGTATTTGAAGGCGTTGTGGAGTGACTCATCGGTGGTGCCGGCGAAGCAGTAGATTGGACCATCATCGTCGCCACAGGAACCAGAGACGGATAACGTCACCGTGGCATTGGTTGGAGAGTCGGTGAACTCGCTCAACAAACAACGAGTCTATTCAGAGATCTCCATTGGTTGAGATCTAATCTCTCCTACATCTTTGATCTTTTTATTGATTTATTTGGTAAGTTTGCCGGTGATGATGGCTGTTTTGAGATTTTGAATGGATTAGGATTCTTGGTGTTGTGGACTTGTGGTTTGCTAGGATTCAATTGGGAGATTCATAGTTTACATTCGATGATGTTCTTGAATTATTATTAGTTATTTATTTATTTTTATTCTCTTAAGGGTAAAAGACTTTTATATCATTATGATATAAAAATCTCAGTTAACACTAACGGTTAACCATTAGGGACTGATAGGTTAAGGGTATCTATCTATAATTTAGGCAAAAGTGCAATCTACTTGCAATTTGAGTAAGGGCCAGTTTGGTATTATTGTAATTTTTATAATAATCACTATTAGTTGTGCTGAAGGAATAATCAGCTGTGAAGTTAATCGGTAGATATTTGGTTAATTTTATTTTTAAAACTACTGTATAGTTCTAAAGTTGTATACATATGTTTGGTAATTTTATTGAAAAAGTGCTGAGATTAGTTACAATGATTAAAATATACATAATTTTAGGACCCTATGTCATTTTTTTTTCCCGTTAATTATATATATTAAATCAATATTTAAGTAGAATATTTAAATTAGGAAAAAAATTTCCATAAGAACAATAAAAGATTTTAAAAAGATTTTATAAATCAAATCAATATTTTTAGGTGATACATAATATAAAGCTGATGACTTTTTTTTTTTTTTTTTTTTTTCAATATTAAAAATGAATAGAGATAAACAGATTTTGATGAGCTAAAATTAACATCCTTCTTTGGTCTCTCAAAGCAATTAAAGATTGATACGTGTAAGTGCCTTACACATCACTTAATTTCCACTAAACTTCCAATGACATTAGTACTCAAAACATATATATATCATCAGTACATATATGTATAGCTTATTAATCAAAATAAAAGGAGAGATTTCTTTGCAGAAAACCAAATCCGTCGGAGGACAAATATATATAATTCACCCTTTTATTGGACATGCATATTATATATCTAGTAAGGCTTCTCCCCAACATAATTGCCTGGTAGGTCATAGTTGCAAGTAACAAACCACCAGCCATTGTTGCACTGAACCCTAGCACAACCAACACGAACCGAGTCACGCCAAACCACTTGCGTGTAATGCAAGCACTGTCCTCCGACGCAAGTGTTTGAGTTGTAATCATAGTATTGCTTCTCCGCCACCCACAAGTTCACAGCAGCCGTGCCTGTGAATGAACCACTTCCTTTTGCTAAGTTTTCGCCGTAAGTTCCGTTGGAATGAATCAGATTACAATCAACCTTCCTTGAATTCGCATAGTTCAGTGCGTATGTTGCCACAGTGGCGTCCCAATTGATATTGGCCACACCAACTTGGGCTCGAGCTGTATTGTGAGCATTAAGGTAGTCTTGTTGTGAGTTTTGGGCATTGGAGGGTTGGATTATTAGGGCTGATCCCAGGAGACAAATTAGAAGAGCTAGGAGAATCGTACAAAGCTTCATTTTCACCTATAGTACTATAGATATTTGGTTGACCGATTGATTGATTGATGGGAATGTAGGGCTGTTATGTTGAGTATTTATAGAGAAAATTTGCATGATATATTGTGTTTAAAGTTGCATGAACTGTGATAATTTCAAGCAACCTAAATAAGGAAAACGTCCCCCTTGGACATGATGACTTTTTAGAAATGTTGAAGCATCGATTATAGTGAATTCCATGTTCTTCCTTACCCAAATGAGTAAATTAAAAGACATTTAATTGGGAAAAAATAGAATTAAGTTGTTTTATTTATTTATTTATATAAAATAGAATTAGGTTATACCAGTATTTCTCTTAAGAAAACATTCATACAAGAGAAAGAGATAGTTAGTGTTGAGAGTTTGCATTAGTAAATATGTAACTAATTAGAATAAATATACATTCCCTTTGAAATTTGTCCCAATTGCTTGAAATTATACCAAATAAATCAGATCAATAATTCATACTTGTTTGCAAATGATTGGAATAAAGTAAAAATTTTACTTATTGCCAAATTAGATCTTAATTGACAGGCTTTCTTATATGTATTAAAATCATACGTATCTTTAATTACAATTGAATCAATGAAAAGTAAACGGTAGAAACACAACTAGTGGGTTCTTTGAAGAATTGTATTTAACTTTACTATTTATTTCTCTCTTTGAAGTCTACTTCTGAAGTAATTATAAGTATCTTTTATATTTTAGTTCTTAAAATAACTTATCGTTTCAATTGTCAAACATGACTTGTACCAATGTACTTGGCATCTCCATTTGTTCCTAGCGTTTATTTTGGAGAGATTACCGGTGCCACCTTAAATTTAATTATAAATCTCATATAAAAGCTCGATTAATAAGTATATAACATATAAATGCTTGAAATGTGGCTTTCAAACAAAAATTCTTTTCGTAGGGCTCGCTGTTCTCTCTCAAGAGAACTCTGAAACCTATTGGTAAAAGTAGTCGGTGGATCCATTTGGGATCACGGTTTTTTCGCTCATAAGGAGCGCCTGGTGGTTGAAGTGTGGTGAGTGGTTGACAGGATGAACGCTGATGAGGTAGCTAAATTGTGTGGGGCTCTCTCTCTAAAGGAAAAGGAGGGACCTTTAATGGCACTTCAGACGAAGTTGAAAGATGATGATGAGAGGCGGCTAGGCTTGAAATTAGTGGGGAAGATTCTATCCAATAAACTGGTAAATCGGGATGCGTTTATGCATCTGATTCCGAAAATTTGGAAGATCAAACAAGGAGTTGACATTGAGGTGGTCAGCGAGAATATCTTTTCATTCACTTTCAGATGCGGGGAAGATAGACGTCAGGTTTTGCAAGGGGGGCTGTGGAGGTTTGATAAAGCTTTGTTAGTGTTAGCAGAGCCGAGGGGTAAAGGGGACATACGGGAGATTTCGTTTACAGAGGTTGCGTTTTGGGTGCAAATCCATAATGTGCCATTGATATGTATGACGAAAGAGATTGGAATATTTCTGGGGAGAATGATAGGGGAATTCCGTGAGATTGATGTGGGATCGTCGGGTGAATGTACAGGGAAGTATATTAGAGTTCGTGTGGTGATCAACGTTACTGAACAACTCAGGAGGATCTTACGAGTTGATGTGTTGGGGGATGGGGTGGAGACGACGATGTTGCTGCGCTATGAAAAATTACCAAAACATTGTTTCAGATGTGGTCATATTGGACATGTAGTGAGAAATTGTCCTGTGGAACCGACTGGGGACGAACTTGAGGATTATGATTTTGGCTTCGGCTCAAAAGGCAGTCAATTGTTTGGTGGGACTGCTCGGACTGGAAAAGGGGGTGAAGAGTTCAGGGGTTCGTATAATGGGCAGCTGGCGATAGCCAGAAAATTGGTGGTCGGTACGTCAACGGCAGTAGGGCCTCCTAAAATCTCGGTATCAGAATTGGGAAGGGAAACATTGACAATGGGACGTGATTCAAGGAAGCAGTCTACAGTTGGTTCCGAACTTGTAGGGATCACAATGAATATGGTAAATGTGGCCAGGAATCTCGGAGAGGAATTTGAAAAGGAGGAGTTGACGTCAGTTATTACTGATACTGCTGCGAAGGAGGAGTTGACACTAGGTTCTACTGCTAATACTGGAAAAAAGGAGTTGACATCAGTTATTGCACCTAATAAAACGGTTGTGAATTTGAGAGAGGCCTCTGTTGAGGTAGACTTGCGACACGTGGGGGACAAGTCAGCATGTGCATTTTCCAGTGTAAGTGCAGTCCCGGTGGAGATTGGGCCTTCAATGGCCCAGTTAGGAAAAGAGTTTGTAGGCCTGAAGGAGCAGGTGGGCCGAGTTGAGGGTTTTTGTGAGATGGAGGTGGATTCTAGTTTGGCCACGAACAAGTCTCAGTGTGACTCTGGTTCGGGTGGGAATTTGGAAGAAACTGGGGGGGCTAGAAAAAAAGCTAGGCCTAAGGTGGGGAAGTGGAAAAGATGGGCTAGGGATGGCACTCGTTTTGACAGTGGGTTGAGCTCAGAAATTCAATTGGGTAAACGAGGATTGGAGGACGGGATTACTCAGGCAGAGAAGAAGTTGAAACCTTACACTGCTGGTGTTGGTTCGGCGACTGAACATGACGAGATATCGGCGGGTCGGCTTTCTCCGGCCTGCCGGGAGCCATGAAAATCTTCGTTTGGAATGCTCAGGGGTTGGGTAGTACCCGAGCATTCCATATTCTTCGGAGCTTCAAGCAAGCTCATAACCCAGATTGTATGTTCTTAATGGAAACGAAAGCTGATAATATGTTGATGGAGAATATTCGAGTGAAGTTGGGTTTCAGTTGTAAACTAGTGGTGAATTGTGTGGGTTGAAAAGGGGGTTTGTGTCTGTTTTGATCAGATTTTGTTGCTGTTCAGCTGCTATCTTATTCTACATTTCACGTTGATGTTAGGATTACATCTCACGACAGTATTGATTGGAGGTTTACAGGCTTTTATGGTCATCTAGATTCAGGGCAGAGACAGCATGGTTGGACACTTCTTAGACGATTAAAGGGTATGTCATCTCTGCCTTAGATGTGTGTAGGGGATTTTAATGAAATCTTAGATGATTCGGAGAAGGAGGGAGGTCATCCGAGATCACGGTTGCTAATTGATAATTTTAGAAATGCTCTAGATGACTGTAGGCTGTAGGATATGGGATTCTCAGGTCCGTCTTTCAGATGGTGTAATAAGCGCAAGGGTGCAGAGATGGTTCAAGAGAGATTGGATCGGGGTACATGTGATTTTAATTGGCAAAGCTTGTTTCCCGATTCGACGGTCACTCATTTGGAGTTTTGGAAATCTGATCATCGGCCGCTTTTATTTAAGGTTGCTCAGCTTGCTCGTAGGTCTGATCGTGTGGATACTGGCAACCTAAGAAGATTCCACTTTGAAGAATGTTGGGCCGATCAAAGTAGGTGTGCTGACCTGATCATGCAAGCTTGGAACAAGGGTTATGCGGGAAACGATTTGGAGAGTGTGGTAGCGAGAATAAAAGGCTGTACAGGGCAGTTGAAGAAATGGTATGCTGAAAATCGTAGAACACTGAAACAGGACATCAAATGTAAGCAGGAGGAGCTTCGTATAGCCACAAATGGTAGTGGCAGTGATTTGTGGACAGGCATTCATAGGATTAAAAGGGAATTGGATGAGCTGATGGATTTGGATGAGTCGTATTGGCGACAGCGATCTAAGGAACATTGGCTTAAAGGAGGGGATAAGAACTCGAAGTATTTCCATTCATGAGCAACGGCTAGGAAAGCTCACAATAAATTGGTGGGGTTGTTTGATGAAGATGATATCTGGAGGGATGATACTGTTGGTATGTGTAGGATTGTCCAAGACTATTTCGGTAAAATGTTTCAATCTAATTTCCCTTGCCAGAATATTATGGATAATGTGCTCAGATATGTTCAACCTTGTGTTCCTCTTGAGAAAAGGTCTTTCCTTGATTCCAACTTTACGGGGGAGGAAATCCGGAAGGCGGTTTTCGATATGTATCCGACGAAGGTGCCGGGTTTAGATGGCTTACCGGCACTGTTCTATCAACGTTATTGGTCCGTTGTTGGTGTGAAAGTGACTAACGCTTGCCTTAAGGTGCTTAATGAGGGTCACAGCCTGGAGATGATAAATAAGACCCTGCTTGTGCTGATTCCGAAGGTAAAGAAAGTTGAGCGTATGTCGGATCTCCGGCCTATTAGCTTATGTAATGTTTTGTATAAAATTATGGCTAAGGCAATTGCTAATAGGTTCCGTTTGGTGTTGGGTGAGGTCATCTCAGAGTGCTTTTATCCCTGGTAGGTTGATTTTGGATAATGCAATCATTGGTTTTGAGTGCATGCATGCGTTACGACGACGAACAAATGGTAAAACTGGTGCTCTAGCTCTAAAGTTAGACATGTCCAAGGCTTATGATGGAGTGGAGTGGTGTTTTCTTAAAGAAATGATGAGGTGCTTAGGCTTTTCAGATGGCTGGATCAATCGTGTTATGAACTGTATCACTTCAGTTTCGTTTTCATTCCTAGTTAATGGTACTGTGTGTGGTGATCTGAAGCCGTCTAGGGGCCTACGTCAGGGTGATCCGCTCTCCCCATATCTTTTTCTGGTTTGTGCTGAAGGGCTCTCCCGGTTGATAAATTCAGCGGTAAATATGGGGGACATGGCTGGCTTCTGTTGTTCTAAGAGTGGACCGAAAATATCTCATTTATTTTTCGCGGATGATAGCCTGATGTTCTCAAAGGCCTCAGAGAAGGACTGCCATAAAATTAAGCGGGTTCTAGCTGCCTATGCATTAGTTTCAGGGCAGGAAGTTAATTTTCACAAATCGGCTATCTGTGTTAGTAAAAAGGTTTCCCATGTTAGAGCTTTGAGGTTAGCAAACATCATTGGGGTTCGTTTGGTGAGGTGTCACGAGCGTTACTTGGGTTTGCCTAGCTTCGCAGGGAAGAATAAACAGCAGCTCTTTGCCAACATTCGTGACCGGATTTTGGGTAAGATTAAGGGATGGCAGAGTAAGCTTTTCTCTGCGGGAGGCAAGGAGGTTCTTTTGAAAGCGGTGGTACAAGCGATTCCGTCCTATTCAATGTCGTTGTTTAAACTTCCCAAAGGCTTGATTAATGATATTCACAAGTTGTGTACAAGGTTTTGGTGGGGCTCTAGTGCTGATAACAGAAAGATTCATTGGGCCTTATGGCAGAAGCTCTGTCGTAATAAAGAAGCTGGAGGGCTGGGATTTCGGGATCTTTATATCTTTAATCAAGCTCTTCTTGCGAAACAATGTTGGAGGCTGATTTGTCAGCCACATTCTCTTGCTGCCAAAGTTCTACAGCACTGCTACTACCCTGATTCGTCTTTTATCCAAGCTAGTTGTGGTAATTCTTGTTCTTTTCTTTGGAAAAGTTTCATGTGGGGGAAGGAACTCTTGGACGCGGGACTACGTTGGCGTATTGGGAAAGGGGATTCGGTGTCTGTCTATGCCGACTGTTGGCTCTCTAGACCATCGACGTTTAAACCCTTTTCTCCTCTAAGGCTGGGGCAGGCGGCGAAGGTTCGTGAGCTGATGCTTCCTAGTGGGGGTTGGAATGTTGTGTTAATAAAGGAGAAGTTCTGGCCAGAAGATGCCAATTTGATCCTTAGTTTGCCCTGTTCTCATGGTTTGCAGCAGGATTCTTTGATGTGGCACTATGATAAATATGGTGCTTATTCGGTTAAAAGTGGCTACCGTCTTGGTTGCGATCTTGCTTCCAGAGCTAGTTCTTCAGGCCTTTCTAATGTGGAGTCTTGGTGGAAATACTTGTGGCGTCTACGCATTCCTACGAAAATTAAAATTTTCATTTGGAGGACTTGTTCGAACTGGATTCAAACCCGTTGCAACTTGGCAAAACGTGGTTTGCAGTTGGAGACTAGTTGTCCTCTGTGTAACAAGTTACCGGAAACGACCTTACATGCTTTGTGGACCTGTCCTGCACTTATTGACATCCGGGCTATGTGTGATTTTCTGAAGGGTTTTTGTGTGAAAGATGACTTGCAGTTTATAGACTTAATGGTGCTTTGTATGAATAATCTACTGCCTACTGAATTTGATCTGCTTTGCTTGGTGTTTTGGAGAGTCTGGTTTAGGCATAATAGGCTGATTCATGACAGTCAGCTTCTTGCAAGTGATGAAGTGGTTCCCTGGGCTATCTCTTTTCATGATGAATATGAGGGTGCCAATGAGGTGTGTAAAGAGGTGCCTATTGCTGTGCCGAGGCAAGTGTGGAAGTGGAGGCCTCCTGCTGCTGGTGCTTACAAATTGAATACTGATGCTGCTGTCAATTCTACTGATGGTATTGTTGGTGTTGGGGTAATCTTTCGGGATAGTGCTGGTTTGGTCTTGGCGTCCAGTGCTCAGAAAATTTTTGCCTCCTACACGCCCCAAGTTGTTGAAGCTGTGGCATTATTTCGGGGTCTGAAAATGGCTCAAGATGTTGGGTTATGGCCTTGTGAGATCGAAATGGACGCTAAAGTTATTGTTAATCTTCTCCAATCCCCTGTTAATCCCTTCTCTGAGGTTGGAATTGTCCTTCTGGACATCAAACAAATCCTTGTGGATTTTCCTAATTATGAGGTTGCTTTTGTTCCTAGAGAGGCTAATATGGCTGCCCATGGGCTTGCTAAGCTTGGTTTAAATGTTAGTTGTGATAGCTTTTGGATGGAGGAATGTCCTCCTGCAGTTTCTAGGGCTGTTTTGGATGATTGCCAGAATATTATGTAATCTTCTTTGATTTTAATGAATTCCTTTTCAAAAAAAAAAAAAAAAAAAAAACATATAAATGCTTGAGGAGTACTCTACGGTTAGAGCTCAAACTTGGCCTGAAGAAGGCCACAGGTTAGAGCTAGCCCACATGACTATGGTTGTAGCCGAGGCATGAGTCATGGCGAGGGTACTATCACTACTATATATGTGATTGAAATGGGGAAAATGTAAAATCCCCACATGGGATAATTAAATTGAGTTGATCCTACATGGAATGCTACAATTTTCTATTAATTGTAAAAACAATTAATTGTCATGATAACTTTCAATAGAAAATGAAAATCTTGATAAGCAAAAATGCTCTGGACTCTGGAGTGTTAGAACTTCTAACTAAACTCAAGGATATATCTTTACGTGACTCTCGATCCAATGATTACAATATCAAACAATTTTTATATGTTGGTTAATAAATGAAACTACAAAAAAATGCTTAGCTAAAAAGATTTTCATTGAAACAGATATATTTTTGACAAGATAGGTTGACCAAGTGGCTGGTATGTATTTCACACCTACACCATAAAATCGTGGGTTCGAGTTGTATCTCTCATCCAAACCCCGAATTTATTATACGATATATATATTTTTAAATGAAACGGGTAAATATCCGTTATTCATTAATTTATTCGGATATAGCTGCAAATTATGGTTACATATAAGTAATCATGATTTATAATTATAATTAATAAGGTCTCTGGCCAATAACGTTGCCTGGGGGAGCATAGTTACAAGTGATGAAAGTTCCTCCAGTGCTGCACCTCACCTTAGCACATCCGATTCGAACCGAGTTGCGCCAAACCACCTGAGTGTAGTGGCCGCACACCTTGTTTGGAGCGCACGAATTGGAGTTGTAATTATAATCGGCCTTCTCGTTAACCCATAATTGCACAGCCTGTGTGCCTGAAAGGTCTCCTGTGCTCTCAGCAAGGTTCTCCCCGTAAGGACCGCCAGAGTGCACAAGTCTGCAGTCGCCCGAACGTTGATTAGCGTAGTTTAGTGCATAGGCTGCTACCTGCTCGTCCCAAGTGACGGCGCCAACACCAACTAGAGAACGAGCTGCGTTGTGAGCATTGATGTAGTCCTGTTGTGAGTTTTGTGCATGGGAGGGCAGGACCTGCAGGGCTAACCCTATTAGGAGACAGAAAACAGCCAGTGAAATCTGACTCATTTTCATTTTGGTTTGCAAGTTTTCTGATTAATGTGGAGGAAATTGGTAGGTGTTTGATGAAAAAATGAGACGACTATATTGGTATTTATAGGGACAAGTGTGTGGAAAATTGCTTGATGAACTTAATTGGGAGAAGAATATTCAAAAGTACCTTGCACCGGATGAAAATATTTATTATTAAAAAGTAAAAAGAGTTTTCTCTTAACATTTCTCATATTTTAATTCAAAGTACGAAACTTGATAAAATTAATTGATTTTAATCAATTTTGATTTTTTTTAATAATAAATTCAATGAAATTTACCTATAAACAAAATTTAAAATATTTTCAAAGAATACAACTATTTTTTCCTGTTTTTATTTATGAAACACAAGAAAATGAGCCGAAAAATATAAAACAGAAATGTAAATATACATATATAGTTGTAGTGATCAAAAAAATCTTCAAATTTTGTTTACAAGAAGATTTTATTGAACTCATCATCCATAAAAAAATAAAAAACATATAAAAAATTATTAAAATTAATGAATTTCATCACGATCCTTAATTTGAGTTAAAGATAAAAAAAACCCCTCAGAAGAGAATCACTCACATAATACAACGACTTTATCATATTTGCTCAGGCCAGCATCTTATGCATCGCCTCTAGATGTACCAGTTTTATTTATATATTGGGATAATTTCATCATTTAAAAAATAATCAATTTAGTCATTATTATTTTTTCGGGGTAATTTCATTAAAGTCACTACTTTTTGGCGAAATGTCATCTATTTAAACGTTTTTGTCATATTAGCAACTTAAGTCCCTTGTTTTTCATAAATATATCACTTTAGTCCATTTAACTAAAATACCAACGGTCAACTCTAACTATATATATAAAAGTACAATTTTACCCTTGTCAAAATGATTTATTGAGTTTCAAAAATAAATAATATTAAAATGGTATATAAAAATAAATTAACACCAAAAAATTATTTTCTATAAAAAAAAAAATTTAATTAAAAAAAAACTAATGGATTATGGAAAATATAAAGTTAAATAAATATTAAATTGAAAATAGTTTCAAAAATTTCAAAAACAAAAAAAATGTATTTCAAAAAATAAAGAAAGTACTTTTAAAAAAGTAAATGGATGTCCACCATTGGATCGATCAGATCTAACAGTTGAGATCCATTTACTTTATAAGTAAAAAATTCTTTTTATTTTTTGAAATACTTTTTAATTTTTTTTTAAATACTTTCAATTTATTATTTATTTTAACTTTATATTTTGCATAATCCATTAGTTTTTTTTTTTTTTTAGTTTTTTTTTATAAAATAAATTTTTGTTGTTAATTTATTTTTATAAACCATTTTAATATTATTTATTTTGAAACTCAATAAATCATTTTGACAAGGGTAAAATTGCATTTATATATATATAGTTAGAGTTGACCATTAGTATTTTGGTCTAAAGGACTAAAGTGATGTATCTTGAAAAAACAAGGTACTTAAGTTGTTAATATGACAAAGATGTTTAAATATGTAACATTTCGTCAAAAAGTAGGGACTTTAGTGAAATTACTCCTTATTATTTGCATAAAAAAGTTTATATTGTATCAAGTTGAATCAAAACGATCCATCTAGATCGTTTCGTTTAAATTTTGTGTTAGTGAATAAAGGTATTTTGATACCTTTAGATTAAAATAGTGCTTAAAGAGTGTTGTTTTTTAGTAATTTAGAGGATCGATTTTGTAATTTTAAGATTTTTTTTTTCTAATTTTATAAGATTTGTTTTTCACTTTATAATATTAAGGTAATGATTTGTAGTTTGGATAATACAAGCAATTTAGTTTTTAAATATTATATATAAGAGTATAATAGTCTTTGTCAACTTAATAGATTAGATATCTAGTTTGATAGAAATTGAAATAAGATGCACTGATTTAATACTAAATTGATTAAAAAAAAAAATGAAACACGGATTAAATTGATAATTTTTAAACCAACAAGGATGATTTGATATGTTTCAATATTATATATAAAATCTGCAAAGTGATAAACAATTTATTTTTCTTTAATATGAATTTATTTGTCAATTAACAATTTAACACCCTATAAGGTGATATAAAAGTTAGAATATGACTTGAGATCGTTAACATTGTTGTAAGACCATCTTTAATGCATATGCTAATGCCAATGCTAAATTTGGGAAAAAAAAAAAAAAAAAAGTAAAATGTTATATTTAGCACATTAATTTAGCATTGTGCTCCAATGCACAATTCTATTTAAAATGATATTTTTATTATTTTATTAATTAAAATTATAAAAGTAAACACTTATCATTAGTTCATTCATTTATTTATTTTAATGTTCCAATGCAAAGTTCCATTAATAAATTTATTATTTCATTTAATATATATATATATATATATATATATATAATGTTATTTTTATAATTAAAAAAAGAAACATTTATTGTTGTATCAAATTTGACATATGCTTTATTGTTTGTCAAATTTGGTATAATATATAGCATATGCCAAATTTGACACATCATTTGATACTGTATTAGAGGATGGTTTTTGTACCTATACTAAATTTTAGCCATAGCACAGGAGATGCTCTAAAATGACACCAATTATATCTTATCTACATGAACAACCTTTTTAGCCATAGCATAGGAGATGCTCTAAAATGACACCAATTATATCTTATCTACATGAACAACCTTTTTAGCCATAGCACAGGAGATGCTCTAAAATGACACCAATTATATCTTATCTACATGAACAACCTTTACGACTTTTCCTTCTTTTGTTTTATCTTTCACTTTTCCTTAGTCGCTTAAAAAAAAAAAAAAAAGTTTTTGAGGTTGGAATAGTTTGATTGACTATGTCTAAAATTATTGTGGTGGTGTGATGGAATAAACTCTTAAAAAATGATTTTGCTTCAATATTTTAGACAAACATCTGCACGTCAACGAATTCATGCCATACGACGTGAACATCTTGGATGATTGGATATTTCCATAAGATGTGACAGCCATGTATTTAATGGATTTGGCAACACACCCCGGTCGACAGACTCTCCTTAAAAGTAAGTCATCATCTCACCATAAAAATGTGGCCCCAAATTAAGATGAAGCATACACGGCCAGTCGCTACACCTACAATGACCCTTTTAGCAAGATAAACATGCCTGTTAAACGGATAAAATTTGATATCCCTCCACAGCTATACCAGACTTGATTTTTAAGGATATATAATATAGGACTAATTGCACAAACATCCCCTAAGTTTAGGCATAATTATATGCACATGGAACTTTTACCCATAATTACACAAACATCCCCTGTTGTTAGTTGACTTCTGTTAACTCTAATCGTTGACCACAATTTTAAGTTTTTAACCACAATAACTAAAGTGCCCCTAGTTACCTATTTTATTATTTAAATTAATAATTAAATAAGAAACAGAAACGTCAAAGAAAAAAAAAATCAATCATTTTTTTTTCTCTTTCATTTTCTCAACTCCCAAACACAATCCAAAAATAAACTTAACAAACAAAAACCAAAACTCAATCCCATAAATTAAAACGAAAACTCAAATCCTCAAATAACAACCAAAAATAAAATCCACAAATAAAAACCCAAATCCATCAATTCCACAATCGGTTAACCACATTCATCTAAAAAACATTAAAAATATTAGAACTTTAACGGTGGATTTTTAACTTTCTAGGTTGAAGTTTTAATTAATTTTTTTAAATGGATGTGGTTAACTGGTTGTGATATTGATGGATTTGAGTTTTTATTTGTGGATTTGATTTTTAGTTATTGTTTGAGGATTTGAGTTTTCGTTTTGATTTGTAGGATTGAGTTTGGGTTTTGGTTTATTTAGTTTATTTTTGGATTGTGTTTGGGGGTTAAGAAAATGAAAGAGAAAAAAAAAAAAAAATTGATTTTGTTTCTTTTTCGATTTCTTTGTTTTTTCTGTTTTTTTTTTAATTATTAATTTAAATAATAAAATAGGTAACTAGGGGCACTTTAGTCAATATGGGTTAAAATTGTGGTCAATGGTTAGAGTTAACGGAAGTCAACTAACGGTAGGGGATGTTTGTGTAATTATGGATAAAAGTTCCATATGCATGCAATTATGTCTAAACTTAGGGGACGTTTGTGCAATTAGTCCTATAATATATATGGATAGCGATATTGATACCCATAAGGCCATAAATATAATAAACACACCCATGTATAAAATTTAAAATTAAAACATTATTATAAACACCTATCTTAATGCCAATAGTACCTTTATTTAAATGAATGTTTTTATTTTAATACAATCTATTTATAAACCCTCTTAAGTTATTAATACACCAAATTTCTCTAGAACTAATATTTAGAGATGGATAAGATTCTGAATGGTCACCTGAAATACAAGGAATTTCTCAGGTTGAGGAAATTAAAGTATTGGCATGGCTAGAATCATTTGAAATGCAAGATTGGATTTGTTGTGTTGGTGGAACGAGTCAAGATGCAATGACATCTCCTATCATTGTTGCAGCAGCATTAACTACAAAAAAACTGGCTATCAGCGACCAAACATTTTCGACGGCCTTTTTTACCCTCGAAAATACCGTTATTTTCAACGGCAAAATCTAATGCCGTCGCTCATATTCCATAAATGATTACTATATTTTCGAGGGCCAATTACCGTCGAAAATAGTCATTTTGCCGTCGAAAATAAGTACATATTTTTGGCGGACTGCTTGGCGCCAATAGTTTCATCGACGGCATTTAAAAGTACCGTCGAAAATAGTCAAATTTTTTATTCAAACTATTTTCGAGGGTATTTTGCCGTCGAAATTAGACTACAAATTTGTAAGATTGAACTTTTTACCTGGCGGCAAACATTTGCGCCGAATGTATCATCAACGGCATCGAAATTAGCCCTCGAAAATGGTTAAAACGATGTAGTTTTGGTTACATTGAGGAACCAAAACGACATCATATTGGTGTATATATATATTTGACTTATTTGTTATTTAAAAAAAAAACCCTATTCCCAGCTTCTTCTCACGAATTGCTCATGTTTTCCTCTGGTTTGCTCTGATTCCTGTTTTGACCTGAGTTCTCATCTGAAAAGGTAATTTTTTTTTCTTATTTTATTTGCTTTTTGTTTTGATTTCACAATGGGTGTTTGCTTTCTGTTCTGGTCTTGTTTGGCTGGTGTAAGGGTCTCAATTTCTGATGCAATTTTTTGGTCTTTAGGTTCGAGTTTGGAGGGTATGGCCTATTCTTTTGTTTTTGTTTTGCGATTGCGGTTCTGGTCTTGTGCCTCTCGCTGCCTGGTGCCTTGGTGGTTTGTAGGTGGTCTGTTTTGGGTTCTTGGGTTGGGGGCTGTCTTTTGTTTTGGTTATTTTGCTTTTTCAATTCGTTTGTTTGCTTTGTGCTACTGTTTCTCTTGGTTTGGGGCTTCTTGATGTGGGTATTCCGTATTCCTGATAACATGCCTCTTGATGTTGGTGCACCACTGTTGTGTGCGGGGATCACAGTGTACAACCCAATGGTATACTATGGAATGAATCAACCTGGAAAACATTTGGGTGTAGCAGGACTTGGTGGGCTCGGTCATGTTGCTGTGAAAATTAGTAAGGCCTTTGGGTTGAAAGTCACTGTCATCAGTACCTCCCCAAAAAAGGAGAGTGAAGTGATCGATATACTTGGTGTTGATTCGTTTCTTGTTAGCATTGATCCTGCAAAATTTAAGGCAACTATAGGTACCATGGATTACATCATTGACACTATCGCTGCAGCTCATGCCCTAGCTCCGCTACTTAGTCTGCTTAACGTAAATCGGAAGCTGGTCACTGTGGGTTTACCTGAGAAACCCCTGGAGCTGCCTATTTTTCCTTTAGTTATTGGGCAGAGGATTATTGGTGGAAGTAATGTTGGAGGGATAAAGGAGACACAGGAGATGCTGGACTTTTGTTCCAAGCACAATATTACTGCAGACATTGAGCTGATCCGGATTGACGAACTCAATGAAGCCATGGAAAGGCTTGCAAAATCTGATGTCAAGTATTGGTTTGTGATTGATGTCGGAAACTCCTTGTCTAAGTAGGTTGATCAAAAGCCTGTGGTATGTGATTGATGTCAGAAACTCCTTTTAGTAGGTTGCTCAGAATGTCCAGGCTAAGCTGTTTTATGTTGCAGCCTATATTAATTATATTAAAATAAATTCAACTTTCATGATCTTGTAGTACATGCTACAAGTTCATGGAAAGGAAAGAAATATTGGCATTTCGGGTTGGTTAAATTGAAATTCCAATTTTTTTTTTTTTTTTTTTTTTGACAAGCAAGAGGAAAAATTTATTAAGGCCAATTAGCCAAGAACCAGCAGGGCAGAGCAACAACAAAAGCACCCACCTACAGCTTCAAGAAGTCAGTTGTCTGTTGAATTCAACTCTAGAGATTCCAACACAATGGCAGAATTTTTTTTTAAAAAGGGAGCTGGTGATATTGGTAATGTGCTGGACTGGAGGTTGCCTTGATTTGGGTCCTTGGGGGGGGGTGGGTTGGTGGGTTGGTGTCATTTGCTTTGTTTTTGTTTCGTGTATGGCTTCCTTCTTCTGCGTTATGTTGGGTTGTTTTGTGTGTGCTATCCCCTTCAAATTTCAGCGACAGGAGTGTGTTGTGTAGCTCCTGTCGCAGTTTTTTGAAGCTGCAGGTGGGTGCTTTTGTTGTTGCTCTGCCCTGCTGATTCTTGGCTGATTGGCCTTAATAAATTTTTCCTCTTGCTTGTCAAATTTTTTTTTTTGAAATTCCGATTACTATATTGTTGTTTTAATGTTACATGTCTGCTATAATAAACATAAGTTTCTGGCATTGGAACTTTGCTTCCTCAAAAAAAAAAAAAAAGAAAAAAAAAAAAGAATCAAAACATATAGGTTGATGAAAATAACATAGCTAATTCATGTGAGAAAGGGTTCCAATGAGGAAGGGGATATCATTCGATGCGGAAATGTGTGACTTTGAGGCTTTGTTTTGGTTTTGTTTTATGCTCTGTTTTATGCTCTGTATGCTATGCTTCTGTTCTGGGCATGTTTCTGGTGTGTGAGATTGCTTGCTCAAGCTCTGAATTTTCCGTATTTGCTTTCAATCTCTTGCTATTATCACATGATTTGCTTTTAATTTGTGTGCAGGTGTTAAGATAGCTAGGCTTCTAACAGTGGGTGGCAAGATCTTGAACTTTATAGTTTGAGACACTGGTATGTGATTGGAATTTCATTTGCTAAAATTTAAAGTCGACTAGTAGACAACATTATTTTTTAGTTTTACACAATATTAGAAGTCTAGATCAATCATTAATGCTAGCATGAGTGCTGTTTGACAGTGTCAGTGGCTGTTTTGGTTTAGTACTGGTCTGTTTTTAGGTCTGTGTTTTTGGTTTTTCTTTGTGCTTTTTCATGGTGGCGTGGCCTTGTTGTGTTGGTGTGGTTTGGGTTGGTCCCAGCTTGCGGTTGCCCTTTCCTGGCTCCCTTGCTGGTGGGGCTGCGTGTGTTTGTTATGTCTGGGTTGGCTGCTGCTGTTTGCAGTGTGTGTTTGCCTGGGTCTTTGGTTTTCCCTTGGCTTGTAGTTGTTTGGTTTCTGCCTGTTTTTCGGGCTTCTTGCAATAAAAATGCTGTTTCAAAAAAAAAAAAAGAAAATGCTAGCATGAGTGAATTGATTGTCTACTGAAAACTTATAAAGAAAAAATAATAATAAAACAGTAAACACATTATAACTCACACTTCCATATTATAACAAACACTTCCACTAGTCTTTAGTCATTTAGGTTTGTTTTGTATTTATGTTGAAATCCTTATTTTTGATAATTTCTACTAGTAGTTCTCTTATTGTACTTGTTTTATGTATATAATGAACATCTCAATTTTTGTTAAAAAGAGATATTTATAAGAAAATTAATATACTGTTTACATCACAAAGTGGGAGCTATATTGCTTCAATAAATTCACTCTTGCAAAAATAGCTTTCAATTTACCATTGTTTCATTGCCTTTATATTTTCACTTATGCTTTTCATTATAAGATGTCTTTTATGTGGTGCTTACTACATATATTGCCTGTGTGTTTCCATTGTTGTAGAAAAAATGCCGATAGACAAATCTTGGATTGAATTAAATAGGTCAACTTCCGAGTATTTTGATGGAGTAGAAAGGTTCCTTGATTATGCTTTTACACATAATAGATTTGGAGATTCAAAAATATTTTGTCCTTGTGTAAAATGTAATAATAGATATAGAAGAGTTAGAAGTGAGGTACAAGAACATCTTGTGTGCAAATGAATGAAACAAGGCTATACTACTTGGCATTGCCATGGGGAGAATGGAGAGAGTGATGATGAAAGTGAAATAGATAGTGAACCTCATGACTCCCAAAATGATGACATGCGCAATTTAATTGAAGAAGTTTATCCCCAAGAACCAAATAGTTATGCAAAAGAATTTTACAATTTGCTAGAAAAATGTGAGCAGCCTTTATATCCAAACTGTGATAAGTTTTCCAATCTTTCATTTCTTGTCAAGTTGATGCATATTAAACGCATAAATGGATGGAGTAACAAATCATTTAGCATGTTGTTGGAAATGTTGAAGGATGCATTTCCGATGTGTGATAAATTGCCTACTTCTCACTATGAAGCAAAAAAGATTATAAAGATCTTGGCCTTCATTATGAGAAGATTGATGCTTGCGATAATGATTGTATCATTTACTACAAGGAGTATGGAGAAGCATTAGAATGTCCGGTTTGTGGACTACCAAGGTGGCAACCAAAAGGAAAGAGTGGGAAAGGCAAAAATGTTCCTTGGAAGGTTTTGCGCTACTTCCCTATCACATCAAGACTACAAAGATTATTTATGTCCTCTAAAACAGCTGCTAGTATGAGATGGCATTTTGAAAATAGAGTAAAAGATGGTTTGTTAAGGCATCCTGCGGATTCCGAAGCTTGGAAAAAGTTTGATGAAAAGCATGAGACATTTACCGAGGACCCTCGAAATGTACGACTAGGTCTTGCTACTGACGGGTTCAATCCTTTTGGTAACATGAATGTTGCACACAGTACTTGGCCAGTCCTTTTATTTCCATATAATCTTCCTCCTTGGATGTGTATGAAAGAACCGTATACATTTATGTCTTTACTTATACCAAGTCCAAAGGGTCCAGGTAATGACATTGATGTATATTTGAGACCTTTGATTGATGAATTGAATGAATTATGGGAGAATGGAGTGAATACATATGATATTTCAACACAGCAGAATTTTCAAATGAAGGCTGCGATTATGTGGACTGTCAATGATTTTCCAGCATATGCTTACATGTCTGGATGGATTACAAAAGGAAGGTTGGCATGTCCATGTTGTGCAAAGAAAACAGACCACTTTAGTTTAGCTAATGGGTCTAAAATTTGCTACATGGGTCATCGTCGATTTTTGCCTAATGATCATGTATGGCGAAATCAAATGAGCCAATTTAATGGTAAGAAAGAGACGGGAGATGCACCAAAGCGGCCAGCCAGTGATGAAGTCTTTACAGAACTTCAAGGTTTGACCCCGATTACATATGGTAAGCGTGTAAAAAAGCAAAAAATAGCTGGGTTTGGAACGAGCCATAATTGGAATAAACATAGTATCTTTTTTCAGCTACCATATTGGAGAACACTTGAATTACGCCATAATTTAGACGTTATGCACATTGAGAAAAATGTTTGTGATAACGTCTTAGGAACTCTATTTAATATTGATGGCAAGACAAAAGATTCTTTAAATGCTCGTCTCGATCTACAAGCATTGGGTATAAGACGTGAACTCCATCCGGTGGACAATAATGGAAAAATTGTGTTGCCAACTGCTTGTTATTCACTTACTAATGAAGAGAAAAAAAGGATATGTCAGTGGTTAGTAAATATAAAAGTTCCAGATGGATATTCTTCCAATTTGACTCGATGTGTGAATGTAGGGGAACGAAAAATTTCAGGCATGAAGACCCATGATTGTCATGGAGAAAAAGTCTTAGAAAAGAAATATAGTAAAGAGTTTTCAATCTGGAAACGGATTGATAAACTCCTCATAAGTTGGATTTACTCTACCATAAGCGAAAACATCATAGGTCAAGTAATCGGATGTCAAACTTCCTTTGAAATGTGGAATCGACTAGAGAGGATTTACTCGCAACAATCGGTTGCTAAAATTGCTCAACTAAGGAATCAACTACAGAGTGTCAAGAAAGGTTCTGATTCTGTGAGCGATTTTGTTCTGAAAATCAAAAACATAGGGGATGCATCAATGGCTGCTGGAGAAGAATTAAAAGACCGTGATCTTGTGTTAACTTTGATCAATGGTGTTGGTCATGACTTTGATGCTATAGTAGCTGTTATTTCTGCTCAACAAAGATTTATATCACTAGAAGATGCACATTTTCTGCTCATGATGCATGAGCAGCGTCTGGAACATTTGGACTCTCCAGCTTAAATTGAAGTTGGACAAGTCTCAGCACATTATGCATCAAACTATTCACAAGACAGAAGAGGCCAAGGCAATCGAGGAAATAATGGCTATCGTGGCAGAGGTAGAAGCAATCGGTCTGGTGGCAGAGGTCGTATTCATTGCCAACTATGCAACAAACCTGGTCATGGAGCACTCAAGTGCTATCATAGGTTTGACCAAGGCTTTCAAGGGTCTTCTCAGCAACAGACAGGTTTTCAAGAGTCTTCTCAGCAACAGACCAGTGCTCAAGCACTATATAATCAATATCAGCAGCAGAATTTCAATGGTCCTCAACAAGGTTTCAATAGCCACTTATTAGGCCTCAATAGTCATTCTCATCATGGTTTATCATCTCAAGGAAGTGTGAATCCATACCTTGGAGAACCTCAAGCAAATTACCTTCAAGCCTCAGCTCTTTTTGCAACTCCTGAGACTGTAAATGATCCGTCATGGTATTTGGACAGCGGTGCTACAAATCATATCACCTCAGACCTAAACAACATCTCTCTACGATCCAATTATAGAGGTAACGAAAAATTGATTGTTGGTAATGGATAGCAGCTATCAATCTTGCATATAGGTGATACTCATGTTCAGTCTCACATACCATCACATCAGAAAATACATCTCAAAAACATACTGCACGTTCCTCAAATCACCAAGAATTTACTTAGTATTTCTAAACTCACATCTGACAACAAGGTATTTGCTGAATTCTATGGTGATCATTGTGTTGTAAAGGACCTCCAAACGAAGAAGCCTTTGCTTCGAGGAAAGCTTAAGGATGGACTATACTTGCTGAAGCTGGTGGGGTTACAAGAAGAGAATCATGCAGACTTCAAGCACTCAAGTGCACTGACCGACTGTTTTTCTAGTAGCAATAAACCTAGCCTTGGAAAAGTGTTAGAATCCAAGTCACAGCCAACCAATATGCATGCATTGGCTGCTGTGAGTGCCAATGTTTGGCATGCTAAATTGGGACATCCGGCTCCCTTAATTCTTCAAAAAATGCTGAACAAAGTTCATTTTCGGAGTGGTTTTCATGCTCCAAGCTTTTGTGATTCTTGTAAACTTGGAAAACTCCATAGACTACCATTTACAAGGGTTGAAATAACAGCTTCATCTCCTCTAGAGTTGATCTATTCAGACATTTGGGGACCGGCTCCTATGCTCTCTACGGAGGGTTATCATTACTATATTTCATTCATAGATGCGTTTACACGTTTTTCGTGGATATTTCCCTTAAAGCTGAAATCCGAAGCTCTTGGTACCTTTATACGGTTTCAAAAACTTGTTGAGTTGCAATTCGAAAGGAAAATCAAGAGTTTCCAAAGCGATATGGGAGGAGAATATGTTGCCTTTACCTCTCATTTGTCTTCACAAGGAATTAAGATGCGATTCTCCTGTCCACATACGCACCAACAAAACGGAGTTGCGGAACGGAAGCACCGACATATTGTGGAGACAGGATTGACTCTCCTTGCACATGCCAATATGCCACTTAAATTTTGGTATGCAGCTTTTGCCGTTGCAACTTTTCTTATCAATAACATGCCCCTAGCAATTTTTCATTTTATCTCCCCATTTGAAAAACTGCACCACAAAACACCAAATTACAATTTTTTCAAGACATTTGGCTGCAGCTGCTTTCCGTTCTTACGAAATTACTCAACCCACAAGTTCAACTTTCACACCACCAAATGCATCTTTGTTGGATACAGTCCATTACACAAGGGTTACATGTGTTTACATCCTTCCGGAAAAGTGTATGTCTCTAGGCATGTAGAGTTTAATGAGTTGGAGTTTCCATATACCACATTATTTCCAGCTCATTCTCCTTATATTATGGTTACTCATGCTCCAAGCATGCCTTTATCCTCTGTGTCACATACACTGTCCCATATTAGAAGGTCCACAAACAAAAATGGTAATGCTTCTTCATCTCGGTTACCTCATAGTCCTGTCACACCTCAAAGTAGGCAATCTTCCCATCATTCTTTGTCTCCTCATCCTTCCACCACTCTTCACACGCCAGTCCCTATGAATCAGCCTTTACATATTGCCATCTCTGTCCCACCTCTGTCACCAGCCCCTGAATTACCTTTATCTTCTGCACCAGCTAATGTGCCAGCTCTCTCACGCCACCCTATGGTTACAAGGTCCCAAAATGGAATTTTCAAACCTAAGCTGTTTCAAGTGAATTGTTTATCAGCTGAGAGTGATCCCACAACAGCTAAACAGGCTTTTCAGGACCCAAAATGGGTTCAAGCAATGAAGGAAGAGTTCAATGCTTTACAATCCAACCACACCTGGTCACTAGTTCCATTTCAATCCCATATGAATGTCGTGGGATGCAAATGGGTCTTTCGGACGAAGTTTAGGCAAGATGGCAGTTTGTTAAAACACAAGGCGAGATTGGTTGCGAAGGGATTTCATCAAACACCTGGCTTGGACTTCTTGGATACCTTTAGTCCGGTTGTCAAAGCCTCTACCATCTGGGTCATATTCTCCATTGCTGTCTCTTCTGGCTGGATAATTGAACAAATTGATATCAACAATGCATTTCTTAACGGCGACCTATCGGAGGTAGTCTATATGGCTCAACCAGAGGGCTTCGTTGATGATTCAAAACCAGCTCATGTCTGCCGCCTACATAAGTCCTTGTATGGACTCAAACAAGCACCACGCAGTTGGTTCCATAAGCTATGTAGTGCTCTGTTATCCTGGGGTTTTGTCAACTCAATATCTGATACTTCTTTGTTTTTCAAGGTTGTTGGTTCGGTCAAGCTATTTGTTCTTGTGTATGTCGACGACATACTAATCACTGGTGACAATCCATGTCTAATTCAGGAGCTTATCTCCACACTCAATCAGTCATTTGCCTTGAAAACTCTCGGCCAAGTGAGCTATTTCCTTGGTTTCGAAGCTTATCGGGATTCATCTGGTTTATATCTGACTCAGGCGAAGTATATTGGTGATCTACTGCAGAAGACGAACATGGCTGCTGCACATCCTTATGACACACCTATCTCGGTTGGCACCAAACTCTCCTTGGCAGATGGTGTTCCATTTCATGATCCTACCCTTTATAGGAGTACCATTGGAGCTCTTCAATACCTCACCAACACAAGACCTGATATTTCTTTTATAATCAACAAGTTAAGCCAATTCTTGGTGGCTCCTACTATGGTGCATTGGCAGGCCTGCAAGCGAGTGCTTCGTTATTTGAAGGGAACTCAACATCTTGGCCTTCATTTCTGCCTAGCTTTGGCTCTTTCTCTTGAGGCCTTTGCTGATGCGGATTGGGCCAGCTGTGTCGATGATCGTCGTTCGACGAGTGGCAACTGTGTTTTTCTTGGTGGCAACTTGGTTTCATGGAGTTCTAAGAAGCAGCGGGTTGTTGCGTGCTCGAGTACTGAGGCGGAATATCGATCCATGGCTCAAGTGGTAACAGATGTGCTTTGGCTTCGATCGCTATTGACTGAGCTTCAGCTTCCTATTTCTCAGTGCCCGGTTGTGTGGTGTGATAACATAAGTGCCACCTCTCTTTCTCAAAATCCGGTATTTCATCAACGGACCAAGCACATCGACATAGATACGCATTTTATTCGTGAAAAAGTGCTGGCTGGTGAAATTGATACGCGGTATGTTCCTACCGAGCATCAAACGGCTGATATTTTTACAAAAGGTTTTTGTCGTGATAGGTTTCGTTTTCTTTGTTCCAAACTCAATCTGGTTGTTTCTCCCCAGTTTGGTTTGCGGGGGAATGATAAGGCTAATGTGAATCCACCGAGTACATCAGCTACAAAGCATGAAAACAGAGGAGACTGATGAAGCGTGTAAGTCAACTGATAATACAGCTGATGTGTACAATCCTAGTCAGCAATTAGTTACAAATCTGTTAGAGCTATTAGTAGATATTTTTCAGTATTTTAGATATTTTGGGTATCACGATATATGTATGTTGATTGTAATACAGAAGACTAATGATCTTCTTCTTCTTCTTATAATCAATAATATTTTCCTCTGGAAAAACTCCATCAATGGAGTACACTTTCATTCATTAGTTCTTCACTGAAGTTTCTTTGTGAACTTCCTACAAACACCTTACATTCAACTTTACATGATGTAACTTTATTTATAACCCCACATCACATTTCTTTGTAGGGATTATGTTGGACAATGTGAAGGAAAACTTAAATTTTTTTTTTTTTTTTTTGGTGTTTTATGGAAAAATGAAACGATTTTATTGAATAAAGGTTGTGGAAAATTGGAAGAGAATGTTTAAAAGTATCATCCGTAGCAGTTTAAGCAACTAAAGGAACTAAAATATCTATTACAATGCAAACGGATTTTACAAAAATTGATAAATTTGCTGTCACCTTCGAGAAAATTTTATCAAGACAAAATGAAGCTAATTTCTAGTTTACGTTTCATCAAATAAAATTTGCAAAATTTAAATCTAGGAAGGTTCAACCAAATTGATAATAGTTTCCTATAAATAAATTACATGAAATTAATGATTCAATGTTTATATATTTAATTCAGTCTTAATTAATAAAAAAAATTTCAATGAATATTATATATTATCATTATCATTAATATCATTAATATCGATGAATTCTGTTAGTGATACAATGAGGTCTGTATATATACAAATCAGATAATATATATTGTAAGAGAAGAAAAGCAATTTAATGAAAATTAGATTTTTCATTTTCTCTCCCAAACCCTAACTATGCCACGATATACATGTAATTGAGTCAACTTCACATTGTTGACAGAAAAACACTCTTAAAAGTATGTCACCACGCCATGACATGTATAACGCCACTCTCTAGAAACTGTCATTTTTTTTTTAAGATATTGACTATATATAGTATTGACTATCGATTTTAAGATAAATTAACTTCTTTTTTTGACGTTATTCTTCAATATGCATTCAATCTAGACAACTTTTAAAAGTTGTTTCTTGTGATTTCTGAATCGTTATCTATGGCACGAATTGAGCGTAAATTTAGGATTTCTTGTGGAAAATGGATATAGTCATGGACCCGGCTGCTATTGCTGAGCAACTTTGACGGCCAATTGTTCAATTGATGTTAGGCACTATAAGGAAATATTTATTGGGTTAATAGTACGCAGGAAGAGACTTTCTATAATAATAATAAATAAATAAAAATAGAAAAGTCTTTGGACAGCAAATTAGTCTTACATTTTTTTTTTTTTGTTATAGAATGTTTGTTTGTTTATTTTTTTTTTTATTTTTTTTTTTTAATAATGTTCGTTAATTTTTAAAGTTGTTCATTTTTTTTTTATTTGTGAAATTTGTTAAGAATAAGTGTGCTCGTGTTTAATAGAACATATGTTTGGTGGTTGATGCTTTTCAATGAGATTTATGTTTTTCTTCCAAAGTGAAAGTTCTTTTATTAAAATTTTTTTTTTTTTTTTTTTTAAATGTCTTTCAAAGTTTTTAGGAGGAATGAAAGATGTGAAATTTTTTATTCCATGCTGAAACTAATAATGCACGGTGTGTATAAAACTATCTAGAGAGGGGGTGAATAGATTTTAAACCCATTTTACCAATTTTCGCGATTAGTCAAATTCACAAAAATACCTCTATCTAGTCAATTCAATAAATCAAGTGTAATAAGTGCGGAATTATAAATGACACTTGATTTTTACATGGAAACCTTCAATAAGGAAAAACCACAGGCTGTTATGTGGGCCATACACGAACCTTGAATCCACTAATTGCAATAACGTTTACAACCTCGATTGATCTCAACCTCTAACGGTCAATAACTCGCTACCACTACCCGTAGGTCTATAAAAGTGGACCTAGTCCAATTGTTTGTGGCCTAAGCAACCTTAGCCACACGACTTAATTCTCAATGAAGAGATTAAACAACCTAAGTGAATATACAAAGATATCCAAATATGCAATTAATGCTAGGTTACACTAAATGCTTATCTAGGATTATAAAATGTCAATTAAATCAATCCTAGATATTAATTGCTATATGACATGGCATAAAGCATAGCTATGTGAGATATGTCAATCCTAGGTATAGCTATCAAAATACAACACTTAAACATTCAACACATAATCTCAATTTTGTATGTAGAAATTACTCTAAGAACATACAAGTAATAAAAGAGATAAAATTGCTAAGTAAGAATACTAATTATGTAAGATAATAGTGAACAACTTACCATAATATGTGTGTTGAAGAAGACCCATGCACTAGCACATACTAGATGATCCTAGATGATGCTTAGATGATGATTTATGCATGTAGGAATGTGTTTAGCGAAATAAAGAAGGAATCTTTATGATTTTTCTCTCAAGTCTCTCTCAATATCTCTTTAGGGTTCTTGATGTTGAAGATCTCAATTAAAGAACAAAAGATGGAGGTAAATTTATAGAGAGTAAGAAAGGTTGGGTGAAATGACAAAATTGCCCCAACTTTCATGGGCTAAATCTGCGGTCAGGGGTAGCAGATTTGAAGGCACCGAATTGGATCTGACGTTCTGGTCCCAATTGTGCGCCCTTATTCTGCGGTCCCTTAACGGAGAACCCAAGGGCGCAGAATGGACTAGGTCTGGTGGTCTAGATTCTGCGGCCTTGTTCGGTGGCCCATGGCAGCAGAACAAAGATGCATTTTTGACAAGATATTTTGATCACAAAAATGCGGCCCTAATCGGCGGTCCTTGGCTGCATAACTAGGGCGCCGAATTCTCCTGGAAGACAACTTCCAAATCAAGCTCAATGAGGACGAGCATGGAGGATTTAAACAAACAACCACACACACATACAATATAACAAAGAAGTGCAAGTGTGGAAGTGAAGAGAATGCATAATAGGAATGAACATGTATGCAATCATGGCAAGTGAGCGTGTACAACTAAATCTCTTCAAAGAAAAACTAAGCACTAGAGATATACCTTTGGAGTGCTTTATATCTTGAGGTCTTGAGAGAACCTTGAGCTTGATCATCAATCACCTAAGTTACCCTTACAATTCAAACCCCAATTGTGGTTTGTCACCGAAATAAGCCAATCAAACTATGAGGAACTTACAATCTCCCCCTTTGGCTATTTTGTGACAAAACCACCACTCACATTGATCCTCACAACAAAATAGAAACTAAAGGTCAACAATGATTTCTACATTATAAAGAGATATTTAAAAGATAAAACTTTAAGTCTTCAATCTCTTGTAGAACACCAATTCTTCAAAACAAAGTTTCTATAATTTCCAATATAAGTGCAATGTGAGATGATCAAGAGAAATTAAAAACAAACATTTGCATTTAAAGAATTTTAAGCACAACATCATGCAATGTATGTGTAATGCAATGCTCCCCCTCAACGGGTTACTTCCCCTCAATTAGTAATCTCCCCAATATGCGCAATTACTACTATAATGCAAGCTCCCCTTACCATATACTACTCCCCCTTTTTGTCATGATATAGGCAAAGGAGTATCTGTAGGGAAAGTACACGCGACGGAAGCAAAAAATTGATTTTTATAGTTTAAAAAATTTCCTTTAAAAGAAGAACCTTAACCTTTGACTAATTAATGTATAACAAAAGATATCGTACCCTTTCCCAGGTGACGATTGATGTTGCACCGATTTTAATCCGTAAGATCTTCCAATCCAATCACGAACGTGAATCACCTAAGAGTGTGAGCTCCCTATCTTTGAATTGTGTACCTAAGGATGGATAACAAAACACTTTTTCTTTTGTTAGTCACAATAATCCTTCAAGAGAAAACGAAGAATGTTCGGTCACTTGTGAGTTCTCAATCTTTTGATCGAAACTCGTGTGAACCTAATTCGAAGTTGTGCGCAAAGCCTTTTGATGTAAAAGCTAGTAGTGCACTATTGAAATAAAACGCTTCTTCTCTCTTTTTCCTCTTGGCCGAATTCTACACACTATGTCTTAGAGTTGGATTTTATTTTTCAAGTAAAAGAAAATAACTCTCACTCTAAACCTTAGGGTTGACCAAATTCTATAGATAGATATATATAGGTGGTCGAAACCCTAACCCTAGGTGGATTTGTGCCTTATGGCCGAAATCCTCACCTTAGATGGATTTGTCTTGGCCGAAATCCTCACTCCAAGAGGAATTGTGTTTCACCTAAACATCTATCATACTTTAGAATCCAAACCCTAATCCAACTCTCTAGTGTATTATTAAATTGTGACTATATCAAAAACTTCATAATTTGACTAGATAAATAAATTCCTTTTATTTATCTACTTATCAAATAAAATCTTTGATTCTTATTATACTACCAACAATAGTACAACAATAAGAGACCTTCTCCTAGTCAGAAAAAGATTTTGACTTTTAATTAATTAAATAAATAATTAATTAATTATTTAACTTCCATTTAATTAAATAATAATATAATATAATATAATAGGCTAATACACTAGCCTTGCCGCCCAAGTACATAACATGGGCCATATATTATTTTTTTCATTTTATTAAGTCTATTGGACCTTAATAAAATGCCCACATGTGAACTAGACTCATTCTTACTAAAAGAAACAAGTCCACATGCCTTAATACAATTCTAGATGGACCCATAATTAGTCTGGTAGAATATATCAAGTGATCCATGCAAGTCCGTGTGGATTGAGGATCTTGGCGGGCTATCTAAATTTAAGCTTCAATAGACACAACCCAATCACAATTAACAAATGATTCACTTAGGTTAGATCTATTAATTTTAGCTCATTCCACTAAAGAACTAAAATTGAACTCTTAAATAAAGATAGAACACGTAAATGTTTCTCATTCATACCCTAGACAATCTTATTGAAGATAGTGTATCCTCATGAATAATATCAGTAATCGCCAAGAGCTCATAGACCGCCTATAGCTCTCCTAGTTACCATATTTATTCATATAACCATAACCACATTTTGAACTTGGATATTCTGACTTGTCCAAAAGCCATGTTTCAATATACGCTATCGAAAACTCAACGTTAAGATTTAATATCTAATACCTCAAAATATCCATATGATAATATTATACTCTCATTCAATAAATGGAACCACGATGTCCGTATCTATAAACAAAGTCCTCTATCAATTAGCAAATAAATACCACCAAACTATCGAGGATAGACTATGCTATATAATTGTACTCATTAATAGCTCAAATGATAACACTTGTAACCATAAGTCCATTATTTATCTCAGAATTAAGATAGACTCTCTGATTGTCCTCATAATGAAAAACTTTTATCCACTAACGGTTCTAGATAAAGTATTTCATTGTGATCCTATTCAATGCACCTAGTGCACTAGATTCTTTTACTCATAGACACTTTGATGATTTTAGACTCATCATAGCACATTTGATTCTACTCAAATGCTAGCAAAAGAATCTGCAACTTTAACAAGATAAAGGTGCCCAACCTTTATCTTAAGTTGTGAACATTATTCAAGACTAACTAAATAATTGTGTCTACCTCATACATATTTAGATGTACGAACAATTCTTCTTTTCTCATAGTCTTTTGACCTTATGATTATTTACTTTTGACAATTATTAATAATTAAACTATAAATGCTATAAGATTTGTTAAATCAGAAATCACTTTATTAATATGATAAGATTGTCAAAACAATATTACACTCTTGCTATTGAGCATAATCTTAACAATCTCCCACTTGCGCTTATAGCAAGTGTGTCATATCTCTCATTTCTATGTTCTCTAGGTGCCCATCAAAACTCTTTTATGGTAGAGCCTTTGTGCACGTCACCCCTATGCATAATTTCCCTTAAAAGATGATACTTCCTTTCAATGTATTTTCCTTTCTTATGACTTCTGGGTTCTTTTGAATTAGCCACTGCTCCACTATTGTCACATTAGATAGTGATCTGTTTATTCGCATTAGGAACCACTTCTAAGTCAATCAAGAATTAGCGGAGTCGAACAACCTCTTTGACAGCTTCGCATGCAGCAACATACTCGACTTCCATGGTGGAATCAGCAATACAGGATTGTTTGATACTCCTCCATATGACTGCTCCTCCTCTAAGAGTAAACACAGATCCTGATGTGGATTTTCTAGAGTCAGAATCTGACTGGAAATCAAAATCTGTACACCCAACGGGAATTAAATCCCCTCCAGAGTATACAAACATATAATCTCTCGTTCTCTTGAGATACTTGAAAATATGCTTGACTGCTGTCTAGTGATTAAGACCAGGTTTCTATTGAAACTTGAAACTAATAACGGTGTGTACAATATTAATCTAGAGGGGGGTGAATAGATTTTAACCAATTTTACCCAATTTTCGTGTATGGTCAAGATTACGAAAATACCCCTATCTAGTCAATTTAATATAGCAAGTGTAATATGTGCAGAATTTAAATAACACAAGATATATATGTGGAAACCCTCACGGGAAAAACCACGGGCTAGTAAGTGTACTACACTCGAACCTTAAATCCACTAATTGAAATGGAGTTTACAACCTATGTTGACCTCGTCAAACACTACGGTCAATAACACCCACCCACCCCCCCCCCCCCCCCCCCCCCCCACCCCGCCCACCCTTTCTACCCGCGAACCTTTTAAAGTGGTCCTAGTCCAATTTGCTTGTGGCCTAAGCAATCTTAGCCGCAAGTCTTACTTCACAATGAAGAGATAAAATGACCTATGTAAATATATGATGATATTCAAAGAGCAAACAAAGCTAGGGAACCTTAGATGCTTATCTAGGATGAATAGATGACAATTAATGCAATCCTAGATATCAATAGCTAAATGACATGTCATAAAGCTTAGCTAAACATAGATTAGGCAATCCTATGAAGCTATCACAAAACAACTCTTAAACAATCAATACACTAATCTCAATCTTGTATCTAAAATACATATGAATGACATACAAGTGATAAATGAGATTACTTGTTAAGAAAGACACAAAATATGTAAGATATTAGTGAAAAACTTACCAAGCAAAGTGTGTTGAAAAGCCCATGCAAAATGATATCTAGATAATCAAGGATGATGCTAGATGATGACTGATGCTCATGGAAAAGTGTTTGAGTAATCAAAGGTGAGTTCTTTAGTGAAATTTTTCTCTTGGAAAAATATGTTAAGTAAAAATATGATTTTGAACTCTCTAACTCGACCTAGAATGAAAGAGGCATATATATAGTGTGTCAAATTGAAGTGACAACATTTTGAAAAGTTTACAAAAAATATGCCTTGACCGCTAATCACCCACTCTACGTAGGGCAGGTGTACAGCGGTCCACCTGGGAAATGAAGAACAATGTTTTTCGTGACCACCATACGTAGGGCGGAAACCAAGCAACCTAGGGGCGGTTGCTCTCGGGTTTGGAGAGTCGCCATTTACCCACTCTACGTAGAGCGGGTTACAGGCGAACCAAAATTGATAATTAAATCAACCAGTGGCACCGCTGTTCACCCGCTCTAAGTAGAGCGGGTGTAGAGTGGGTAAAAGCAAAAATGCTCAAACCCCTTATGGGCGCTGTTCGTAGGGTGACCCTAGAGCGGGTGAACAATGCCCATACTTTACACAATGCATCCTGGTTCTAATCATGACATGGCATTTGAAACACTAGATGCAATCAATAAAAAATGCAAGAAGAGATATTTGAAAACATGAATGTACACATATAACACCACAATATACACAAAGTATGGATATGCATGGGATGTGTATGTGTGCAACTAAATCTCTTCAAAGCAAAGTAAGCACTAGAAATTTACCTTTGGTGCTTCTTCTCTTGAGGTCTTGAAGGCCTAAGCTACCCTTACAACAACCCCAATTGTGGTTTGTCACCGAAATAATCCAATCAAACTAGAGGAACTTACAATCTCCCCCTTTGGCTATTTCGTGACAAAACCACCACTCACAATGATCCTCACAACAAAATTAAATCTAAAGGTCAACAAAGATATTCTATATTATAAAGAGATAAGAAAATAAAAACTTCAAGGCTTTAATCTCTTGTAGAACTATCACACCTTCAAAACAAAACAATTACACTTCCAAAGCAAGTGTATGTGAAGTGATCATGTGAAGTTAAAAACAAGCAATTGCAATCAAGAATTTAAGAACAACATCATGCAATGTAAAAATAATGCAATGCTCCCCCTCAACCAGTTACTCCCCCTAAATTTGTATTCTCCCCAATATGCACATTTGCTACTTTCAATTAGCAACTCCCCTTTACCACCACATTGTACTCCCCATTTTTGTCAAGATATAGGCAAAGGAGTATTTCCCAACCGGGTCACTTGAAGCAAAGAGAGATAGTAGCATACAAGATATTTGCATAATCATATAAGCAATTTATGCAACTTCAATTAAATGGAGAGAAACAAGGAGATTTATTTGATGAAAATGTGTGAATTAAAAATGCTCTGCATACAAGACATGTTGCATTCAAGTTCAAAATACAATGGTATTTGGCAAAGCAAATGACAAAGGTTTCCAATAGAATTCAAACCAATTTCACCATTTGTCATGAGAGAAGCAAGGATATAGAGATTTAATTGATTTCAATTTAGGAGCAACTTAAACTAAATATAGCACGGTGTGTATAAACCTATCTAGAGGGGGGGGGGGGGGGGGGGTGAATAGATTTTACGCTTTTTACCCAATTTTTCGTGTTAGTCAAAATTACGAATTTACCCTCAAGATAATATAAACAAGCAAGTGTAATATGGTGCGGAAATTAAATCAACACTTGATTTTTACGTGGAAACCCTCACGGGAAAAACCACGGGCTATGTAAGTAAGCCACACTCGAACCTTGAATCCACTAAATGTGCAAACGATTACAACCTAATCCCGGAAGTAATCACACACCTACCTAATCCCGGTATGAGTGAACCTAGTCCAATTTGCTTGTGATCTAAGCAACCTAATCCCGATTGCTACACACAAGACTTACCTTCTCTTGAAGAGAATACAACCCTAAGTGAATATGTGAAAATATCCAAAATGCAACATATAGCAAGGGAAACCCTATATGCTTATCTAAGATGATTAATATGCAATTAAGAACAATCCTAGATATCAAAACTAAATGACATGTCAATTAGTTAAGCTAATCAATATCAAGCACAAAACCTAATATGCTAGCACAATACAACTTCTCAAACATACATCATACTAATCTCAATTTTGTATCCAAAGCATACAAAATAACAATCAAGTAATTAATTGAGATTGCTAGATAAATTAAACACAAAATATGTAAGATATTAGTGAAAAGCTTACCAAGCAAAGTATGATGAAGATTCCATGCAAGATGACATCTAGATGATCTAAGATGATGCTAGATGATGATTGATGATCATGAAATTGTGTTTGAGTAATTAAAAATGAGTTCTTTGTGTATTTTTCTTCTCTTGAAAAATATCCTAAGTATGAAGCATGAATAAGAACTCTTGTAAGTGACCTAAAATCAAGTTAGCATATATATAGAGGCCATAAGTGAAGTGAGGTCGTTTTGAAATTTCGCCAGAAAAATGCTCTGTGCGCTGGTGGACCAGCGCTGGACCAGCGCACAAGCCAATTTTGGCTTGAACGCTGGACCACAGGCGCTGCCACCAGCGCCAGTCCAGCGGCGCACACCTGGGCGATTAGCGCTGGTGGCTTGCGCTGGTCCACACCAGCGCACGACCAGCGGTGCTCCACTGGGCGATTTGCGCCGGTGAGTGGCGCTGGTCGACCGGCGCTGGTGGACCGGCGCACAGCCTACATTTTTGTCCCCCACAAGCAATCATGCAAGGGGAACAAAAGTAAACAAAGATGCATCCTAAAAGCCTAAATGCTATGATGTTATAAACACAAGATGCAATCATAAATACAAGCAAGAAGAGATGTAAATAAGCATTGATGCACAACAAAAGAAACACAACATACAAAGATTAACATATGCATGAGTTGTGAGTGTGTGCAACTATCTCTTCAAGACAAGTAAGCACTTAGAATATTACCTTTGGTGCTTGTCAATAATGAGGTCTTCAAAGGGTCTAATGCACTAACAACAACATCTAAACTACCCTTACAAAGAATCCCCAATTATGGTTTGATCACGAAATAAGCCAATTAAAAACAACGGGAATCCTTACAGCAACTATATCCAACTTTATAAGCGAAACATGGCATGAGCGACTTTGCACCCTATTTAACTTTTCCAAGTAAGATACCCATATGATAGTAGCCATGTTCAACCAATAAAGAAAGAGAGACATTTGGATTTTAAAATCCTTTGAATGGATACAAGATCCTTTAATCATTTAAGTCTCATTAGCTTTTCACACATTGTTTTGCATTTAAATATTACAATAATTAATTCAAGCTTTTTCATTTGAGCCTGTCATTTGAATTTCATGCTTTTCATGTAGCATTAGCATGTTATTAAAGAAAACTCATGTCATGGAGATAACTATAGGTCATTTAACATGTACTTTATATGTAGATCTCCTAGTCCAAAAATATATGTTTGAACATAAATATGACATGGATTGTAAATAAAGCATGGTTCACACTTATTTAAGTAAAAAACATATATACATATGTGCAACCAAACTTACTCAAGCAATTAAAAAAAAAAAAGCATAAGATATTTCAAATTTTTGCATGTGACAAGTATGCAAAATAGCTCTCTTTGCTTGAGTTCCCCGTATAGGGTCAATTACCAAATCACATCAATCCACAAGACATATCTCAATAGATCTATTAAGTTTTTTAAACCTAATTGCATCTAAGGGTTTAGTAAATAAGTCTGCTAGTTGATCATTTGTACATACATGTTCAAATACAATGCATTTGTTCTCAACTAGTTCTCTTATGAAATGATGGCGGATGTCAATACGCTTAGTTCTAGAATGTTTCACCGGATTCTTGAAAATATTAATAGCACTTATATTATCACAAAAGAGGGTTAGAGTACCTTGATTGAATCCGTAGTCGACTAGAATTTGCTACATCCAAAAGAGTTGTGTGCATCCACTCCCTGTGGCTATATACTCGGCCTCGGCCGTGGACAAGGAAATTGAGTTTTGCTTATTGCAAAACCAAGACACTAAGTTGTTGTCTAGAAAAAAGCAACCGCCCGATATGCTTTTCCTATCATCATAATTTTCTGCCCAATCCGCATCACTAAAGCCTACAAGACTAGTATTAGTGTCAAAAGAGTACCAAATCCCATAGTTGGATGTCCCATTCACATAGCGAATGATTCTCTTAACTGAAGAGAGATAGGACTCCTTAAGATTCGATTGGTATCTAGCACACACACCCAAACTAAATGAAATATCAGGCTTACTTGCGGTCAAATAAAGCAAGCTACCAATCATGCCCTGATACAATGTTTGTTCCACACTTTTTCCACTAGCATCCTTGATTAGCTTCAAAATGGTACTCATGGGTGTATCAAAATGTTTGGCATTTTTAAGACCAAACTTCTTCACTAGGTTCTTGGCATATTTGGCTTGGGTTATAAAAATCCCATCATGTAATTGTCTAATTTGTAAACCTAAGAAGTAACTTAGCTCACAAACAAGACCCATCTCAAATTCATGAGGCATGACATTAACAAATTGTTGGACTTTGGTATTGTTGGTGGAGCCAAACACTATATCATCAACATAGATTTAAGCTATAAAAAGCTCATCATTGTCTTTCTTGATGAATAGAGTCTTGTCAACACTACCCCTTGTGTAGTCATTATCAACAAGAAATTGAGTGAGGTGCTCATACCAAGCCCTTGGTGCTTGTTTCAACCCATATAGAACCTTTTTGAGGCGATAGATATGGTTGGGGTGGTGTGCATCCATAAACCCCTTGGGTTGTTCAACAAACACTTCCTCTTGCAAGAAGCCATTGAGGAAGGCACTCTTGAAATCCATTTGGTGCAATTTAAACTTTTGCACATAAGAAATGGACAAGAAAAGCCTAATAGACTCTAAACGGGCAACGGGAGCAAATGTCTCCTCAAAGTCGATACCCTCAATTTGAGAGCACCCTTGTGCTACAAGTCTAGCCTTATTTCGCACTATGTTGCCATCCTCATCCGATTTGTTCCTATAAACCCACTTAGTGCTTATGACATGTGTGCTTTTAGGCCTAGGAATTAGAGTCCAAACCTTATTCCATTTGAATTGGTTTAGCTCTTCTTGGGTTTATAGGAACTAGAGTCCCAAAATTCATCATTTAAGGCTTCATCAACCTTTTTGGGTTTAATTTGAGAGGTATAGCAAGTATGGCTAATGAGATTAGCTATTTGACGCCTAGTCCTTACACCTTTATTCACATATCCAATAACATCATCTTTGTTATGGAGTTTTCTAACCCATGGAGCAGGTTCATTAGAGTCCAAGAGAGGAACTCTATCAAGAGGTTGTGTGTCCTCGTCATTAAGGTTAGACGTCCCAACATTAGGAGTCTCCACAACCTTCTCCAAGGGAGAGTCGTCATCTAAAGCAACCTCCTCCTCATGGTCATTAGACTTGAGCCTTGTATCATCAATGACAATATTGGATGATTCCATGATGGTTCGAGTCTTCAAGTAGAAAACTTTATAGGCTATACTATTCAAGACATAGCTAATAAAGATACCCTTATCACTCTTAGCATCAAATTTGCCAAGTTGATCATGGTCATTTAAAATGTAGCATTTGCTTCCAAAGGAGTGGAAGCAGCTAACATTTGGCTTTCTACCTTTCCATAACTCATATGAGGTATTTCTAGTTTCAGGCCTTAGGAAAACTCTATTCCCTATATAGCAAGCCGTATTGATGGCTTCGGCCCATAGGTTCCTTGGAACATTGTTGTTAAGCAACATCACACGGGTCGTCTCTTAAAGGACCCTATTCTTCCTCTCAACAACTCCATTTTGTTGGGGTGTCCTAAGAGCCAAAAACTCATGGAAGATGCCTAAGCTATTGCAATTGCTTTCAAAGACGGCATTCTCAAATTCTCTCCCATGGTCACTTATAATCCGTTTAATGCTTTTAATGTGAGAATTCATTTCATTTGAATTTTAACATAAACAAAAATGTATCTCTTTCCACCCAAACTCTCGGTTTGTATGGGACCCATAAGATCCATGTGGAGAAGCTCTAGAGGCTCCTTGGTGGAGAGATACTTACCCTTTTTGTGCATGCTTTTGGTTTGTTTTCCTTATTGGCAAGGTCCACAAACACCTAAGGGTTAATTCGGGGCTTGAACAATATGAGCACTCTCCTAATTCCGTAAGGAATGTAGGATTTATTGTTCATTAAAGAATCAATGGTAATTAATGGAAAGATGTAATTAGAGGGGTATAGTGGACATTATGACCCAGCTCTAATTATGAACTACTGTGGAGGATTATACCATATATAATAGCTATATCGATGGACACCGAAGTTTATTGGTTTGTGTAAGAACATCTACAGTTGAGAAAGTGCAGCTTTGGGTTTTTAGTGGAATAACACTGAAGTTAATAATCATGAAATATTAATTAAAGAGTTTAATTAATTATTTCTAAGGATTATTGGAGCTCAAAATATTGTGTGTCCATTAGGTACCCTTGCTAGCCCGATTGATTAAGGTAACAAGGGTCACGGATAATTATTTGGATTGTCCAGTTAATTGTGTTACGAAAGTGATATGTGTCTATTCGGGAATTAATTGAATAATGAGATTATTTAATTAATGAATATTAACAATTATGAATTGTTAATTAAATGGAGGTTGCAGGTTCAAATCATAACTGAGACATAAAATAATTAAATTATTTTATTCTTAGTTAGGTATAGTATTTAAGTTTAAGTCAACTAGGATTTTGTGGGATTTAGAATCCTACTCTACCTAGGACACTTAAATACTAATTATCTTTTGAATATATGGAGATATATTTGGAAAGAGATAATGATCTAGTTTGAAAAATATATAGAGATATATTGTAATATAACTAGATAATATATAATACTTGTTAGGTTTTTGGTTTGTCTTGGCATGCATTCCATATCAAAACGATGTTGTCTTGTAATGTTTAGTGGTCTAAGATTTTAAGATTCAAGTCATCAAAGAGAGACGTGGCCACAACTCATGCAAGATGCCGGCTTCAAAGAGAAATGTGTTTCATCGGTCTACAAAGGTATATAAGACCTCATTTCTCTTACAAGACTAGGCACACACACATATGACATTCATATGTGTCCCTTCATGGTTGAACATAATTTAAATATCACTTTCACACACATAGTAATGTATGCTCATGCATTAGCTTTAATTTGACAAACATTGTAATTTGCATGTTCTAGGACTATGTCTAGGAAAGGCATACGTGTGTGATTATGTGTGTATTTGTTTCCGTATTTTTTGTTTTGGACTTGAACATGATCTCTTATGATTCCTTATTGAGTCCCGATCATTTCGGTTACTCATTCATTAGGTTTTGAGTCCAAACAATGTAACTACACTATTTTTTGTTCTCATTCATTGAGTTGTTTTCGTCATCGTATTCGGAGATGATTTCTCATCCTTGTGTCAAAGTTTCATTGTCTTCATTGTGCGTGAGGGAGTCAGGATTCGTAATCCGAAGATAGATTCAAAATCGGAGTACAGAGGCCTGGATACGGCCAAATAACGCTAGCAATGCGCGGGAGGAGCAAGCGAGGCCAACGGCCAAGCTTGCTTGGCCACGTGTGGAGGCCGTGGGCCACACAGCCAGACCAGCTCTCTCGTCCCGTGTGGCACATGCGCCCCATATGGGCAGGAGCTGATGTGGTAGCTTCTGGTTGGCCGAAATCTTCCTCTCTCTCTCTTCCTTTTAAATTTCCAAATTCCCTCCCATTCATTTTAAAGAAGGAAAAAGTTGAATCCCGCTATAATTTTCTCTCCAATTTTTCTCATCTTTCAAACACCATAACTTTCTCATACAAACTCAAAATTGAGTGATTCAAGTTGGAGATTGTTCATAATTGAGTCCTCTACCTTTTTCAAGTGATTTGGCAGCTGATTGTTCGAATTTTCTGGTGGTTGTACACTGAAAACCGAACCAGCTCGAGAATTCAAGGTAGTGTTCATATCTTTGGGATTTCTTCTTTTATAACCTTCAATTACCTTGGGGTTTCTTCTTTGATATGTATGTGTATGTATTGTGAATGCTATAGAGAAAGATAGCTTCATAATCAATCTTAATCAAAAGTCTAATTAGAGACATATGTGAACTATTTTCTTAGATTCTAGGTTTTTCCACTACTACAAAAAACACAAAAGAAATCATTTTTTTATATGGAAGAAATCGGTTTTTGAAATTTTTAAAACCGATGTCTTTTTGACTGATTTAGAAAAAACCACACAAAAGACATCGGTTTTTAACCGATGTAAAAATAAGAGAAAACACATCGGTTTTATATAAAACCGATTTAAAAACCATGATGCAAAATTGATGTATTACTAAAATTAATCCCACCATTCGGCCGCCGTCGCTGGACCGTCCCACCGTCTTGCCACTGTCTCCGGACCGCCCTACCTTCCAACAACCGTCGTTCGGCTGCCGCCGCCGGCCCGCCCCACCAACTGGTAGCCATTGCCGAACCACCCCACCGTCACTGGATCGCCCCACCATCCGGCCATCGTTGGCCAGTCCTACCGTCCGAACCGCCTCGCCCAGCCCCACCGTCCGACCCGCCTCCCCCAGCCCCACCGTCCGGCCAACCCCACCTCTGATAATAATGAAAACTAATTGTCATTATGAGGAATCAAACTTGCAACCTCAAAGTCAAAATGGTAAAGCCTTTATCGCCTGACTACAAGATTGGATGTGTTAACAATTGCACAATATTTATATATAACCTATATGAGTTGTTAGAAATTTTTAAAAAAAAATTGGTTGATAAATTTAAATTTACTCAACTAATCAAAATTCTAATTTCTACTACAAACATATATATATTAAAAAAATATATATTGGTGGGTTTATTTTTCATTTCATTTTTTGTTGTGTGGTTTTGTGTTTTGCTGGAGATATTTTTGTATAAACTTTTTCCTTAAAACTGTATCTTTTGGTAAGGAAATAAATTTTTTGTCTGCGTTAGGTTCTTCAATTTTTTGATATGAATCCAACGGTATATAGAACGTAAAATTCTAGATGGTGCGATTGGAGATATTTTTGTGCAAACTTTTTCCTTAAAACTGTATCTTTTGGTAAGGAAACAAATTTTTTTGTCCATGCTGGGTTCTTCAATTTTTCGATACGAATCCAACGGTATAAAGAACGTAAAATTCTGGGTGGTATTTTGAAAGTTATGATCAATTATTCAGTCAAAGGTCAGAAGCGATTCGCTAATCCGCGAGTGAGCTGTTTTCATCGCTCATTTTCACACTTTTACAAATCGATTTTTGGAATATTTTCTGATTGAAAAGTGTTTGTTTACATGTCTACTTTCTTGTTTCAAAATTTGAGCAAATAACATTGAGTATTTTTAGAGATGCACACTTAAATGTGGACATAGGTCAGATTTGCATTGCAGAATTTTGCTTTTAAATCCACATCGGTTTTTATAAAAACCGATGTCTAAACACTTGTTTTTAATATCGGTTTTTATAAAAACCATTGTCTTTTCTACGCAATATTTAAGACATCAGTTTTTATAAAAATCGATGTCTAAACATTTTTTTTTTAATATCGGTTTTCCTAAAAATAGATGTCTTTTGAAACTGCAATATTTAAGACATCGGTTTTTATAAAAATCAATGTCTAAAAGTTCTTTTTTAATCGGTTACCAAAAACCAATGTCTTTTAGTGATGTCTTTTAACATTTTTGTAGTAGTGTTCACATGTTTGAGAGTTGTATTGTGATTAGATTGATATCTAGGATTATTTGTGACTTGATTGAATCATTTTATGATTAATAATCATTGAAATGTGTTTTGATCCTTGATTGATGTAATCTAGGATTAAGGCTCTTGTATGTGTTTTTAGAGACATCTAGGATTCAATTGATTTATCAATATATCCGTGCTCTAAATCTTTGGCTAGAATATTCATTGAATACATTTTGTGATTCTAGCATTTTTGTGTATGTTTATGACATCTTGAATATGTGCTTCATGTATATGTTTTTATTCAAGTGTTATTTGTATGAATAGAATTATGAGCTTTTGTGTTAGATGCTTTTCACTTGCTCTAGGTTTAATTCATGTTTTTGGCATCTAGATTACTTTACTTGTGTTCTCACATGTTTAGGTCTAGTTGTTCTATGGAATGTATTTATCACATGTTCTATGTTGAATTGATTGTTTGCATCATTTGCATTCACATGATCACACTAGGAAGTTCTTGTAAAAGGCATGAAGTCTTGACTAGGACGAGGAGTCCGGATAGTCAAGCAATGAAGTCTTTGTTAAGATGTGAGGTCTGGATAACCAAGCAAGAAGTCATGGCTAGAGTCGGGAGGACTCGGATAGTCATGCATGGGAAGCTCCCTAGAGGCATGAGTGCTTTGGATAGGGAGTTGGCTTGTATGTTGGTAGGCCTAGGCGTATGGATAGACATAGACTCCAAAAGAGCGGGGTACATGGGATGTGTATGCACTCTTAAGGAATTTCTAATCTTCCATCGATGTTGGTTTTGTATGTTGTCATGGTGGCTTCGCATCATTGTGGAATTTCGTACTTTCTAATAGGATTGGGTAGACATAAACTCCACTAGGTAGGTGAGCTAAAGATTTGTCACTTTATGGAATTTCTAATTTACCTTCCAATATATATAAGTACCCAATGGTTGTAGTTCAACCCGTGGATATTTCTTCCTTGAAGGTTTTACCACGTTAAAAAATCTCTTGTGTTAATTCTTCCTATCTCTATCTCTATATTTGTATATGTGTATGTTATTATCTTGTTGCATATTATTCACTTGTGATGTATATTGAAACAAGATTTTGTAAAGTGTGATTTGTGAACTTTGTCATTTGATCTCTTAGTAAATATAATTCTTTTGTATATTGTATTTCTTGTGTATAGTATTATTTGATTATACTTGTAATACATTGAACAAATATTGAAATACAAGTATTCTTTGATGTTGAGTTTATGTGTTCTTATACCTCATACAACTAATTGATATTCATAGACTATGCTTATATGATCATATGCTTATCTTGTCTATGTATGGATTTATGGTTTATGTGTTGTATGTAAGGCTACCTTGAGGGACAAATGAAAGTTTGTTGGTGGAGGTGTATGGTGTGCTCCCATGGAGGAAAAACCTCCATGGGAGCTTGGATCTCTCACTTATTTGGTGAAGAAGATGGAGAAGATGAAGAAGATGGGTAAGAAGGGTTTGTGTGGTGTGTGGGGGCTGTGGAGAGGTGTGAAAAATGAGAGAAAATGGGGTATTTAAAGAGTGGGGAGGTTAGGGCACGAATTGGGGGGAGGGGGGGTGAAAGGACAAGATTGCCCCTCAAATTCGGCCAAAAATCATTAAACTGAAGCCCTGTGCGCTGGTGGTGTGCTAGTGGTGCGCCCATCGAGTAGCACATAGGCTTCTTCTTCAGTTTTCAGCTTTTCTGCATCACGCACCGTTACAAAAATGGTCATAATGTCCTCCAGAAACATCAAATCGCGATCTATAAAAACCGTTGGAAATTAGACAGCCGGGGTTTTCCGAAAATAGATATCACAAACCTAGTTCAATCTGAGGTGGTAAATATGGGCCTCAAAATATAGGTGTACTGCACAAGCCTTTTCCATTTCAACCCTTTTAACTTCCAAAACTCATCAATTAAGCTCAAATACCTTATTTATTGCAAATGACCTACACAAAGCTCACAAAACACATTAAATACACAAATTAGCTCGAAAATGAGTACAAACGATAGGAAATGGGGACCTGAAATAGGTATATAAATTGTCCGATCAAATCCTACCAATAGCAAAAAGCTTAAAAAAAAAATACCTGATCTAGATAGATTAATAGATAGGTACTATCAAATATATATATATATATATATATATATATAAACAATGATTTAAAACATTTCAAAAGATTATGGGTTTATACTTCACCCATGCCATCTAAATCTAAAATTCAGATGATATGCTATATGATATGACGAATTAAACTGATTAATTACAAATATTTTTATTTCTTTAGTGAAAATGGTATCATTGTTCTAATTAAGAATAACTCCATACTCCATAATGTGAATACGGATAGAAAAATAAGCTACAAGTAATTTCAGTTTCAGTTTTATAATCAATAAACTTACATTAGATTGAATTAACGAATTTTAATTTTAGATTTGAAACCGAGAAATGGTCACACTACCACCAAGACAGATGTGGCGATGGTAAGCAAATTTTTTTAGTACCTTTAATACAAGCCATAAACAAACTGGTGTAAAATTTATTAGAAACAGTTAAATAATTAGCTTGCTATGGTTATAGACTTATAGTTTTAATAATCGTTAATCCTCCCTCTCTTCTTTTATTTATTTATTTCTTGAAATTTGATACCAATCTGTCTGGGATCTACCGGGAGCAGGCGAGATCAACCATTACAAGCATGATCTGGAATGAAACTTTCACTGCAATTCGACAATGGAGGGGTCTCCCAACACTTTGTGTTTCTAATTGATGAAATAAAAAAGTAGACCAAGTATATTACATAACAGAAACATGAAATCTATAAATTATATAATTATCCAAGTTTATTCCAAATCAATTAAAGCATAAACTGATCAGTGAATTTTCTTTTGGTAAGGACGTTGACCCTCAATATTCCCTGGTGGATCATACATGATCTGGAATGAAACTTTCACTGCAATTCTACAATGGAGGGGTCTCCCAACACTTAGTGTTTCTAATTGATGAAATAAAAAAGTAGACCAAGTATATTACAGAACAGAAACATGAAATCTATAAATTATATAATTATCCAAGTTTATTCCAAATCAATTAAAGCATAAACTGATCAGTGAATTTTCTTTTGGTAAGGACGTTGACCCTCAATATTCCCTGGTGGATCATACATGATCTGGAATGAAACTTTCACTACAATTCTACAATGGAGGGGTCTCCCAACACTTAGTGTTTCTAATTGATGAAATAAAAAAGTAGACCAAGTATATTACAGAACAGAAACATGAAATCTATAAATTATATAATTATCCAAGTTTATTCCAAATCAATTAAAGCATTAATTGATCAGTGAATTTTCTTTTGGTAAGGACGTTGACCCTCAATATTCCCTGGTGGATCATAACTACAAATAACAAACAACCATCCATTCTCGCACTTAACCCTACCGCACCCAACATGGACCGATGTGCTCCAAACGATCTGTGTGTAGTGCAAGCACTCATCACCAACACATGAATTCGATTTATAGTCATATTGAGGCTTCTCGCTTGCCCAAAACTTGACTGCATCCACTCCATCCATTTGTCCATATCCTTCGGCCAGATTTTCACCGTAAGGCCCCATTGAATGATCCATTTGGCAGTCTCTTTTTCTCTCATCGGCATACCTCTGAGCATAGGCTGCAACAGTGTTGTTCCAAGTGATTGGACCGACCCCGACTGCAGCCCGGAATGCATTGTGAGCATCCACATAGTCTTGTGGGGAATTTTGTGCCAGAGAGAAGTGAGTTAGGGAGATACACATGAAGTAGATTGCTAATAAGAACTTATGGATGAACTTCATTTTGGTAGTATTTGTCTATGCAAGACTGAGATAGAGAGCAAAATCTTTATATAAAGGAAAAAAGCTTGGCAAAGTCAATGATTAACCATAAATGGAGCCTGTAATTGTGTTATATATAGTTATATTACATGTGAATCAATATAATAAACTATTGGATGAAATTCACTTTCAAAAAAATATATATATTGGAGGAAATTAACTAATTAATTTATCTTCAAAAAGAAGGTAGATTCACATGCCTAATATAAGGTTTTTTAATTTATTGCAATGAGCCAAATTAGGGGGTATTACTTTCAAATTATTTTGTCATTTTGCTTATTTTTTCTATTGAACTTAATTAAGTTTTAGCAACGTATATATGGTGATTTATTAGACCCAAAGTTTCACGGGTGTATAACAGATCTTGTTGATTTATTTCTTTATATTTTTTGATGTCTTTATTATTTATTTATTTATTACAATAATTTGAGGTTTTAGAAAAAGGAGAGACTTGAACCCACGATCTAATGTTAGTGTGAAAGGTATACCACTGTGTCAACCTCATCTTATGTGATGTTGATGTCTTTATTGCTTAATTTCCTTTTAAGTGTTAATTTGATGTTGATGGCTTATGGAGCCATATGATCGAAGACAATAATTAGTGCTGAAAAAGGTCAAAATAATGCGGTAAAATATGTAACTTTATCGGTGGGATTTCGATGAAAGAACAAGAAGAAAAAAGAACTCAATAGGACAATGACTCCCAAATCAGCGGTTCGAATCCTACTAATGAGTATCTGGATAGATAAATGCTGTCAAAAAGAAAAAAATAACTCAATAATGCTTCAAGCACCTAAATTCTTTTATAGTGAAATGCTTGGATTTGATTTAACTAGCTTTAAGTAAACTCTCAATTTCCTGTTGTTAAATCAATTTTCGAAAAAAATTATAATTTAGAAAAACAGTTTAGTCCAGTCTAAAATCAATTCCGACTACACCCATACATGAAATTGATAAACTTTTTTTTTTTTTTTTCTAGTTTTATGTTGTATATTAAATTTTTTTTTTTTTTTTTTTTTTTTTTTTGATGTTGATGGCTTAAGGAGCCATATGATCGAAGATAATAATTAGTGCTGAAAAAAGTCAAAATATTGCGGTAAAATATGTAACTTTATCGGTGGGATTTAGATGAAAGAACAAGAAGAAAAAAGAACTCAATAGGACAACGGTTCGAATACTACTAATGACTATCTGGATAGATAAATACTGTCAAAAAGAAAAAAATAACTCAATAATGCTTCAAGCACCTAAATTCTTTTATAGTGAAATGCTTGGATTTGATTTAACTAGCTTTAAGTAAACTCTCAATTTCCTGTTGTTCAATCAATTTTCGAAAAAAAATATAATTTAGAAAAACAGTTTAGTCCAGTCTAAAATCAATTCCGACTACACCCATACATGAAATTGATAAACTTTTTTTTTTTTTTTTTCTAGTTTTATGTTGTATATTAAAAAAAAAAAATGTTATTATATTTTGACATGCGGGAATCAGGATAGTATTGGCCTATGGGTTAGTTTGATGTTGCTTTTAAGAAGTTAAAATCAAAATAATTAAAAAAATTGGTATGAAAAGGATGTTTGGTAAAACTTCCAAGAATGGTTATAATAATCTAATTTGATTTGTCAATAGTTTTAAGAAGTAGGTGATAGTATAGGTTACTTCTAGAAAATGTGATTACACTACAAAAAAATATTGTATTATTGACAGTTTTTTGTTGACAGTTTTTAATTGTCAACAATCCTTAACAGTTATTAACTTTCTTAACAGTTTTTAACTATCAAGGATTGTTGAAAACTGTCATCAAATAACAAACATTTTTTTTTATATGTATTATTAATATATTAAATAATATATAATATAAATATATAATATATGTTAAATAATATAATATATATAATAATATATAATATAAATATATAATATAATATATATAATAATATAATACATATATATATAATACATAGAATAATATATATATAAATATATATAATATATATATATTATATAATATATTTATATAATATACTAATATATTAATATTATATGTATTATATGATATAATATATATATAATATAATATAATATAATATATATGTAATAATTTATCATATATACAATAGTATAATATAATATAATATATATGTAATAATTTATCATATATACAATAGTATAATATATATATAATATATTAAATATATAATATATATAATAGTATAATATATATAATATTTATATTAATATAATATATATATATATATATATTATATAATAATATAATATGTAAGGTTTATGATTTGTATTGGCTTGATTTCATTGCAAAACGCTCTATATTTATATTAGTTATTGCTTAAGATGTTCTTTGAAGAAAGGAAGCTTAAAAGATGAAAAAGCAATGTCTAGTGCAAAAGTCGTCTTCAAGAGGTGAAAAGCGTCAAGGGTATATCTTGACTCCCATCCTCTTGCAAGGCGTTAGCGCACACACACACAATTCATACATGTGTGTCCCTGCATCGTGGTTCAAACATTTGGTATAACACTTTCACACATTTCATAGTATGCTCATGCATTGATCTTGTATAGACAAACATTGTGAAATTGCATGCTTTATGACTATCTCGTTGATATGGCATGCTTGTGTGAATATGTGTTTATTTGTTTGTTTATTTTGTGTTTAGGACTTGAACATGTTCTTATTTAATGCCTTATTGAGTTCCGGTCATTTCGGTTACTCATTCATAAGGTTTCGAGTCCAAACAATGTGACTATGCTACTTTTCGTTCTCATTCGTTGAGTTGACTTCATCGTCGTTTTCCAAGATGATTTCTCAACCATTTTTCAAAGTTGTGTAGTCATCATCGTGTGTGGGAGTCACGGTTCGTAATCCGAAAACGGATTCAAAATCGGAGTTCGGATGCCCAAGATACGGGCTGAAGAACCGAAGGAGCGCGCGAGAGTGGTCTGGAGCGCGTGAGGCCACAAGGCCTGGCCGTGAGGGAGGCCGTGGGCCCCACGGCCAAGGGAGCCCTCTGCCCCTGTGTGGCCCACGCGCCCCCCACAGGGAGGTGACATGGCACATGCTGATTTGCCCAAGAATGCTCTCTCTCTCCCCCTTTTAAACTCATCTCCTTCCCTCCACACAAGTTGAAGAAATTGAAGAACATTTCACGAAATTCTGCTGTTTTCTTCACAATTTTTGTTTTCCTATTTTGATCATAACTTTCTTATACGAACTCGAAATCAATCGATTCAAAAGCCAAAATTGTTGGTCTTGAGAAGAGCTACAAACCCCAAGCATTTCCAGAGGCAGCTGACTTCGCCATTTTTCTCAGTTGATCGATTTTCAGTCCGAGGTCAAGGTTGTTTGTTCAACTTCTTCTTTTTCAATTTCATCTTTGATCTTCTTTTGATTCTTACTATTTGATTGATGAAATTTGTTGAGAAGCATGTTAGATCATATGCTAGGGGTGTTTGATCATTTGTTAATTGAGATTTAGCTTTGTGATTTGTTTTGAACATATATGTGCTAAACTTGATTTTGTGTGAAATTGATTCTAGAAAATGAATATATGATATGTCTCATATTATTTTCTAGATTTTATTTCATGATCTAAGAACTAGGTTTTTAGTGTGATATATTGAATATTCATACCTTTGTTCTTATTGATTTACATGTCTTGATTTCTAGATAATCTTGTGATTGTGTGTTGGAAGCATATTCTAGATTGTCATTGAACATGTACATTTTGCTTGATTGATCATCTAGCTTAATTTGTTTGTGTTTGCATCACTTGCATCACTTTAGATCATAGCCTTGCATTAGGTTGAAGTCTCTAGCAAAGTGAGTGAAGCTTTGTGGATAGAGCAAGGAAGTCTTGATTAGGGTCGGGAGGACTCGGATAATCAAGCAAGGAAGTCTTGTCTAGGGTCAGGAGGATCCGGATAGGCAAGCAAGAAATCTTCCTAGAGACGTGAGCGTCTTGGATAGGAAGTTACTTTCTAGAGGTGTAGGATACATCTCGGATAGGAAGTAGGCTTGGTGATTCACTAGCCCGAGGGTAGATTAGGAGTTGATAGCTTGAGCGGATATCATGAGTGATAGCTTGAGTGTGTAAGTCCTTTTTCACATAGTGGATTGCTTTGCCGGTGGTTGTGGTATCAACCCGTGGATGTTTCCTCTTTGAGGTTTTACCACGTAAAAACACTTGTGTTCATTTTTTGCTTTTACTTTTCTTTATCTTCCATATCTTTCATTGATTGCATATCTTGTAAATTGATTAACTCTTGTATAAGTGAAATCAATTAATTTGTCAAATTTAATCAAGTGTGCATTTTCATTGATATATTCCGCATTATTTTTAAATTGGGAGAATTTGAAGCCTATACCTATTCACCCCCCCCTCTAGGTATATTTCACTACTACTTAAGGGAAATTTCATTTGGTATCAGAGCCGGTGTCTAGACGTACTTAGATAGATCATTTCTTTGTAGTGTTTTTTGTTTTTGTTGTGATAATCATGATTAAGGAAGTGTGTTCCTATGTGGCTTCTTTTGTTGAACATATTGACTTAGATGAGAAAAAGATCGATGATCTTATTTTTGAAAATGAACGTTTATCCAAAGTCAATATGTCCCTCAACAAGAAGTTAGAGAATCATGATCTTGGCTCAAAGGAGTTCAATGAACTTAAAGACAAGATCCTAAGTCTAGAATTGAATCTAAAAGATAGCAATGATAGACTTGGCATCTTGAAGCAAGAAATTGAGCAAAGAGATTGTTCTCTTGTTAATGCTAAGAAACTTGAAAATGTGCTTAAATCCAAACTTAATGAGCATTTAAATCAAGAGAAAAAGTATGAACAATGGCTTGATAAATCACGTAAAGATGTTATGTTTAGTGATGACATAGCGGAAAAATATGCCATTGAACTTAGGATGCTTCATGAGAAACTTGATGAGGCTAATAGGGTGATTAGCAAGATGTCATCTAGCTCTAATAAAGTTGAAACCCTCATTAAAAGTGGAAAGCATCCATGTGACAAAAGAGGTTTGGGTTATATCAATGAGAAGGAGACTCCTTCATCTAACAAATCTACTTTTGTCAAAGCAAGCATTGAATCAAATGTAGGTACACTCTCTCAAGGTAAAGCTATGAAAGCTACCGGAGGTGCCTCTTCATCAACAAGGATGTTCAATGGAAGAACACAACAACATAAACATCAAGGAGCATCAACCTCAAATGCAAGAGGTGGATCATCAAGGGTTGCACATCAAAGAGGAAAAATTATGAGAAGTCCAAAGGAGTTTGAAGCAAATGCAAATGGTAAATTTCTCAAATTTATTCCTATTTGTCATCATTGTAATATGATAGGACATATTCGACCTAGATGCTTTGAGTATATTCGGAAATGCAAACTTGATAATGTTTTTCATGATATGTATTTGAATGGACCTAGGCAATCATCCATGTATGGATATAGAAATAGACCTAGGAAGACCTTGGAAAAGCATGTTGTTGAAAAGTTGTTGATGACTTGCTTGCTAAATCTTGTGTTGTGCCTCACTCTACTATGCATAAGAAAATTGATAATGCTTTGTTTGATATTTTTGAAATGTGACCAATGAGGTCAAGGTGCATGTTAAAAAGCCTAACATTGAGTCAAAGCATGTTAGAAGTAAGAGTGAGAAGCATGTTGTGAAAAATGTGTGGATTAGAAAAGACACATCTAAATGTCATGTTGCACAATATGCTTTACATGCCAACTCCTCCTATTCTTGGTACCTAGATAGCGGTTGCTCTAGGAACATGACCGGGAATAAAGAGTTCTTTAAGAATCTTGTTTTAAAGGATGGAGGTTGGGTTACTTTTGGTGATGGTACCAAAAAGCAAGTTCTTGGCAAGGGAACAATTTGTATCCCCGGATTGCCTAAACTTCGCAATACTTTGTATGTTGATGGGTTACAAGCTAACTTGATAAGTATTACTCACTTGTGTGAAATTTTTAAAGAAGTTAGCTTTAACAAAGATGTGTGCACTATAATTGATAAAAAGGGCGATGTCGTCCTAAGAGTCAAAAGGTCTATAGACAATTGCTATTGTTTTGACATAGATCCTCTAACATGCAACATGGCACATGAGTGCAACAAGCTTGATTTGTGGCATCAACGTTTGGGTCACATGAATTTTAAAGATTTGAAAAAGCTTGAAAAACATGGCATTGTTAGAGGTCTTCCTAATCTTGGTAAAAAGCTTGAGGTGGTTTGTGAACCTTGCCAATTAGGTAAGCAAACCAAAGTGTCTCATAAGAAAAATTCTTACATAGCTACCAAGACACCTTTAGAACTTGTGCATATGGACCTAATGGGGCCAATTCAAATCAAGAGCATCAATGGCAAAAAGTACATTTTTGTATGCGTTGATGATTTCTCTAGGTTTACTTGGGTTTATTTTCTTAGAAATAAGACCGAAGCTTTTGATTACTTTATAAAGTTTTGTAATCAAGTTCAAAATGAAAAAGGTCTTGATATCAAGAAAATATGTCGCATTAGGAGTGATCATGGGACGGAATTTGAAAATGCAAAATTTAGTGAGTTTTGTGATGGTTTAGGGATTTCTCATGAGTTCTCCGCACCTAGAACTCCTCAACAAAATGGTGTTGTTGAGAGGAAAAACCGTGTTTTGCAAGAGATGGCTAGGGTCATGCTCAATAGCAAGAAAGTCCCTAGAAACATATGGGCCGAGGCGGTCAATACCGCTTGTTATGTGTCAAATCGTGTTTTCAAAAGGCCCGGCACAAAACAAACGTCCTATGAGCTTTGGAAAGGCAAGAAGCCTAATGTGAGTTACTTCCACACTTTTGGGAGTAAATGTTATATTTTGAATGATAGAGATCACTTAGGAAAGTTTGATGCAAAAAGTGATGTTGGTCTCTTTCTTGGGTATGCTATTAATAGTTGTGCATATAGAGTCTTTAACTTGACTACTAAGACTATCATGGAGTCTATCAATGTGAAGATAGATGATCTTAGCATGCTTAATTTGTGTAATGATAATGGTGTCAATGAACCTAAAGAAAACATGTTGAATGACACTAAAACACCTATTGATGTGGCTAGTAGTGTTTCTAGTCAAGATGATGAAAATGATAGTCATGTTGAAGTTGAAAGTCAAGGGTTGGAAAATGCTTTAAATGATAATCAACAAAATGACCAAGTTGTTGAACATTCTCACCCAAGACTTAGAAACTTACACTATCAAGAAGACATCATAGGTGATTTAAATGAAGGGGTTAGAACAAGAAATCAAATTGCTAACCAAATATCCTATGCTTGCTACACTTCTCAAATTGAACCCAAAAATATTAATGAAGCAATCGTTGATGAATATTGGGTTGGGGCTATGCAAGAAGAACTTAATCAATTTGAGAGAAATGAAGTGTGGTCTTTAGTTCCTAGACCCAAAGATATAAATGTAATTGGCACTAAATGGGTGTTTAGGAATAAGACCGATGAAAGTGGCAAGATTGTGAGGAACAAATCTAGACTAGTGGCTCAAGGTTACACTCAAGTGGAAGGTGTTGACTTTGATGAGACGTTTGCCCCGGTTGCTCGTCTCGAGTCCATTAGACTTTTGTTGTCCATTGCATGCATTAAAAAGTTCAAATTATTTCAAATGGATGTCAAAAGTGCTTTCCTCAATGGATACCTTCAAGAAGAAGTGTATGTTGAACAACCTAAGGGTTTTGTAGACCCACACTCTCCTAATCATGTGTTTAAATTGAAAATGGCTCTCTATGGCCTTAAACAAGCTCCAAGAGCTTGGTATGATAGGTTGACTCAATATCTTATTGACAACCAATATAGGAGAGGTGGCATTGATAGAACTTTGTTTATCAAACATCATGATCATGATATTTTTGTTGCACAAATATATGTTGATGACATTGTTTTTGGGTCTACTAATAAAATCAAGGTTGATGAATTTGTAAGTGTTATGTCAAGTGAATTTGAAATGAGTATGGTGGGTGAGTTGAATTATTTTCTAGGAATGCAAGTAAAGCAAACTAGCATGGGCATAATGTTGAATCAATCTAAATATGCTAAAAATCTAGTTAAGAGATTTGGCCTAGAAAATGGAAAAGATTTTGAAACTCCCATGATCACCACTTTAAAACTTGACAAAGATGAAAAAGGGAAAAGTGTTGACCAAAGCCTTTATAGAAGCATGATAGGTAGTCTTCTTTACCTAACGGCTAGTAGACCCGACATTTGCTTTAGTGTAGGCTTGTGTGCTAGATTCCAAGCAAATCCCAAGGAATCTCACTTAAAAGCCGTCAAGAGGATCATTAGGTACATCAAAGGAACTCATAGTCTTGGTCTATTCTATTCATTTGATACCAATGATATCCTTGTAGGCTATTGTGATGCGGATTAGGCGGGAAAACATAGATGACCATAAAAGCACATCGGGCGGTTGCTTTTATGTTGGTAATAACTTGGTTTCTTGGTCAAGTAAGAAACAAAATTCGGTTTCCCTTTCCTCTTCCGAAGCCGAATACATTGTGGCCGGAAGTGCTTGCACACAATTACTTTGGACGTAACAAATCCTTAAGGATTATGAGATAGAACAAGGAAAAATGACACTTTATTGTGATAACTTAAGTGCCATTAACATCTCTAAAAATCCGGTTCAACACTCCCGTACAAAACACATAGACATTAGGCATCATTTCATTAGAGATCTAGTTGAACATTCTATTGTTACTCTAGAGCATTTGCCTACTAAAAATCAACTTACGGACTTGTTCACTAAGCCCTTGGACAAAGAGAGGTTTAAAACTCTTAGAATATCCATTGGCATGATTTGTGTTGATTGATGTCTTTGTGTGATTGTGAGTGGCTTGATGAGCAAAACTTTAATTGAATATCATTGTCTTTAAGAGCTACTCACTTGAGAAGTAATGATCTTTAACAAGTATCTTTTATTGTTTCTAGATCATGCACTTGAGCTTGAAATTTGTTTTTAAAAAGTGCACTAATGCTTCTCTTGTATGTTTTAGTTTTTGAGTTTTTGTGGTTGAATATGTGTAGATAATGGATGCATCTAGAAGTTTATTGTTAAGTACATGATAGATGACCTATGGTATGTATCTATTTTGCTTCGGCACTATATAGTAATCAACGAGCACCCTCATGGAAAGGGCTACACACCTTGGTTGTGAAGCCACCCAATGTAGGAAAGGGCTACACCATTGTGATGAGTGAAAGCCGCAATGAGGAGTATATGTTTTTTGTTAGTAAAATCAAAGAAGTGTTGAAATGAATCATTAAAAAAATCTCTTTGATTCTAAGCCTAAAAGAAATGAAAAATAAAAGGCTTATTGGTGTATAGTTGAGAATTGTGAAAAAGCTCGGGTTGACAAATAGAAACGGGAAAACGAGCTACATGCACACACATGCTCATATGTTGATATCTATTCATTTTAAAAGCAAAAACCGGATGAATATCGGTTTGACCTATTTTTGGAAAAGCTTTAGATGGATAGGTGTGGATAGAGTTTACATGTTGATATCACAATTATTCCTACTATATATTTGAGAAGCATTCACACACACACATTTTGCTTATGTGCTTAATTCATTAGCAATGTGAGAATATTTTTGAGAGATTAATGAAAATCTATGATTCTCTCTTGGACTTTGACAAGTTATGAAATATTTTCTCTTATTGCTTGATTGTGTGTGATCGGTCATTTCTTGTATATGTTTTTGATCCCTATTCCTCCTATCAATTGCTTGTTTCTCGGGTCTTTTTGGGATTTAATGTGTGTTTATGAGCTTTTTCAGGAGTTTGGATCTAGATGAATAAATCGAAGAATATCAGGCATAAAGTGCTATTTTGAAGACTTCAGGGGCTTTCATGCAATTATCCAACACTGCAGCTAAAAGAGCTCCCAATTGTTTAGCAGCGTTGCAGCAGCGCTCTGAGTTCAGTGCCCACCGCTGCCCAGCCGCTGCCCAGCCGCTGCTGTGACGCTGCCGCTGCGTCACGCATCTCCGTCTCTCGTCAAGACCGCTGCCGCGCCGCTGCCACTCTGGCAGCGGTCACGACAGCGGTTGTGCGATAAAGGCTTTTCGAGGGTTGCTTTTCGTAGGAGATTGAGCAGTGCCTATAAATAGGCTATGATATCTTTTAGGGCACGCTCTCGCTCATTCAGGCGAACTTCTCTCTGTGTGTTTAACTGGATCGACAACCCTCCCATTCAGACATTCCATACTCTCTTCTCATCACACAATCCATCATTCACCTTACTCATAGAAGACGAAGACGAAGACGAAGGAGTTCATCGGGGATTTGAAGAATTTGTTGAAGCTTTTCAATGGGTTTTATCTTTTCTCCCTCTTATTTCTTTGTTTCTAATATGTGTAACTAACTCCATACTAGGGAGTCAATGTGAACCTCTATGAATACTCTTTGTTAGAATTGACTATATTTTCTTAATTTAAGTTTTGATTCATTCAATTCATTCTACGTCTCAATTCTTTGTTTGTGTTGATGCATGATCATACGTTGGCATGAATTTAGGGTTTTGATAATTTAACAATTAAGTTTGGAGTGTTGATCTACACGTAACCTTAATTAATATTCAATTGAATGGGTAAAACTGATCTTAGCATTGATCTATGCAAGTAGGTTTTGGTTCATTAGTTCTTGCACTTAATGGGTTCTCGGTTGTAGTTTGCGCCATTGATCTATGGGTAAATTATAATTGAGAACACTTGATTCATCCCAGGATCATACGATAACAATCATAAATAAGATAAGAACGAATCCTTAACTTGAGTTACATCTTTTATCAAAAGTCAGTTCGAAGCATTGAGTAAACATAGTTGGGGAGCATTGATGACCTAGTCCTCTCACCTCTTGATCACATTCACATATTCTTGTTAATTGCTTTCTTAGTTAAATTTAGTTAATCAATATTCACTCAATCAATCAATCAATCTCAAATCTCTTGGTTACTGTTAATTGCTTAGCTTTAATTAGAATTAGTTATAACTAGTAAATCACTTTTCCTCGTGGGAACGATCCCTACTTGTCGCTGTACTTATCTCACGATTCGTGCACTTGCGAGTTAGGTTTTTATAACACGATTTTACACATCAGTGTGATTGTGTGATTGTGTGATTGTGTGATGTCCCTTGTGAACAAATCTACTTGGTGATAATATGTGGAGCATATGTTAAGGGGGAGCTTTAGTTTATTCAACTTTCTCTTTCTATACGATTTGTTTGCTTAATATCTCGTTCTTTATCTCTTGTGTCCCTTGTCTATTCCTTGAAAAAAAGAGGGAGAAAATGTATACCTCACCATGTTTGATATTGGGGAGATTTTGTATACTTCACACTTTATGTGGAAAAATGTTCCAATTGTGTGATCATATTCCTCTTTGTGCTTAGTAGTGACTTTGTCTTAAGGGGGAGAATTCTTGTCTTAAGGGAGAGAAAGAATTCTTTCTTGATAGTGTTAAGGATGGTTGGTCCTTGGGAATTGGGAAATTAAGGGAATGCTTTAATATGAACATATTTTATTCACTTGAGATAATGCATTTGTGTATGAGATAAGGGATATCTTCTATGTTTGTTTTTGGTTAATAACTCACCATTCTTCTTTAGAGAAGATCTCTTGTTTGGTTGCTATTTTCTCTCATAGGTACTTTGAAGACCAAAAGAGGAATTCTTGAAGACTTGAAGATTTTTTTTTAGTCTAGGAATTTCTTTGTAATGTGAGATTGAGAGTATGCTATCATCTTGAGTTTATTTGAGTGAAACATTGTATGGTGAGGTTGAGTGTTTTACCATGGAATAGCCAAAGGGGGAGATTGTAAGGTTTATGATTTGTATTGGCTTGATTCCATTACAAAACGCTCTATATTTGTATTAGTTATTGCTTAAGATGTTCTTTGAAGAAAGGAAGCTTAAAAGATGAAGAAGCAATGTCTAGTGCAAAAGTCGTCTTCAAGAGGTGAAAAGCGTCAAAGGTATATCTTGACTCCTATCCTCTTGCAAGGCGTTAGCGCGCACACACACAATTCATACATGTGTGTCCCTGCATCGTGGTTCAAACATTTGGTATAACACTTTCACACACTTCATAGCATGCTCATGCATTGATCTTGTATAGAAAAACATTGTGAAATTGCATGCTTTATGACTATCTCGTTGATATGGCATGCTTGTGTGAATATGTGTTTATTTGTTTATGTATTTTGTGTTTAGGACTTGAACATGTTCTTATTTAATGCCTTATTGAGTTCCAGTCGTTTCGGTTACTCATTCATAAGGTTTCGAGTCCAAACAATGTGACTATGCTAATTTTCGTTCTCATTCGTTGAGTTGACTTCATCGTCATTTTCCGAGATGATTTCTCAACCATTTTTCAAAGTTGTGTAGTCATCGTCGTGCGTGAGGGAGTCACGGTTCATAATCTGAAAACGGATTCGAAATCAGGGTTCGGATACCCGAGATACGGGCTGAAGAACCGAAGGAGCGCGCGAGAGTGGTCTGGAGCGCGTGAGGCCACAAGGCCTGGCCGTGAGGGAGGCCGTGGGCCCCACGGCCAAGGGAGCCCTCTGCCCCTGTGTGGCCCACGCGCCACCCACGGGGAGGTGACATGGCACATGCTGATTTGCCCAAGAATGCTCTCTCTCTCCTCCTTTTAAACTCATCTCCTTCCCTCCACACAAGTTGAAGAAATTGAAGAACATTTCACGAAATTCTGCTGTTTTCTTCACAATATTTGTTTTCCTATTTTGATCATAACTTTCTCATACGAACTCGAAATCAATCGATTCAAAAGCCAAAATTGTTGGTCTTGAGAAGAGCTACAAACCCCAAGCATTTCCAGAGGCAGCTGACTTCGCTAGTTTTCTCAGTTGATCGATTATCAGTCCGAGGTCAAGGTTGTTAGTTCAACTTCTTCTTTTTCAATTTCATCTTTGATCTTCTTTTGATTCTTACTATTTGATTGATGAAATTTGTTGAGAAGCATGTTGGATCATATGCTAGGGGTGTTTGATCATTTGTTAATTGAGATTTAGCTTTGTGATTTGTTTTGAACATATATGTGCTAAACTTGATTTTGTGTGAAATTGATTCTAGAAAATGAATATATGATATGTCTCATATTATTTTCTAGATTTTATTTCATGATCTAAGAACTAGGTTTTTAGTGTGATATATTGAATATTCATACCTTTGTTCTTATTGATTTACATGTCTTGATTTCTAGATAATCTTGTGATTGTGTGTTGGAAGCATATTCTAGATTGTCATTGAACATGTACATTTTGCTTGATTGATCATCTAGCTTAATTTGTTTGTGTTTGCATCACTTGCATCACTTTAGATCATAGCCTTGCATTAGGTTGAAGTCTCTAGCAAAGTGAGTGAAGCTTTGTGGATAGAGCAAGGAAGTCTTGATTAGGGTCGGGAGGACTCGGATAATCAAGCAAGGAAGTCTTGTCTAGGGTCGGGAGGATCCGGATAGGCAAGCAAGAAATCTTCCTAGAGACGTGAGCGTCTTGGATAGGAAGTTACTTTCTAGAGGTGTAGGATACATCTCGGATAGGAAGTAGGCTTGGTGATTCACTAGCCCGAGGGTAGATTAGGAGTTGATAGCTTGAGCGGATATCATGAGTGATAGCTTGAGTGTGTAAGTCCTTTTTCACATAGTGGATTGCTTTGCCGGTGGTTGTGGTATCAACCCGTGGATGTTTCCTCTTTGAGGTTTTACCACGTAAAACACTTGTGTTCATTTTTGCTTTTACTTTTCTTTATCTTCCATATCTTTCATTGATTGCATATCTTGTAAATTGATTAACTCTTGTATAAGTGAAATCAATTAATTTGTCAAATTTAATCAAGTGTGCATTTTCATTGATATATTCCTCATTATTTTTAAATTGGGAGAATTCGGAGCCTATACCTATTCACCCCCCCTCTAGGTATATTTCACTACTACTTAAGGGAAATTTCACCTTTCTTACCTCCACTAACCAACATCTCCACCATTAATCAATCCCACCAACATCCTTCCATCTGATCTTGGAAATTAATTGAAGAGAGAAGAGGAGATTCACCAAGGTCAAGGGAATCTCAATCACATCAAGGAACAAGAAGACTTGTGAAGGCTTTCATAGGTTTTCTCTACAACTTTGCTCGATTTATTTATATTTCCATTATGTGTAACTAAACCCTCATATTGGTGAATTGATGAGACAACTTTTGTGATATTCCCATGTATTTGACCTTGTCATATATTCTATACATCCTCTCTTGGTATATTCTATTTTCATTGCATTGAAGTTGCCATTTTACTTTACTAAGTTAATATTGGGGATCAATTTAGCTTGTTTGTGAAGTGGTTCACCTATGAAGGTTATGGTTTAGAGTTAGAATGGCTTTCAACTCACTCTCCAACCTTTAGCATCCATGAAATTGAATATATGTGATTTGAATGTTTTATATTGTACAAGACCTTAAATTTGTTCTTGAGAATCTTGTTTGGGTAAATACTTATAGTGGGGTTCACTTGAGTAGGAGCTTGAACATATATTCTTGTCAAGACTCATAGTAGGGCTTACTTGAGTCAAGGTTTGAATTTGCATATTAATTAGTTAAATCAATTTAAGAACAAACCTTGAGTAGGATGAAAGTGTTTAATTGGGCTAGTTCATTACATTAGGAAATCTTTTAGTTGTCAACTCAATTCCCCAATATCCATCATCATATATCGCACCTATCATTTTCATTGCTTGTTTTAGATTGCTTAATTTAATTTAGTTTAGTTGTTAAAACAATTTCCAAACCAAAAATGAATTTTATTTTTCTGCACGTAGTTTAGATTAGTGTACATAGCTTAGTTATAACCAAATATCCTTCCTTTCTCTGAGGAACGATCCTGCTTTCCATTATACATTTCATCCGATTTGTGTATTCCAAGTGTGGAATTTTGGTACTTGCAAAAGACCGATCAGGGAGTTTACTAATTGAGGGGGAGTAACCCGTTAAGGGGGAGCATTGCATTTCACATACATTGCATGATGTTGTGCTTAAAATTCTTTAAATGCAAATGCTTGTTTTTAATTTCTCTTGATCATCTCACATTGCTCTTGTATTGGAAAGTATAGAAACTTTGTTTTGAAGGTTTGATGTTCTATAAGAGATTGAAGACTTAAAGTTTTATCTTTATGATATCTCTTTGTAATGTAGAAATCATGTTGACCTTTAATTTCTATTTTGTTGTGAGCATCAATGTGAGTGGTGGTTTTGTCACGAAATAGCTAAAGGGGGAGATTGTAATTTCCTCAAAGTTTGATTGGCTTATTTCGGTGACAAACCACAATTGGGGTTTGAATTGTAAGGGTAGCTTAGGTGATTGATAATCAAGCTTAAGGCCCTATCAAGACCTCAAGGTGATAAGCACTCCAAAGGTATATCTCTAATGCTTAGTTTTTTCTTTGAAGAGATTTAGTTGCACACACTCACTTGCCATGATTGCATACATGTTCATTGCTATTGTACATTCTCTTCAGTTCCACACTTGCACTTCTTTGTTATATTTTATATGTGTGTGGTTGTTTATTTACTTCCTCCTTGCTCGTCCTCATTGAGCTTGTATTGGAAGTTGTCTTCTAGGAGGATTCGGTGCCATGGTTATGCGGCCAAGGACCACCGATTAGGGCCACATTTTTATGACTAAAAAACGTGCCCTTGTTTTGTGGCCATGGGCTACCGAACAAGGCCATAGAATTTGGACCACCAGACCTGGTCCATTATGTGCCCTTGGGTTCTGCGTTAAGGGACCGCAGAATAAGGGTGCATAATTGGGACCAGAACGTCAGGTCTAATTTGGTGCCCTCAAATCTGCTGCCCCTGACCGTAGATATAGCCGGTGAAAGTTGGGGCAATTTTGTCATTTCACCCAACCTTTCTTACTCTCTATAAATACACCTCTATCTCTTGTTCTTTAATTCAGCTCTTCAACATCAAGAACTCAAAAGAGATATTAAGAGAGACTTGAGAAAAAAATCATAAAGATTGCATCCTTAGTTCTCTAAACACATGACCATTTGCATAAATCATCATCTAAGCATCATCTAGGATCATCTAGTATGTGCTAGTGCATGGGTCTTCTTCAACACACATATTATGGTAAGTTGTTCACTATTATCTTACATAATTAGTGTTCTTACTTAGCAATTTTATCTCTTTTATTATTTGTATGTTCTTAGAGTAATTTCTACATACAAAATTGAGATTATGTGTTGAATGTTTGAGTGTTGTATTTTGATAGCTATACCTAAGATTGTCATATCTCACATAGCTATGCTTTATGCCATGTCATATAGCAATTAATATCTAGGATTGATTTAACTGACATTTTATAGTCCTAAATAAGCATTTAGTGTAACCTAGCATTAATTGCATATTTGGATATCTTTGCATATTCACTTAGGTTGTTTAATCTCTTCATTGAGAATTAAGTCTTGTGGATAAGATTACTTAGGCCACAAGCAATTGGACTAGGTTCACTTTTACAAGCCTGCGGGTAGTGGTGGTGGGGGGTTATAGACCGGGATTAGATTGTAAACACCATTGCAATAATGGATTCGAAGTTCATGTGTGGCGCACATAACAACTTGTGGTTTTTCCCAGTTTGGGTTTCTACGTAAAAATCAAGTGTCATTTATAATTCCGCACTTATTACACTTGATTTATTGCTTTGACTAGATTGGGGTATTTTCGTAATTTGACTAATCGCGAAAATTGGTAATAATCGTTTAAAATCTATTCACCCCCCCACCCCCACCCCCCCTCTAGATAGTTTTATACACACCGTGCATTATTAGTTTCACGCATCATTTCCATGTGTCACTTTCTGGTAGGACCACATGTCAACAGCAAAGCCACTCAGGCCTGCTACACGCGTATCCCACTCACTCAGGAGGTGCGTGCACCCCACGCGTTGCCTTCCCTAATTTTCCTGATAACTGAACCACCACCATGTTGCTCCAAATGTTATTTTAATTCCACTCATGCCCTTATTGTTGAAGTTTGGGTCTAGGGTGAACTACACTCGCCGCCCATAGGCACGTGGCACATGTTCTTCACCCAAATTCAAACTCAACAAAATTTCCATATTTTGATCTTCGATAGAAAAATTCAAAAGCATTTTTCTCCCTCTATACTAATCCAAATTATGCAAATGACCTATCGTTGGAAATCTCTTGGAAGGCTCTATCTAATGGTACCATGATCGCAGAGATATTAAAATAAAATAAAATAAATTGACAACGAGTTTTGACCCGATTACAGTCACAAGTTTTCAAGTTTTAATTCTTCAAAAGTCTCAAAATTTTGAAGTCAATTCATGGCATGCATTTCCAGAACATATAATAACATATATATATATATATATATGCATACATACATCCCACAAAAAACGAATTCAAAAAAGTGTGTGGTGTTATGTCATTGTAAGTGCCTCATTTTTTAATTGGCTTATTTCGGTGACAAAATCACAATGGGGTTCAAATATGTAAGGGTAGCTTAGGATTGAAGAAATTCGCCTCAAATGCTAATGGACCTCATTGCGAACTTCAAGTGCTTCAATGAAGGTAGATTACTTGGCTTGACTCTTAATTGAAGAGAATAGTTGCACACACACACTTACATGCATTGCATTTCATCATGTGATATCTTGTTGTGTGCATGTTGTTTTATATGTGTTAGATTTGGTTTGGTTATTTGGAGTAATATGTCTAGTTTCAAAAGATTGGTTTTCAATGATTTAAATGTTTTCAAAACTGACATTTGTATGGTCTTGTGACCATAACTTTTTATATAAAGTTTCAAAATAAGTTTTGAAAATTTTTGAACAAACTAGACACCCATACCTTTCCAAAGGTATATTATTTGAAAGGTTTTGATGTCGTTTGGTCACGTTTTGAGTCGCTCGAAATTCAAGTCACTGACCAGAATTCATGGCAACCTTTGTGGCGACCAAATCTTCTTGCCTCACTAGTCACCACAACTTCTGTTATGTGACCAGAAATCATGGCGACCATTCATGGCGACCAAATTTAGTCACCTTGATTAGTCACCCTGAATGCCCAGAAATTTTTTAAACCCTCCCAAAACGTCGTCACTTCATCTAGGGCTACTATATATATATATATCTTATTCTTCCTAGCTTAAACAAATTATAGCATGGTGTGTATAAAACTATCTAGAGGGGGGTGAATAGATTTTAAACTTATTACCCAATTTTTCGTGTTAAGTCAATATTACGAAATTACCCCTAACTAGATAAAGCAATAAATCAAGTATAAAATGCGGAAATTAAATAACACTTTATTTTTACGTGGAAACCCTCACGGGAAAAACCACGGGCTAGTAAGTAAGCCACACTCGAACCTCGAATCCACTAAATGTGTAAAACGATTACAACCTAATCCCGGAAGTAATCACACACCTACCTAATCCCGGTATAAGTGAACCAAGTCCAATTTGTTTGCGATCTAAGCAACCTAATCCCGGATGCTACACACAAGACTTACTTTCTCAATGAAGAGAATAACACCCTAAGTGAATATATGAATATCCAAATGCAACATAGAGCAAGGGAAACCCTATATGCTTATCTAAGATGAAGAATATGCAATTAGAACAATCCTAGATATTAAAACTAAATGACATGTCAAATAGTTTAGCTAATCAAGATTAAGCACAAAACCTAATTAGCTATCACAATACAACTTCTCAAACATTCAACACACTAATCTCAAACTTGTATCAAAAGATATGTGAAAGTCATACAAGTAATAAATTGAGATTGCTTGTTAAGAAAAACTCAAAATATGTAAGATATTAGTGAAAAGCTTACCAAGCAAAGTATAATGAAGAATCCATGCAAAAAGACATCTAGATGATCAAAGATGATGCTAGATGATGATTGATGATCATGAAAAGGTGTTTGAGTAATTAAAAAATGAGTTCTTGGAATTTTTCTTCTCTTTGAAAAATATCCTAAGTATGAAATCTGAATATGAACTCTCTTGATTGACCTAAAGTCAAAGTGGCATATATATAGGGTGTCAAGATGAAGTGTGGTCGTTTTGATAAGTGACACCACTAATTTGCCTTGGGCGCTGTACGTAGAGCGCTTCTGTACAGCGCCAAGAAACTGATCTTCTCGGGTCAGAGATGGGGGCTGTACGAACAGCGCTTCTGTACAGCGCTCGTACAGCACCTACCCAAAAAGCATCAGACCTGATGCATTAAAATAAACATTTTCAATCAGGTCTCAGTTGGGCGCTGTACGAACAGCGCTTGTACAGCACCTCTTCAAAATTCATCAGACCTGATGCATTAAAATGACCATTTATCCATCAAGTCATGTGGGCGCTGTTCAAACAGCGCCTCTGTAGAGCGCTCTGAACAGCGCCCTTTGCAATGCAAGAAATCCAAGGCTATGCATGACAAGGCAATGGACAATGCAATAAGCAATCAAAATAAACATGCAAGAAGAGATGTTAATGAACATTAATGCACACCAAGAAGAAACACAACATACAAGATTTAACCATATGCATGAGTTGTGAGTGTGTGCAACTATCTCTTCAAGACAAGTAGGCACATAGAGTTTTACCTTTGGTGCTTATCAAAAATGAAGTCTTCAAAGGGCTTGAGCAATAACAACAACACCTAAGTTACCCTTACAAAGAACCCCAACATGTGGTTTGTCCACGAAATGAGCCAATCAACAAATGGGAACCTTACACTAGCTCGTTTTTTACAGCAAAAATTGAGATTGAAGTGAGAGAAAGTCATCCTCCAAAGTGACTTGTAAGAAAAGTAAGCAAGATTTGATTTTTATCATCCAAAACACAAACATCCATCATCCTTTCATGATTCATACATCATCTAGCATGTTCTAGGTATGATTTCTCATGGGTTTTCCTCATTACTCACATGTCTTGTAGTTAGAACATTTATTTGCTTCTTTATTTCATGACTTGTCTCAAGATTGCTTCTTTATGACTTGAATAGTTTCAAGATAGCTTCTTTATTGTGTTTGTGAGTTGTATTGTGGTAGATATTGCATATAGGACCTTGTTTGCTAATTTAGCTATGTTCTATGCATGTCATCTAGCAAAATGATATCTAGGAATGTCTAACATGCTCATTCATTCCTAGATAAGCTTGGATGTCTAACCTTGCATATTAGCATCTTGAATATTGCATATATTCACCTTAGGTTGTGTTATCTCTTCACTTTAGAGACAAGTCTTGTATTTGTCGTTGATAGATTGCAAGCATTGGACTAGATTCACTCTTGAAGGCCTGAGGGTAGTATTGGTAGATTAGTAACCATTTAAGGTTTGATGTGGTCAACCTAGGTTATAATTGCCATTACAATTAGTGGATTGAGGTTTGTGTGTGGCGCACATAACAGCCCGTGGTTTTTCCCGTGTGGGTTTCCTCGTAAAAACTCAAGTGTTATTTATTTTCCGCATTTTACACTTGTTTGTTTTTCTTTGACTAGTTAGGGGTTGTTCATAGAAAATTGACTAATCACGAAAATTGGTAATAGTTGATTAAAATCTACTCACCCCCCCCCCCCCTCTCTCTCTAGATTATATTAGACACGCTTTATATATATTTTCAGTCATATTGTGAGGCATTCAAGCTTAAAAACAACTCCTAAACATGGCATATACTACCATAATACAATTCCAAACATGCTCTAATACACTGAAGATTTAAATACAATCAATAAACAAAATGAATTTCAGATTACCGTTGACCATCAAAATCCAAATTCTACAACGGAAGCGAGATCAAGCAGGGACTGTATCACTAGTCGAGGGATGATCACGAAATCCCCTCTAATCACAATGTAATTACCCACACTCTGATTTAGGATGGGAGAAAATTCTACAATAATTTTCTCCACTTCTATCTCTTGTGTTTCTCTGTTTTGTGTCTCTCTCAAAACTAGCACAGATACACTCTTGCATGCATTGTCTATACCCATTACTGCATTATTCTGTCTAATGCATATTGCACACACTAAAATGCCTGACTTCCTAGCCACACCAGATACATGTTATTGTATCTTTGCAAACTACTCATGCAGTTTTATTATTTTGGTGCATGAGCTCATGCTTAGGCTAGGTTTGCATAGGCTTTACATGGGCCTGGACTTGGCCCTACCTGGGTATCCAACCCATACCCAAACATACCAACATCTCTCATTCACATAAGTGGCGCCAACACAGTTTTACCACAAGCCCATCATGGAAGCACAGTTATTAATTAACAGTGTTTTATTTGATAACCATTATACATGGTATAACAATTATAAAAACCCTTTAAATTCAGATAATTTTTTTAAGCCATCGGAAACAAAATGAAATGGAAATACACATGCCAAAACATGGGTTGGCAAGGAAAAATCGTCCAAAAAAAATTGGTGCCAAAAGAGCTTACGGCGTGAGGGGCATGTTTGTAACTTAGACAACCTGTGGGGATAATCTGCATTTTCTGGTACTAGTGTGGCTGATCTGAAAAGTTAATAAACAGCTGGCTCTCATCTAAAATATATATCACTACTGAGGTGGTTGATTAGCAAATATTAGTACCATTGGGTCAATTTAGTGTATATAGGGAAACGTTTAGGGGAAACATAAATTTGAAAGATTTATGGTTGTTTTTTATTTGTTTTTCTAGGATTTATTTTTAAAAGAAATAAAGCAAAATAATAAATATGGTGTTGATGTCGATTTTTGGACAATCTAGTCAACAGTGACACGTATGCAGATCAACGCTTGGTGCAACTTGTGAGATGTGACCAGGTCGCCTCACTGATAGATGTGTGAATTGATGAATGGATGATAGACGAGAGATAAGTGCAATAACAATAAAGACACTGAGATTTTTTCGTGGAAAAACCTTAATACTTGGAAAAACCACGGTTGTTGTAACGATAGGAAAAAGATTTTTCACTATGTAAGAGAGATTACAGTTTACAAGTGATGTATTGCATGTTGTCTTCTGTTCTTTGCTTGATACATGTGTTTATATAGGAGTTAGGGTGTTGCCCTAGCCCTTGTCATGCAAGCAAAGATTATTAATGGACGAGATTCTAGGAGGATCATATCTTAGCGAGATTCTTGGTGAATCGAGTCTTTGTACATTTATGGTGCAAGGATCTTTATTCCCTATGGGAGTATTCCTGCATTTATTACTAGATTTGTCAACTGCTGGATCTTAGGTGATTACCTTGCCTAATATGAAACTGAGTTTCATGGAAGATACACTGGAATCCTGTTTCGTTAATGGTGCTTTGCATTTAATGCATGGGTGGCGAGTTTGAGTCAATTCGCCTATCTGGGGTTTCTCCGACGATCTAATGGGCAACTTGATCTTCGCTTGTCAGTTTGCCACTACCTTGTGTGGTATGTTGAGCTGACGTGGCCTAATGTCGTGGAGAGCTAGTTCCCTGAAGTCCAGGCCCCGTGCTGACATGTCAAACTGAGTAAAATTAACGTAAACACTAAACAATACCCCCTAAATCCACAAGGTGGGTTGTTAGCGAGTTAGCAGTTCACCGAAGTGGATTTATTGAAATCTTTGCATATAATGCTACATCTAACATGTCAAACTGAGTAAAATTACATGCATATGGAACTTTTACACATAATTGCACAAACGTCCCCTACCGTTAGTTGACTTCCGTTAACTCTAACCGTTGACCACAATTTTAACCCACAATGACTAAAGCGCCCCTATTTACCTATTTTATTATTCAAATTAATAATTAAAAAAACAAAATAGAAAAGACAAAGGAAAAAAAAAAAAAAAAAATCAATCATTTTTTTTTCTCTTTCATTTTATCAACCCTCAAACACAATCCAAAAATAAACTTAACAAACATAAACCAAAACTCAAATCCTCAAACAACAACAAAAAATCAAATCCACAACCATAATAATATCATTAATATGTACTATATATTATATTATTATTATTATTATTATTATTATTATTATTATTATAATATATAATATAGATATATATATTATTATATGTATTATATAATATATATATATATATATATGTATTATATTATTATATACATTATACTATTACATATATCATATTATTATATATATTATATATTATTACATACATTTATATTTATATATATATATATATATTATTATATGTATTATATGTATCATATAATATATATATATATATATATATATGTATTATATATTATATTTTTATATATATTATATATATAATATATTAAATAATATATATTATATAAATATATTATTATATATATTGTACAATATAATATATATATATTATAAATCATATATATTATATATATTTATATATTATATTATATTATATTATATAGATATATATATATATTATATATAATATATACATGTATTATATATTATATATTATATTATTATATATATTATAAATACTATACTATTATATATATCATATTATTATAGGGACAATCTATAGAACACCGGTGTTTCTATACACCTTTTAAAAAAATCCAGCTCATCAAATCTTGACCCTTGATTTGTCCAACTTTCACATCTAATGGTTATCTTTTAAAGTTGTTGTGATTCCCTATGCATCCTAATATTACCTTCTTAGCTGGTCACAAAACCTAATGACCATTTGTTCTTCACAAAGGCTAATAGTTACCGTTTTTAATTTTCCTCCTTCCCAACGCAATTTTCTTCTCCTTTCCAAATCCAACTCTTTTTATTTAAACGTACAAAAGACTTCTTCTCCTTTGCAAATCCAACTCTTCTCATTCCCAACGCTATCTTCTTAACTTTCCTGGTTCTTAACTTTTTTGGTTTATCAGCTCAAAAATTGTTGTGAACTTTTATTTGTTACCAGCTCAAACACTTCAGTCGATTTTTGTCCAAACATCAACTTCAATGGATCATTCATCTTTCTGATTGGTGTTTCGTTATGGTGTTCAGACTCGTCCATTTTCGTTCATATTAAAATCTCGTCTACAACCTATTCTTTTATGCTTCTTCAAGTTTGATCTCACAGGTAAACATCCACTTCAATCGATCATTCATCTTGCTCATTGGTGTTTCGGTCTGGTGGTCTGACTCGTCTATTTGTGTTCGTATTGAAATCTCGTCTCCAACCTATTCTTTTTTGCTTCATCAAGTTTAATCTCACAGGTATGTCTCATCCATGGCTTTTTTCGGTTAGCTTCGAATTCAATATGAATTAGCTTATTGTTTTAATCATTCTTTTTGTCTCATCTTTTCAATACATCAATGGTTTTTTCAGTAAGCTTTGAATTCAATATGAAATTACTTATTGTTTGAATCTTTCTTTTTATCTCATCTCTACAATACATCCATACGATTGTTTTGATTAGTTTCGAAATCAATATGAAGTTAATTAGTGTTCGACTTCATAGAATCAATAATGTTTTCCTGTATATAATTGTTTCTGTATCTTATCTTCATAGTGATATTTCTATCATTTTTAAGCTGAATTATTCATGTTCAAAATCTCGGTCATTCCTTACCTCAATAATGTTTTCTATATTCTGTTCATAATTTCTATGTTGAATGATGCATGTTCAAAATGTCGGTGTTTCCTCGCATCAATATTATTTTCTATTTTCTATTACTTTCATTATCCTTCGATCAACACATTTTTTTTGCATTTAAAATTTTACTTATACTTCGATCATCCTGTTTTGTCTTTGTATAGTAATGGTCGCAAAGTGAGCCTGACAACAAGGAAGAATTGTTTTTCACACCAAATAATATGTGTTCTACTAGGGTGAATTCTGTGCAATTTTCGTCATGGGAAGGTAGTGGCAATCAAGATGTTTATATCAATCATATCAAAAATATGAAATTTAATTCTGTGGATGATGCAAGGTCGTTTTATCTTGGTTATGCTAAGGGTAATGGGTTTGGTATAAGAGCGAAAAACTTGGACCATGACCGTGAAGGTAGAGTAGTAAGGAGAAAGTGGGTTTGTGATTGGCAGGGATCAAGAAGGGAGGAGTATTTGACCAATAAAAATAGGAAACGCAAGCCAAGGCTGCAGACAAGACAAAATTGCAAAGCTTGTTTCTCAATTGGCCTAGACAGTAATACGTTAAAGTACAGCGTAAAGGTATTCATGGATGATCATTCACACAAACTAGCAACTTTTCGTGAGGTTTCATCTCATCGATCTCACAGAAACTTAGATGAAGGTGACTATGCCCAAATTGACGCCATGGGCAAAAACTTCATAAGAGGTTGTCAAACATTTAAGTACATGGTTGACAAGAAAGGAGGATACTCCAAAATTGGATTCACTCAGAAGGACATGTATAACAAGATTGCTAAGATGAGACGGTCAAAAGCTTTTGAAAGCGATTCACAAGCAGCAATTTCGTATCTTGAGTCAAAGGCATTTACTGAACCAAACTTTTACTGTAGGTTCAACACAGATGATTATGATAGGCTTGCTAATATATTTTGGAGGGACTCCCATTCTCTATTCGAGTACAAGTGCTTCGGAGATGTTCTTGTTTTTAATACCACTTACAAGACAAATGCCTATGGCAAGCCTTTGGTTTTATTTGTCGGTGCAAACAACCATAGTGTAACTTGTGTATTTGGCGCTGCACTTTTGTTAGACGAGACGTTTACTTCATACGAAGCAATGTGACACGCAATCGACGAGGTATTTCCAAACTATCAACATAGGGTATGCGGATGGCATGTAGCAAGAAACGCATGTGCTCACATTAACGGCCCTAAGAAGTCATCGACATTTAGATCCTTGATCTTTGACCACATAGACGAGGACAAATTCGATGAATGTTGGAATGAAATGATAAAACAACAAGGTCTGGAAGACAACATTTGGGTTAATATGATGTACGAAAAGAGGCATAGATGGGCAGAAACATATTCCAAGGGCCATTTTTTTGCCGGAATGCACAGCACTCAAAGATCAGAGTCAATGAATAATTACATGAAAGAATATGTTTGCAGCCGTGAGAAATTGTTCGACTTATTCCCTCAAATCGATAGGGCACTCATGAGGTTAAGAAACAATTTCTTTATTGACAAATATGCTTCAAACACTAAGAGTCTAGTTATCTTAAGCCACATGAAGTCGTTGGAGAAGCATGCATCCTCCATCTACACTTATCGTATCTACTGTAACATTACTAAAGAGATCAACGATTCAATAAAGTATTCACACTTTGCACCATGGAATGAGGAGAATGAAGTCGAATACGTTCTCACCAAATATGATTCTCCATATAAAAAGACTGTGAGTGTTTTTTACCATAGGGACAAAATTGATTTTCAGCAAGTCATTGAGGATGGTGATTGGGATTCATCAAAGCACAATCTGCCAGTACTTTCGTGTGAATGCAAGTTGTTACAAAATAAAGGAATTCCCTGCTGTCATATGTTTTATGTTATGAAAGTGGAAAACATTACAAAGATTCCAGAGTCCTTGATATTTAAGAGGTGGACGAAGTCAGCTGCAGGTGACATTCGTATCCATCTCCAGCCCGATGATGACTGTTCGAAGAGTGTTGATATTGCCCGGTTCGCTTCCTTGAGTGCAGAGTGCAACTATATCTATCACCGTGGGAGCCAAACCGAAGAAGGTTTCAATTTGATTAAAAGGGAACTCAATATTCTAAGAAATACTGTGCAAGGGTTGGATGATGAGTTCCGAAATAATTGCAACAAAAATGGTGATGATTCTAGTTCAAAGAGCCAAATTTTAAAAGATCCAAATGTTGTGAAGACCAAAGGCAGACCTACTGGTCCGACTGCACCTACTACACCAGCAGGCAAGCCTCAGAAGCGTAAAAGACCAAATCAGTGCCGTATATGCCACATTTATGGGCATGACTGGCGTAATTGTCCAAAAAAAGAATCAGACAGTTAGTTACTTTCATTAGTGTTTTGGGTTGATGATGCATTTGGATTTTTTCATTTTTCTTGTTTGTTATATGTATTCGATTGTCACTGGGTTGTATTTAATTCTCATGAATGTTAGTTACTTTTGTTATTGTTTGTTGTCCATGTGGTCTAGATGACTTCCATTGAAATTTAACTGGGCCACAGCGAGCCATGTGGTTTGCATATTTTGTACTGGGCCACAGCCAATATGTTTAAAGAGGTTGAAAAATGCAAAAGTTTTAGATTACGTTTAGAGAATGACGATCGAATTAAATAATTACTTTCTAAAGCCCAACAAATGCTTCAAAGACGGCCTAGAAGTTTTTAATGATTAATGATTATAAAAGTTGCCATATACGTAGTCAACCAAAATTATCCTCCAACTAAAACCTAGACTTACCTTAACTTACCTCTGATTTCAATTAATAAGATACAACATAAATAACCTAATATGAAGAACACAGTACTATAAATCTACATAAATAATGCGATCACGTTAAATAAAATGAAATTACAGGAACCATAGTAATTTTACGTTACGGAGGATATAACATTTGATATTATTTGATTACTCCACATTACACATTGTATGGGAATTTACACAGCAACCAAAGAATGGCAATTGAAGACAGAAATATAAAAGCCCTAGTTTTCTGAATGGTTGCCCTCTTCTTAGCCAAATCAAACTCCAACACCCGAACACAATTTGATAAGCCCATATTTTCGCTTTCGTAGAGCCGATGAAGTTGTTCCGACCTATGAAATTCCCTTTGTAACCTCTGCAATTCTTCATTCAGTGAGATATCAACTGGGATAATTGTAACCGGTACTTCAGGACCCAACCATTTGAAGTAATTGCATCCACCAAATTCTTTCTGTAGTTTAACACCAGAAATGTAAGCTCTATTAATTCATAAATCAATCTATTTAAGTATAAATTAAAATAGTCACTTATAGTTCACTAACCTTTCCTTTGGAACATCCTTCGAATAGTCTTTTATAGTTCCAAGGTGTTATGGCAAGATATTCTCTCAATGATAGCCCACATTTGCATTTTCCCTCCCCATACCCACATACGTTTGAAGAAGAGGAAGATGACATTAACAAAACCTTTTATTGTGCAAGTGAGAGAATACGAATAAAACCTTCCCCAAGAAAACAATAATCTGCAACTATTACTATTTTTCAATAAAAAAAAAGCTATCTAAATATCCATATTTATGTAATTTTCAAAAATAACAATCTAAAAGTCAGATCAAGTACATGTAAACACTTATGCAAGTATAATATCGCGGAATAAGATTATATTTAAAATTTAAACAAGTTCAAACTTAGCTGCAACTATAAATTAAGACAATTTTTTTTTTTTAAATACAACAGTCAGGATCAACTTTAAACAAACTAAAAATCATGGAAACGTGGCTACACCATCTGGGTATGAATGTGATAAACCAGCACACCATTATCAGACACAGTCGAGTATAAATTTTCATCTTTGCTTGTTCTAATTACATATGAAAACCAATAATCATCACAAAAGAGTGTAATATATTTTTTTCAAAATTATTAAATTACAAAAACAATAATCCGAAGTTATGAAATAACAAAAAAAAAAAAATGTAACCAACCTAGCGGGGTGTAGATTGTTTAAAGATTGATGGATGTACATAGCAAACCGTGAAAGAGAGAGAGAGAGAGAGAGAGAGAGAGAGTTTTTAGGGTTTCTGAATGTTTTATTTATGATGTTTAGAGTTTTAGGTTTTATTTATTTATTTATTTATACATCACATCTATAAAATTACTCAAATAACCTTAACACACCATAAAACATTATCTCAAACGATGCATTTATTGCACATGTTTATTCCTCTTTCATTTCTTTAATATCCCGAATCCATTAAGAATATAAAAAAAAATGTTTCATCTTCCCTATCACATGACTATCCAATTATTGTCCCCATATGCACATAAAGTGTTTTAAGCATTCATAGTGTAATGTTTATATCAAAGGATATCAATGATATACCTATATCATATGATTCCCTTCCCACATGCACACATTACTACAAATGACAATTTAACATATAGTAGTTACCGAATTATTCCTAAATGTGTACAATAGGTCAATTCATTTTCCCATATAGTCATTCATATTAATTGAAATTTATTAGTTATAACGGTAGTAAAAATTGTTGTCCGACTATCCAATTATTGTCCCCATATGCACATAAAGTGTTTTAAGCATTCACATTGTAATGTTTATATAAAAGGATATCAATGCTATACCTATATCATATGATTCCCCTCCCACATGCACACATTACTACAAACAATTTAACATATAGTAGTTACCGAATTATTCCTAAATGTGTACAATAGGTCAATTCATTTTCCCATATAGTCATTTATATTAATTGAAATTTATTAGTTATAACGGTAGTAATAATTGTTGTCTAACTATCCAATTATTGTTCCCATATGCACATAAAGTGTTTTAAGTGAAACTAATTATTGCACGGTGTGTATAAAACTATCTAGAGGGGTGGTGAATAGATTTTACGCTTTTTACCCAATTTTTCGTGTTAGTCAAAATTACGAAATTACCCTCAAGATAAAATAAACAAGCAAGTGTAATATGGTGTGGAAATTAAATTAACACTTGATTTTTACGTGGAAACCCTTACGGGAAAAACCACGGGCTATGTAAGTAAGCCACACTCGAACCTCGAATCCACTAAATGTGCAAATGATTACAACCTAATCCCGGAAGTAATCACACACCTACCTAATCCCGGTATGAGTGAACCTAGTCCGATTTTGCTTGCGATCTAAGCAACCTAATCCCGGATGCTACACACAAGACTTACTTTCTCTATGAAGAGAAACAACCCTAAGTGAATATATGTGAATATATGTGAATATCCAAAATGCAACATAGAGCAAGGGAAACCCTATATGCTTATCTAAGATGATTAATATGCAATTAAGAACAATCCTAGATATCAAAACTAAATGACAAGTCAATTAGTTTAGCTAATCAATATCAAGCACAAAACCTAATATGCTAGCACAATACAACTTCTCAAACATACATCATACTAATCTCAATCTTGTATTCAAAGTATATAAAATCACATACAAGTAATTAAATTGAGATTGCTAGATAAGAGAAACACAAAATATGTAAGATATTAGTGAAAAGCTTACCAAGCAAAGTATGATGAAGAATCCATGCAAGATGTCATCTAGATGATCTAAGATGATGCTAGATGATGATTGATGATCATGGAACAAGTGTTTGAGTAATTAAAAATGAGTTCTTTTAGAATTTTTCTTCTCTTGAAAAATCTCCTAAGTATGGAATCTGAATATGAACTCTTGTAATTGACCTAAAGTCAAAGTGGCATATATATAGGGTGTCAAGATGAAGTGTGGTCGTTTTGATAAGTGACACCACAATTTTGCCATGGGCGCTCTACGTAGAGCGCTTTATAGAGCCCCCTGCTCTGTTCTCGCGAGAAAACAGAGGGGCGCTCTACGTAGAGCGCTTTGTAGAGCGCTTTATAGAGCGTCATCAGAGAGGTCGCTCTACGTATAGCGCTTTGTAGAGCGCCTCTACAGCGCTCGAATTAAATCGATCAGGTCTGTACAGCGCCTAACGGGGGCTGTTCGTAGAGCGCTTTTGTAGAGCGCTTTTGGGAGCGCCCAGTGCAAAAATGCAATCCTAAGTCTAAGCATGACAAGGCAATTGGATATGCAAGATGCAATCAAACTAACATGCAAGAAGAGATGTTAATGAGCATTAAGGCACACAAATAAGACACATAACATACAAGGATTAAATATATGCATGAGTTGTGAGTGTGTGCAACTATCTCTTCACGACAAGTAAGCACTTAGAGTATTACCTTTGGTGCTTGTCAATAGTGATGTCTTCAAAAGGGCCTAAGCAATAACAACAACATCTAAGCTACCCTTACAAAGCATCCCCACATATGGTTTGATCACGAAATAAGCCAATTAAAAACAACGGGAATCCTAACATTAAGCATTCATAGTGTAATGTTTATATCAAAGGATATCAATGTTATACCTATATCATATGATTCCCCTCCCACATGCACACATTACTACAAATGACAATTTAATATATAGTAGTTACCGAATTATTACTAAATGTGTACAATAGGTCAATTCATTTTCCCATACAGTCATTCATATTAATTGAAATTTATTAGTTATAACGATAGTAAAAATTGTTGTCCGACTATCCAATTATTGTCCCCATATGCACATGAAGTGTTTTAAGCATTCATTATATCAAAGGATATCAATGCTATACCTATATCATATGATTCCCCTCCCACATGTACACATTACTACAAATGACAATTTAACATATAGTAGTTACTGAATTATTCTTAAATGTGTACAATAGGTCAATTCATTTTCCCATATAGTCATTTATATTAATTGAAATTTATTAGTTATAACGGTAGTAAAAATTGTTGTCCGACTATCCAATTATTGTCCCCATATGCACATAAAGTGTTTTAAGCATTCCTAGTTTAATGTTTATATCAAAGGATATCAATGTTATACCTATATCATATGATTCCCCTCCCACATACGCACATTACTACAAATGACAATTTAACATATAGTAGTTACCGAATTATTCTTAAATGTGTACACTAGGTCAATTTATTTTCCATGTACGTTATCACGAATGTGTACAATTGTTCAATTCATACATGGTCCCATATTAAACTCATTTAGGTATGAGGTATAATAGCATAATATTTTAAATTTGCAATCAAAGTTGAATAAGATTGTATATGGTAACACATTACTGAACTATACTCTAAGTTATATGAAATTATGTCACACCAGTTTGGATTCCAAAGGGTCTGATTGGCACTAAATGCCAACAATTATGACTTATATATATATATATATATATATATTTATTTATTTACTCTGACCGTTTTGAATTCCAGGTGTTTGGCACCGAATTGAATGCCAACAGTTATGACTATTCTTTATGTTTACTCTCTATATATATATTCACCAAATAACATTTTGTCTCCATATTAATCTCTTTCTCTCTTTGTATTTTACATCTAATTTTTCTTTGTTTCTCCACCATGGAAAACCCTTCAGCAAATATGACAAAGAAATTGAAAACTGACTCCAACGCCGACAGTAGGAATAATCAAGAGACGATGGTTCGTAACATACAGAAATTGGAACGCGATATAAATGTTGTCAACCTTAAGCTTTTTCACCACCCTACTCTTGATCAAATAAATTTCAAGCGTTTTACTAGAAAGGATATATCTGGTGCGTACAATCTAGGTATGGAGGATGGGTTTAAGCTTTTTAAGGACTATATGAAGAAGGTTCATCCGGAAGGCAATTGGGATGTGGTTGACCAAAGTCATGCAAAGGATATGTTGAAGGACTGATGTAGTTTTTGGTACTTTTTTTTTTTTATTCACTCTTTTATTATGTAAAGTGCGTTTGATCACACTTGGAACTTTTTTTTGGTTTCATGATCATGTTTTGTAAAGTTCTGTTGTGTGTTTCTTCGTGAGAAGAACAAAGGTGTGTTTCTTTTTGTTTCTAATTATATAACGTTTCTAGTACTTGTGTTTATTAAACTGATCTTAAGTAATTCTGGAGCGGTTTAGTTTCATTTCTAAAACATACCTATTGATTGATCGATATCCAGGTTGATTGGATTCACTAAATGTGAATTATTATTTCTGGACTAATTGACAAAGTTGAATTAACTTGTACTTTTGTAAGGTTAATTATATTTTAAACCAACATGTCATCAGCTACTAATAAAAAAAAAAGTATCATCAACCATTAACGTTTACAATTAGTTTTTCTTGAAACTGTAATACATAAGAAGTAATCATGATCCCGATTTCCCATTAATCGTTTCGGCTGAACTACCGCAATAAATGTTATAAATATTTATATATTACTACATCTTTTGTAGTGCAAGTTGAAGTAATAGTCATCTCTTTTCCAATAAATCTTTTCGGGTAAATCAACTTATTTAATATTTTTTATTAATTGGTTTTTTTGTTGTGTAAACGAATTTGAAATGTTTCAATAATTATATTTTTACTTAACGCAGCAAATCCCTAGAAAAACATTTCATTCAACTTTTATCCATCAAATCCATTGGATAGAGTGATGGCTTATTTATGTATTACTACATCTTTTGTAGTGCAAGTTCACATTACCAACAACTAGTAATCATCATCTCGTTTTCCAATTAATCTTCTCGGCTGAACCAACTTTTTTAATTATTTTTAATTCAGTTGGTTTTTTTGATGTGGAATCGAATTTGAATTGTTTTAATTATTATATATTTACTGATGTCAGCAAATCTTTAGAAAAATATTTAATTCAGATTGCATCTATCAAATCCATTGAATATTGTGATGGCTGTTTGAATTTATTTGCTTAATTTTTCAAAATCATTAAATGAATCCATCAAATCAACAGATTGAACATGTCCAATGAGTTGATGGTGTTAATAAATTATTATTGTCAATTTTGGCTTAATATCTTGAGGATGTGAAATTTGTACAGGTCCAATATCAACTGAATCATTTTCCTATTAAATTTGTTCAAGATAACTTGTGTTAAGCAAATCTCTTTTTGTTTCTCATATTTTTTCCTTATTATGATATTTGTTACATGACAAAAAATATGATGAATCTCCTATTTTGAGATGGAGAACAGTTCCGAAGAAAAGTCATTTCATTTTATATTGTAAATTTTCCTTTGCTGGTGTTCTTTTAATTTTTTTAGGTTTTAATTACATGGTGCATTTCTAAAGTCTATGAACAACTGTTATTGAATAGTCTGAAAACATCATATTAATTGAGAAATGTATATGCATTTGTCAATGATTACTTAAATGAATAACAAAAGGATAAAGGGATGCAGATAGATGGCCAATTGCATAATCAATATTTAGACTCTATTAAAATATTTAGGTTATGATATCCCTATATGTTTCAATTAGTTGCCCAATGTATTATCAGTATTTAAACCGCCATTAAAATCTTTAGGTTTTTATAACCCAGTAGGCTTTACTTAATTGCCCAATGCATGATCAATATTTAAAAATTAAATATTTATGTTTTGATAACCCAATATGCTGTAATTAATTGCCCAATACATGATCAATATTTAAACTCCATTAAAATCTTTATTTTTTGATAACCCAATAGGCTTCAATTAATTACCCAATGCATGATCAATATTTGTATTAAATAGAAAAACAAAAAGATAGTATTGCTTTCTCCAAAACTCAATATAGGTTTTTATTGCTTCGTATTGTATGGCCGGTTAATGTCTCCTTACTTGCCAAGCCAATTGAACACTTCCCACGATTATTAATGTAACTTTACATTGATGTTCATTTAAAATTAATTTCCAACATTTAACATTATTGCATTTTCTCCATCTAACATCATTAGTAATCATGATTCTGTATTCCCATTGATAATAGTTATTATTTACTCTACACAGTGTTATATTTAAATGAGTGATGTATTTATATTTTATAATCATACTTTTTAATAATTTTGATTTAATAATTAATTTATTGAAGTGGTCATCATATCCTAAAGAAAAAATTATGTAATCGCAAACATCAATCCATTGGATATAGTGGTGACAGTTTGAATTGTTTTTTTCAATGAATCTATCAAATCAATTGAATTACGATCTGAAAATTTGGTAGTTCAAACACCATTACTTTTCAAGTATACTTTATACGATATTATCTTCCTTAAGGTCATCTGTAATTACCTCCAACCCTCATGAAATCTCCAGAAATACAAAATTACTTTGGTGCGAACGAGGTAGAAATTGATTAAAAGGTTCCTTTCAAAATCATCAAACATACCATATTTACATTGGTGAAATAATAACAACCAGTCAACCCCACCATAAATGGTGAGATCAAAAACACCTAAACATCTTTAGAGATATCAACGCAAATTCAACAACACCTTTAAGGTGTAACAAAAACCATTAATAGAAAAACAAATACAAAAACATATAAAAATACCAAATGCTTTCCAGGTTTAAGATAAAAATGTCATCACTTGTTGAACATTTCCTTTGCATTATTTCCACAAACCTCATCCCAATTACCATCAGGTTTAATCTTCTTCAAATAATCCTTAAGCAACTTGAAACCGTCCTCCAGACCAAGCTAGTAGGAACCAGCAACATCTAAACCCGAAAAGGAGTTGGACTTGATTTTCACAATAGCTAGACAGCGGTAAATGGTGGTGGACAATTCATCTTGACGGTCCTTAAGACGTTGTATACCTCGTAGCAAATTTTCCCTCACCAAATCCAGATTGTTAGAATCACCAACATCTGACCTCTGATATTTGCTACTGGCCAATGCTTCTAGACGATCTTCAAGATATTGGATAGTGAGTTCCAACTTTTCCCTAGTATAGATAATGACCTCTGCCATTTCTTGTTTGTTGCATTCACAAAGAGGATGGGAGAGAGGGAGAGAGAGAGAGAGAGTGTAAGGTTCACTATTTGTATTGGCTTGATTCCATTGCAAAACACTCTATGATTGTATTAGTTGTTGCTTAGGACATTATTTGAAGAAAGGAAGCTCAAAGAGTGAAGAGCAACATCTAGTGCAAAAGTCGTCTTCAAGAGGTGAAAATCGTCAAAGGTAAAACTTGACTTCTACCCTCTTGCAAGGCGTTAGCGCACACACACACAATTCATACATGTGTGTCCCTGCATCGTGGTTCAAACATTTGGTATAACACATTCACACACTTCATAGCATGCTCATGCATTGATCTTGTATTGACAAACATTGTGAAATTGCATGCTTTGTGACTATCTCTTTGATATGGCATGTTTGTGTGAATATGTGTTTATTTGTTTTTGTATTTTGTGTTTAGGACTTGAACATGTTCTTGTTTAATGCCTTATTGAGTTCCGGTCGTTTCGGTTACTCATACATAAGGTTTCGAGTCCAAACAAGTTGACTATGCTACTTTTCGTTCCCATTTGTTGTGTTGTCTTCATCATCGGATTCCGAGATGATTTCTCAACCATTTTTCAATGTTAAGTAGTCGTAGTCGTGCGTGAGGGAGTCACGGTTCGTAATCCGAAAACGGATTCGAAATCGGAGGTCGGATGCTCAAGATATGGGGCAACGAACCGAGGGAGCGCGCGAGAGGTGTGCAAACCACGTGTGGCCACTTGGCCAACCCGTGTGGGAGGCCGTGGGCCCCACGGGAAAGGGAGCCTTCTGCTCCCGTGGGCCCCACGCGCCCCCCACGGGGTGCTGACGTGGCACCACGTGATTTGCTCGGAAATCTTCTCCTTTTCCCTCCTTTTAATCAAACCTCCTTCCCTCCATCATTTATGCAATTTTTGAAGAACACTCAAATCCCGCATCAGTTTTTCAACAATTTTCGTTTACTTGTTTTGATCATATCTCTCTCATACGAAGTCAAAATCATTCGATTCAAAAACTAAAATTGTTGGTCTCGAAGAGAGCTACAAACCCCAAGCATTTCCAGAGGCAGTTGACTTCGGCATTTTTCTCAGCAGGTCAATTTCCAGTCCGTGGTCAGTACTTGATTTTCAACTTCTTCTTTTTCAATTTCATTTTTGATCAACTATTGATTCTTTCCATTTGATTGATGAAATTTGTTAAGAAGTATGTTAGATCACATGCTAGGGTTATTTGATCATTTGTTAATTGAGTTTTAGCTTTGTAATTAGTCTTGAACATTTATGTGCTAAACTTGAGCTATCATGAAATTGATTCTAGAAAATGTATGAGTGATGTGCTTCATGTTATTTTCTATGTTTTATTTCATGATCTAAGAACTAGGTTTTTAGTGTGCTAAATCGAATATTGATACCTTTGTTCTTATTGTTTTGCATGTTTTGATTTCTAGATATCTTTTGTGATTGAGTGTTGAAATCATATTCTAGACTATCATTGAACATGTACATTTTGCTTGATTGATCATCTAGCTTAATTTGTTTGTGCTTGCATCATTTGCATCACTTTAGATCATAGCCTTGCATTAGGTTGAAGTCTCTAGCAAAGTGAGTGAAGCTTTGTGGATAGAGCAAGGGAGCCTTGATTAGAGTCGGGAGGACTCGGATAATCAAGCAAGGAAGTCTTGTCTAGGGTCGGGAGGATCCGGATAGGCAAGCAAGAAATCTTCCTAGAGACGTGAGCGTCTTGTATAGGAAGTTGCTTCCTAGAGGTGTAGGACACATCTCGGATAGGAAATAGGCTAGGTGGTTCACTAGGCCCGAGGGTAGACTAGGAGTTGATAGCTTGAGCGGATATCATGAGTTGGTAGCTTGAGTGTGTAAGTCCTTTTCATCATAGTGAATTGCTTTGCCGGTGGTTGTGGTATCAACCCGTGGATGTTTCCTCATTGAGGTTTTACCACGTTAAAATCATTGTGTTTAATTTTGCTTTACTTTCCTTTCCTTTATCTTCCATATATTACATTGATTGCACTTCTTGTAAATTGATTAACTCTTGTCTTAGTTAATTCAATTCATTTGCTAAATCTATTCAAGTGTGCATTTGTCTTGTAATTTTCCGCATTATTTTTAATTGGAAGAATTTGGAGCCTATACCTATTCACCCCCCCCCCCCCCCCCCCCCTCTAGGTATATTTCTTTACTACATTGAGGGAAATTTCATTTGGTATCAGAGCGGGTGTCTAGACGCACTTAGATTGATCCTTTCTTTGTAGTATTTTTGTGTTTGTTCTTTGTTTGTGATAAAATCATGATTAAGGAAGTATATTCCTATGTGGCTTCTTTTGTTGAACATATTGACTTAGATGAGAAAAAGATCAATGATCTTACTTTTGAAAATGAACGTTTATCTAAAGTCAATATGTCCCTCAACAAGAAGCTAGAAGATCATGCTCTTGGCTCAAAAGAATTCGATGAACTTAAAGACAAGATTCTAAGTCTAGAATTGAATCTTAAAGATAGCAATGATAGACTTGGTATCTTGAAGCAAGAAATTGAGCAAAGAGATTGTTCTCTTGTTAATGCTAAGAAACTTGAAAATGTGCTTAAATCCAAACTTAATGAGCATTTAAATCAAGAGAAAAAGTATGAACAATGGCTTGATAAATCACATAAAGATGTTTTGTTTAGTGATAACAAAGCGGAAAAATATGCCATTGAACTTAGGATGCTTCGTGAGAAACTTGATGAGGCTAATAGGATGATTAGCAAGATGTCATCTAGTTCTAATAAAGTTGAAACCCTCATTAAAAGTGGAAAGCATCCATGTGACAAAAGAGGTTTGGGTTATATCAATGAGAAGGAGACTCCTTCATCTAACAAATCTACTTTTGTCAAAGCAAGCATTGAATCAATTGTAGGTACACTCTCTCAAGGTAAAGCTATGAAAGCTACCGGAGGTGCCTCTTCATCAACAAGGATGTTCAATGGGAGAACTCAACAACTTAAGCATCAAGAAGCAACAACCTCAAATGTAAGAGGTGAAGCATCAAGGGTTGCTCTTCAAAGAGGTAAAATTGTGAGAAGACCAAATGCTATGGAAGCAAATGCAAATGGTAAATTTCTCAAATTTATTCCTATTTGTCATCATTGTAATATGATAGGACATATTCGACCTAGATGCTTTGAGTACATTCGGAAATGCAAACTTGATAATGCTTTTCATGATATGTCTTTGAATGGACCTAGGCAATCATCCATGTATGGATATAGTAATAGACCTAGGAAGACCTTGGAAAAGCATGTTGTTGAAAGAGTTGTTGATGACTTGCTTGCTAAATCTTGTGTTGTGCCTCACTCTACTATGCATAAGAAAATTGATAGTGCTTTGTTTGATATTTTTGAAGATGTGACCAATAAGGTCAAGGTGCATGCTGAAAAGCCTAATATTGAGTCAAAGCATGTTAGAAGTAAGAGTGAGAAGCATGTTGTGAAAAATGTGTGGATTAGAAAAGACACATCTAAATGTAATGTTGCACAATATGCTTTACGTGCCAACTCCTCCTATTCTTGGTACCTAGATAGCGGTTGCTCTAGGAACATGACCGGGAACAAAGAGTTCTTTAAGAATCTTGTTTTAAAGGATGGAGGTTGGGTTACTTTTGGTGATGGTACCAAAAAGCAAGTTCTTGGCAAGGGAACAATTTGTATCCCCGGATTGCCTAAACTTCGCAATACTTTGTATGTTGATGGGTTACAAGCTAACTTGATAAGCATTACTCACTTGTGTGAAATTTTTCAAGAAGTTAGTTTTAACAAAGATGTATGCACTATAATTGATAAAAAGGGCGATGTCGTCCTAAGAGTCAAAAGGTCTATAGACAATTGCTATTGTCTTGAGATAGATCCTCTCACATGCAACATGGCACATGAGTGCAATAAGCTTGATTTGTGGCATCAACGTTTGGGTCACATGAATTTTAAAGATTTGAAAAAGCTTGAAAAACATGGCATTGTTAGAGGTCTTCCTAATCTTGGTAAAAAGCTTGAGGTGGTTTGTGAACCTTGCCAATTAGGTAAGCAAACCAAAGTGCCTCATAAGAAAAATTCTTACATAGCTACCAAGAGACCTTTAGAACTTGTGCATATGGACCTAATGGGGCCAATTCAAACCGAGAGCATTAATGGCAAAAAGTACATTTTTGTATGCGTTGATGACTTCTCTAGGTTTACTTGGGTTTATTTTCTTAGAAACAAGACCGAGGCTTTTGATTACTTTAAAAAGTTTTGTAATCAAGTTCAAAATGAAAAAGGTCTTGATATCAAGAAAATATGTCGCATTAGGAGTGATCATGGGACGGAATTTGAAAATGCAAAATTTAGTGAGTTTTGTGATGGTTTAGGGATTTCTCATGAGTTCTCCGCACCTAGAACTCCTCAACAAAATGGTGTTGTTGAGAGGAAAAATCGTGTCTTGCAAGAGATGGCTAGGGTCATGCTCAATAGCAAGAAAGTCCCTAGAAACCTATGGGCCGAGGCGGTCAATACCGCTTGTTATGTGTCAAATCGTGTTTTCAAAAGGTCCGGCACAAAACAAACGTCCTATGAACTTTGGAAAGGCAAGAAGCCTAATGTGAGTTACTTCCACACTTTTGGGAGTAAATGTTATATTTTGAATGATAGAGATCACTTAGGAAAGTTTGATGCAAAAAGTGATGTTGGTCTCTTTCTTGGGTATGCTATTAATAGTCGTGCATATAGAGTCTTTAACTTGACTACTAAGACTATCATGGAGTCTATCAATGTGAAGATAGATGATCTTAGCATGCTTAATTTGTGTGATGATAATGGTGTCAATGAATCTAAAGAAAACATGTTAAATGACACTAATACACCTATTGATGTGGCTAGTAGTATTTCTAGTCAAGATGATGATATTGACAGTCATGTTGAAGTTGTAAGTCAAGGGTTGGAAAATGCTTTAAATGATAATCAACAAAATGACCAAGTTGTTGAACATTCTCACCCAAGACTTAGAAACTTACACTATCAAGGAGACATCATAGGTGATTTAAATGAAGGGGTTAGAACAAGAAATCAAATTGCTAACCAAATATCCTATGCTTGCTACACTTCTCAAATTGAACCCAAAAACATTAATGAAGCAATTGTTGATGAATATTGGGTTGGGGCTATGCAAGATGAACTTATTCAATTTGAGAGGAATGAAGTGTGGTCTTTAGTTCCTAGACCCAAAGATATAAATGTAATTGGCACTAAATGGGTGTTTAGGAATAAGACCGATGAAAGTGGCAAGATTGTGAGGAATAAAGCTAGACTAGTGGTTCAAGGTTACACTCAAGTGGAGGGTGTTGACTTTGATGAGACGTTTGCCCCGGTTGCTCGTCTCGAGTCCATTAGACTTTTGTTGTCCATTGCATGCATTAAAAAGTTCAAATTATTTCAAATGGATGTCAAAAGTGCTTTTCTTAATGGATACCTTCAAGAAGAAGTGTATGTTGAACAACCTAAGGGTTTTGTAGACCCACACTCTCCTAATCATGTGTTTAAATTGAAAAAGGCTCTCTATGGCCTTAAACAAGCTCCAAGAGCTTGGTATGATAGGTTGACTCAATATCTTGTTGACAACCAATATAGGAGAGGTGGCATTGATAGAACTTTGTTTATCAAACATCATGATCATGATATTTTTGTTGCACAAATATATGTTGATGACATTGTTTTTGGGTCTACTAATAAAACCAAGGTTGATGAATTTGTTAGTGTTATGTCAAGTGAATTTGAAATGAGTATGGTGGGTGAGTTGAATTATTTTCTAGGTATGCAAGTGAAGCAAACTAGCATGGGCATAATGTTGAATCAATCTAAATATGCTAAAAATCTAGTTAAGAGATTTGGCCTAGAAAATGGAAAAGATTTTGAAACTCCCATGAGCACCACTTTAAAACTTGACAAAGATGAAAAAGGGAAAAGTGTTGACCAAAGCCTTTATAGAAGCATGATAGGTAGTCTACTTTACCTAACGGCTAGTAGACCCGATATTTGCTTTAGTGTTGGCTTGTGTGCTAGATTCCAAGCAAATCCCAAGGAATCTCACTTAAAAGCCGTCAAGAGGATCATTAGGTACATCAAAGGAACTCATAGTCTTGGTCTATTCTATTCATTTGATACCAATGATATCCTTGTAGGCTATTGTGATGTGGATTGGGCGGGAAACATAGATGACCGAAAAAGCACATCGGGCGGTTGCTTTTATGTTGGTAATAACTTGGTTTCTTGGTCAAGTAAGAAACAAAATTCGGTTTCCCTTTCCTCTTCCGAAGCCGAATACATTGCGGCAGGAAGTGCTTGCACACAATTACTTTGGATGAAACAAATCCTTAAGGATTATGAGATAGAACAAGGAAAAATGACACTTTATTGTGATAATTTAAGTGCCATTAACATCTCTAAAAATCCGGTTCAACACTCCCGCACTAAACACATAGACATTAGGCATCATTTCATTAGAGATCTAGTTGAACATTCTATTGTTACTCTAGAGCATTTGCCTACTAAAAATCAACTTGCGGACTTGTTCACTAAGCCCTTGGACAAAGAGAGGTTTAAAACTCTTAGAATGTCCATTGGCATGATTTGTGTTGATTGATGTCTTTGTGTGATTGTGAGTGGCTTGATGAGCAAAACTTTAATTGTATATCATTGTCTTTGAGAGCTACTCACTTGAGAAGTAATGATCTTTAACAAGTATCTTTTATTGTTTTTAGATCATGCACTTGAGCTTGAAAATCTTATTTTTGAAAAGTGCACTAATGCTTCTCTTGTATGTTTTAGTTTTTGAGTTTATGTGGTTGAATATGTGTAGATAATGGATGCATCTAGAAGTTTATTGTTAAGTACATGATAGATGACCTATGGTATGTATCCATTTTGCTTCGGCACTACATAGTAATCAACGAGCACCCTCATGGAAAGGGCTACACACCTTGGTTGTGAAGCCACCCAATGTAGGAAAGGGCTACGCCATTGTGATGAGTGAAAGCCACCATGAGGAGTATATGTTTTTGTTAGTAAAATCAAAGAAGTGTTGAAATGAATCATTAAAAAAAAAAAAAAAATTCTTTGATTCTAAGCCTAAAAGAAATGAAAAATAAAAGGCTTATTGGTGTATAGTTGAGAATTGTGAAATAGCTCGGGTTGACAAATAGAAACGGGAAAACGAGCCACATGCACACACACGCTCATATGTTGATATCTATTCATTTTAAAAGCAAAAAACCGGATGAATATCGGTTTGACCTATTTTTGGAAAGGCTTTAGATGGATAGGTGTGGATAGAGTTTGCATGTTGATATCACAATTACTCCTACTATATATTTGAGAAGCATTCACACACACACACTTTGCTTATGTGCTTGATTCATTAGCAATGTGAGAATATTTTTGAGAGATTAATGAAAATCTATGATTCTCTCTTGAACTTTGACAAGTTATGAAATATTTTCTCTTATTGCTTGATTGTGTGATTGTGTGATGTCCCTTGTGAACAAATCTACTTGTTGATAATATGTGGAGCATATGTTAAGGGGGAGCTTTAGTTTATTCAACTTTCGCTTTCTATACGATTTGTTTGCTTAATATCTCGTTCTTTATCTCTTGTGTCCCTTGTCTATTCCTTGACAAAAAGGGGGAGAAAATGTATACCTCACCATGTTGATATTGGGGAGTTTTTGTATACTTCACACCTTGTGTGGAAATTGTTCCAATTGTGTGAATCTTATTCCTCTTTGTGCTTAATTGTGACTTTGTCTTAAGGGGGAGAATTCTTGTCTTAAGGGGGAGAAAGAATTCTTTCTTGACAATGTTAAGGATAGTTGGTTCTTGGAAATTGGGAAACTAAGGGAATGCTTTAATATGAACATATTTTATTTACTTGAGATAATGCATTTGTGTATGAGATAAGGGATATCTTCTTTGTTTGTTGTTTGGTTAAATAACTCACCATTCTTCTTTAGAGAAGATCTCTTGTTTTGGTTGCTATTTTCTCTCATAGGTACTTTGAAGACCGAAAGAGGAATTCTTGAAGACTTGAAGATTTTTTAGTCTAGGAATTTCTTTGTAATGTGAGATTAAGAGTATGCTATCATCTTGAGTTTATTTGAGTGAAACATTGTATGGTGAGGTTGAGTGTTTTTGCCAATGGAATAGCCAAAGGGGGAGATTGTAAGGTTCACTATTTGTATTGGCTTGATTCCATTGCAAAACACTCTATGATTGTATTAGTTGTTGCTTAGGACATTATTTGAAGAAAGGAAGCTCAAAGAGTGAAGAGCAACATCTAGTGCAAAAGTCGTCTTCAAGAGGTGAAAATCGTCAAAGGTAAAACTTGACTTCTACCCTCTTGCAAGGCGTTAGCGCACACACACACAATTCATACATGTGTGTCCCTGCATCGTGGTTCAAACATTTGGTATAACACATTCACACACTTCATAGCATGCTCATGCATTGATCTTGTATTGACAAACATTGTGAAATTGCATGCTTTGTGACTATCTCTTTGATATGGCATGTTTGTGTGAATATGTGTTTATTTTTTTTTGTATTTTGTGTTTAGGACTTGAACATGTTCTTGTTTAATGCCTTATTGAGTTCCGGTCGTTTCGGTTACTCATACATAAGGTTTCGAGTCCAAACAAGTTGACTATGCTACTTTTCGTTCTCATTTGTTTTGTTGTCTTCATCATCGGATTCCGAGATGATTTCTCAACCATTTTTCAATGTTGAGTAGTCGTAGTCGTGCGTGAGGGAGTCACGGTTCGTAATCTGAAAACGGATTCGAAATCGAAGGTCGGATACTCAAGATATGGGGCAACGAACCGAGGGAGCGCGCGAGAGGTGTGCAAACCACGTGTGGCCACTTGGCCAGCCCGTGTGGGAGGCCGTGGGCCCCACGGGAAAGGGAGCCTTCTGCTCCCGTGGGCCCCACGCGCCCCCCACGGGGTGCTGATGTGGCACCACGTGATTTGCTCGGAAATCTTCTCCTTTTCCCTCCTTTTAATCAAACCTCCTTCCCTCCATCATTTATGCAATTTTTGAAGAACACTCAAATCCCGCATCAGTTTTTCAACAATTTTCGTTTACTTGTTTTGATCATATCTCTCTCATACGAACTCGAAATCATTCGACTCAAAAACCAAAATTGTTGGTCTCGAAGAGAGCTACAAACCCCAAGCATTTCCAGAGGCAGTTGACTTTGGTATTTTTCTCAGCAGGTCAATTTCCAGTCCGTGGTCAGTACTTGATTTTCAACTTCTTCTTTTTCAATTTCATTTTTGATCAACTATTGATTCTTTCCATTTGATTGATGAAATTTGTTAAGAAGTATGTTAGATCACATGCTAGGGTTATTTGATCATTTGTTAATTGAGTTTTAGCTTTGTAATTAGTCTTGAACATTTATGTGCTAAACTTGAGCTATCATGAAATTGATTCTAGAAAATGTATGAGTGATGTGCTTCATGTTATTTTCTATGTTTTATTTCATGATCTAAGAACTAGGTTTTTAGTGTGCTAAATCGAATATTGATACCTTTGTTCTTATTGTTTTGCATGTTTTGATTTCTAGATATCTTTTGTGATTGAGTGTTGAAATCATATTCTAGACTATCATTGAACATGTACATTTTGCTTGATTGATCATCTAGCTTAATTTGTTTGTGCTTGCATCATTTGCATCACTTTAGATCATAGCCTTGCATTAGGTTGAAGTCTCTAGCAAAGTGAGTGAAGCTTTGTGGATAGAGCAAGGGAGCCTTGATTAGAGTCGGGAGGACTCGGATAATCAAGCAAGGAAGTCTTGTCTAGGGTCGGGAGGATCCGGATAGGCAAGCAAGAAATCTTCCTAGAGACGTGAGCGTCTTGGATAGGAAGTTGCTTCCTAGAGGTGTAGGACACATCTCGGATAGGAAGTAGGCTAGGTGGTTCACTAGGCCCGAGGGTAGACTAGGAGTTGATAGCTTGAGCGGATATCATGAGTTGGTAGCTTGAGTGTGTAAGTCCTTTTCATCATAGTGAATTGCTTTGCCGGTGGTTGTGGTATCAACCCGTGGATGTTTCCTCATTGAGGTTTTACCACGTTAAAATCATTGTGTTTAATTTTGCTTTACTTTCCTTTATCTTCCATATATTACATTGATTGCACTTCTTGTAAATTGATTAACTCTTGTCTTAGTTAATTCAATTCATTTGCTAAATCTATTCAAGTGTGCATTTGTCTTGTAATTTTCCGCATTATTTTTAATTGGAAGAATTTGGAGCCTATACCTATTCACCCCCCCCCCCCCCTCTAGGTATATTTCTTTACTACATTGAGGGAAATTTTAGAGAGAGAATGAGAGAGGTATGTTTGGTTTAAGTGATAAACGACGTTCAAATGGGATTAGGGTTCCATTTTATTTATAAACTGATGGTAAAATTACACAATTACCCTTAACATTGACAAATCATAACTACATTTAGGAAATATAAAGAAATGTTTGAGTTTTTAAATTCAGCATTCATGAGCATCACCAGAATTCTCTTCTATTGTCACTCTTCAAATATCTATTTGTTTACCTATGTGGCAATTTGATGACGTGGCTCACCATTCTCCCTTGTGGACTTGGTGGTGTTATAAATGCACGTGTTTCTCATACCACCCGGGTTCAAGGATGCTTTGGTACTGAAAACATGACGTGGCTCATTTGACTTTAACAAATATCTATTTAATATGGTTTTCCGATTCATGTTCCCGCATGCACATATATAGTATCACATTATAAAATAATTAACATACATCCATTATAATGTTATTACTGAATGTGTACACTGGCTCAATTCATGTTCACATAATCATGTATATAAACTGAAATGTATTAGGTATAACGGTATTACCTAATGGTAATTGTTGCATAAGTATAAAATGAATATCTGTTTAATATGGTTTTCAGATTCATGTTCCCGCATGCACATATATAGTATCACATTATAAAATAATTAACATACATCCGTTATAATGTTATTACTGAATGTGTACACTGGCTCAATTCATGTTCACATAATTATGTATATAAACTGAAATGTATTAGGTATAACGGTATTACCTAACGGTAATTGTTGCATAAGTATAAAATGAATATCTGTTTAATATGGTTTTCTGATTCATGTTCCCGCATGCACATATATAGTATCACATTATAAAATAATTAACATACATCTGTTATAATGTTATTACTAAATGTGTACACTAGCTCAATTCATGTTCACATAATCATGTATATAAATTGAAATGTATTAGGTATAACGGTATTACCTAATGGTAATTGTTGTATAAGTATAAAATGAATATCTATTTAATATGGTTTTTCGATTCATGTTCCCGCACGCATATATATAGTATCACATTATAAAATAATTAACATACATCCGTTATAATGTTATTACTGAATGTGTACACTAGCTCAATTCATGTTCACATAATCATGTATATAAATTGAAATGTATTAGGTATAACGGTATTACCTAATAGTAACTGTTGTGTAAGTATAAAATGAATATCTATTTAATATGGTTTTCCGATTCATGTTCCCGCATGCACATATATAGGATCACATTATAAAATAATTAACATACATCCGTTATAATGTTATTACTAAATGTGTACACTAGCTTAATTCATGTTCACATAATCATGTATATAAATTTAAATATATTAGGTATAACGGTATTACATAATGGTAATTGTTGTATAAGTATAAAATGAATATCTATTTAATATGGTTTTCCGATTCATGTTCCCGCATGCACATATATAGTATCACATTATGAAATAATTAACATACATCCATTATAATGTTATTACTGAATGTGTACACTAGCTCAATTCATGTTCACATAATCATGTATATAAATTGAAATATATTAGGTATAACGGTATTACCTAATTGTTGTATAAGTATAAAATGAATATCTGTTTAATATGGTTTTCCGATTCATGTTCCCGCATGCACATATATAGTATCACATTATAAAATAATTAACATACATCCGTTATAATGTTATTATTGAATGTATACACTAGCTCAATTCATGTTCACATAATCATTTATATAAATTGAAATGTATTAGGTATAACGGTATTACCTAATGGTAACTGTTGTGTAAGTATAAAATGAATATCTATTTAATATGGTTTTCCGATTCATGTTCCCGCATGCACATATATAGTATCACATTATAAAATAATTAACATACATCTGTTATAATGTTATTACTGAATGTGTACACTAGCTCAATTCATGTTCACATAATCATGTATATAAATTGAAATGTATTAGGTATAACGGTATTACCTAATGGTAATTGTTGTATAAATATAAAATTAATACTGTGATGTCGATATCAATCATACCACATAATATTTTGGAAATAATTAACATTTAGTAGTTGTGATTTTTGTTATATGCATGTGGTAAGTCATTTAATATGTCATTAATGTACATCCCACCACAAAGCAGGAAATCATTAAGCCTTTTTTTTTTTTTTAGTTCTATTTAACGAATTTTTAATTGAAACTAAAAAAGGCTCCCACATGTCATCTTTATTAATAATGATGACAGCTGAACAGTCAAGATGAAGAGTGAAATTGTAAAATTCCTTATATTGTTTCACTGGTTAAGTAAGTGCAATATATTCTTCATAAACAGTCAAGATCGATGATATATTGCAGAAACTTTGGAGATTACCGATTCCAACTCCGGATAGTGGAACATGTGGATGATTTAATTGCAGTTCCAGAAGACATAATAAATCTGGCACAAGGTTTTTTCTTCAGAGTGCAATTCTACAACACCACTAAGCTTGTTTATCCGAATCACACTTTAGCAATTGAAGACGACGCAATGCAATGCGAGTTTCACGTCCAATTTGATAAACTTTACGTAGAAGATGAATATTCATTGTCAGGTAAGTTACGTGGATGCTTTTCCGGTAGTGACATACCAAAAGACGTTGAACAGACTATGACGAAAATAATTGTGGATATGTCAATGTCTATAGCTTGTACTATGCCAGAGTACAAAGTTGTACCAATTTTGGTGCAAATTGGGATTGTGCTTCGACTTTCTATGAAAGAAGAAAGTTTGTTCAAGTCGAAATTGATAAAGATGGAAATTGATAAGGGTTCGTTACCGGGAGAACATTGTGTAATTTGTTTTGAAGATTTTTCTTTGTCGGGAGGGGAAATTGTTTTGATGTCATGCTCCCATATTTGTCATCATACTTGTATCACTAAGTGGTTCGAGAAGGCACTCAACTACCCAACCTACCGTTTACAACTGAAACTTTCCTATGAGTAAGCTATGTTCGTATTTTTCCATTGCAATATTTTGGGTTGATTGGACTAGGCCATCTAATTAGTATTTTTTTTTTTTTTGAAATTATATTCTATGTAATCATAACGTTCGAGTGTGTAAGATTTGTCGATCACACCTTTTTGGGTTTGTTTGTAATATGTTTGACATCAGATATAGTGCGCTTGGTCATTGTATGAACTCTTTGAGGAATTCCCTTCAGTTTAAAAAAACCTGGAATGATGTGTTCTATTATTTCATAATTTAATACATTCATTATTTTGACCTCGAAGGACATATTGTTGAATTTTCGGTAATGCATATGTTGAACCCTTTGTTTAATTTATGAACAATATCAGTTTAAAAATACATTCGTATAAAAATTATAGCAGGGATCACCAAGAGACTTAAATAATTATAAGAAAGAGTGATTCCAATTCCAATATATATATATATTTTTGGGAGATGCAGTGGGCAAACATGAATGACAGTGGAATATACATTTTTTGGTTTCTAACTATTGACACATCAGCATACATACTGATTATGGAACTACTTTGTATAAAAAAAAAAAAATGCATAATCATCCAACCAAAATTCCAATCGTGTATTAAACGCATCAATTAATTTTCTTGGATAAAGGGATGCAGCTAATTCATTTAATAAAGTTATGCTGCTTGCATGCAATGGATGTTTTATTTAAACTTCATTAAAATATTTGGGTTGTGATAAGTGATAACCCTATCTGCCTTAAGTAATTACCCAATGCATGATCAATATCTGCATTATTTATGTGGAAAGACAAAAGGATAGTATTACTTTCTCGAAAATGCAATATAGGTTATTATTGCTTTCTAGTGTATGGTCAGTTAGTGTTTCGTTAATTGCCAATTGCACACTTCCCACACGTATTATTAAATTACAAAAATTCAGGTCAATCTTACTCCACTACATGTGAAACCTATATTGGACCTGGGCATCTTATTATTAATTTGTTGTTTGTTGTTAAATATACTTTGTGTCTTCAAATATTTTATTTCTTTTTATCACAGTTTAGTTAATCAACTATTACGTGCTATGTTCACCCAAAAATATTCTTGTTTTTGTTTGTGTGATCACGCCAAAAAGTGTAATAGCCCGCTTGAAATTTACAGTGTGACCCCGAACTAAATAGTGACTTCTCGTTGTATTATACATGATAGAAGATTTACTTATAAAAAATCTTCTACATAAGCTTTAGTTTTATAAAAAATCTTCTACCTAAAATGAAAGCAACTCCTTAAACAAATATTGAATGCACTGAATGTATTTGTTAACTTTTATAACAATAAAAAAAATAAATAAAAAATAAAATAAAACAAATAATAGTAATAGTGAATCTCAGTTTAGATGGACAATGAGTTAGATGGACAATAAAGTATTGCTATTGATGACAATTTAATTTGACACATTGTTTATATTAAAATTTTAAAAAAGTACCAAATACCTATGACAATACCTCAGAATCAAGATATAATTTTTTTTTTCTTTTTTAAAAAAAAAGAGGGATTGGACACAACAATTAATGTGTATCCACTCATGACTCATCAAATGACAACTCAACTGTCACATGTGATGGGATGGAAATGGTGGGATTTGTAGCATTACTCTTAAAAAATAATATGTGGATTTACTGTACAAACCTAAACCAAATTTTTTAAACAAAGTACCAAATACGTGTAAATGTCGTGTTTTTATAGATTAGCGTTAGGGTTTAAGCCTTAAGGTATTAGAAAGCTGGTTTCACAATAGTTATTAGGAAATCCCCAAATATAAACCCTAAAAACTCATCAAAAGAATTCGACGTTGGTTGTTGTGAGCTGCGTGAAGACTGGAATTCGACTCTTCAACAACATTGAAGCCTTCCCACACATCCATAATCCTGACTTTACGCTACTACGGTCAACGCACATTCTCTTCTCAACCTTGTCTTGTAATGTTTTTTTTGTTTTTGATGTGTTTGCTGAAGGAATTCGATAGGCTTTATCTTGATTCTTGTTTCTTGAATAATTTTGCATGCGGAGTTTAGTAACAGGTATCTTGTTTCTCGTTTGTTGAATAATATTGGATGCCAAGTTTAGTCAAAGGTATTTTGTTTATTGTTTGTTAAATAATTGTGAATGCCGATTTCAATTACAGGTATCTTGATTCGTGTTTATTGATTAATTTTGCATGCTCAATTTAGTAATACTTATCTTGATTGTTGTTTGTTGAATAATTTTGCATGCCGAGTTTGTTAATTGTAGTTTGCAATATATGCACGGCTTTGAACTTCATTGTCCATTATCAATTAGTGTTTTTTAAATGGTATACCAATGAACCCTAAGTCGCTCTTCTATAATCTTCTTTGCAATGTGTTTGTTCAGTGTTATCTGCTTCTAGTAATACCTACTGATTGATTTCTTTATATTAGTGATTTTTAGAGGTTTCATATATATTATATGGAAAAGGGTGGAAAGAGAAAGCACCATAAGATGACAGAATAGGATAGTGGAAAGGGTAAGCAACAGATGACCAGGAAACAACAGGATTTCGTGTTGACCGTGGGGGAAGGTCCATGTGGAATGTTCCCGGTGAAGTATGGAATCAAGTCATGGAAGTCGTATGGGAATCGGGACATTAGGAAGAATCAACTCCACGTTGATCCTCACATGCACGTAGTGATCAATGTAAGTATGGCTATCTTTATGTATGATTACTTGTTTTAATGTTTAGGAAAAAAATTTAATGGAGATTGGGATTGTTTAGAGTGTCTAGTCTTATACATTGTCTTATAACTATTGTATGCATATACAGTATATGATTTTAATTGAAAACTTTGTCTGTTGCTAGTAATTGTTTAATTATTCCTTACCAATGTCTTTTGCCTGCAGCCTATAACCGGGAGACTAAGGGGATGCGGAAACAGGATACTTTGTGATAAGTGGTATAAAGAATTGCCTGCTTCTGTGAAGTTAAAGGTTGCAGAAGCTGGTTTTGGAGAATTTGTGAAGGTTTTAAGAAATGAATACAGCAGCCGAAAGAGAACAATACTGAGGACCCTAGTGGACCGATGGTGGGATACGACTCATACATTTCACTTTGATGAATTTAGGGAGATGACGATGACTCTATCGGATTTTAGTGCAATAACTGGCATACCTGTTTTTGGAATGCCGGTGGAGTATGACGTGTATGCTTACAAGAAGATGGATAATCTGGTGAGGTGGTTTGGAGAGCCTATGGCCAATTTAGCCAAGATGAAAAGGGTTCCTTTTGTAGAGATCTATGCAGCTTATAAAGGTTTTGGTGGGAACAATATGAGTGTGGAGGACGTTGAAAGACTGACTCGGGTTTTCATCTTGGCATTGCTATCAGGCACATTACTATGTGACAAAGCTGGAGTTGTCAACCTTTATTACATGCCAAGCCTTAAAGACATATCATCCATAGGTCGGTACAATTGGGGCAGAGCCGCCTTGTCTACTCTGTACAAAAATATGGATGCTATTGTGAGAAAGAATCAAAGCACTTGTGGATTTTGGAGGGCTTGGGAGGTATTGTGATTTGGACTTGTATTTTAAAATGTACATTTACTTCTTCAGTTTGTAGTATTTTAACAGTTTTTGTGTGATTGTTCTGTTGCTTGCTAACCAGATTTGGGCTTGTGAATACATAAAGCCTATTGCAAGATTGGTGAGCTGCTTGACAAATAAGAAGCCGTTTCCTCGGGCAACGGGATGGGGCTCTTTGAAGAAGAAAGTTGATTACGATGATTTAAAGGATATGTTGAGGAAACTTAGATAGAAGGAGGTAAACATGCACCCATAAGGAAAGGACCAGGACAAGTTGCCGACCTATGTAAAGTAATCTTCACAATACACCAAGAGTAGGGTTCTTTTGGATGGGCCATGCGGCCCGGCATGGTACCTAGGAGAGCGTGTATCTGTTCAAAGCTTGGGATTGATATCACCACGTGTTCCGAAGGTGCCACCACCATCCATGCTTGGGGACTACCCAATTACAAAAGAAGTGGCCAATTCAGGTTTTATGGCCGTGGATGCGCTTGAGTACCTTGAGCCTGATGGTGGTCCAAATAGTTACAGAGATTTCGTAAAGCGGTAAATAAGGTTTAAAAAGTACATTGATGATACGGTGAGTTTATCCAAAAATTATCAATAACCAATAATATACCTGAAATACCACTAGCATGCTATAATTGTTCTTAATTTGTTGTGTTTATCTATGGGCAGGAGGATACACTAGACCATAATTCTGTTGGACAATTGGAATTGCCACCTTGGCAACTCCCCCTGATGGGGCGCACGAATTCTAGATTCACTTGCAAATATCTATAAATTCCCAAGAACAACCACCACTTACCGGTGCCTGATCAAATAAAATATGTGAGTTGTTTATTACATTTATGTGTAATGATTTGTGTTTTTTGGTTAACACAAGTGAGCCTATAGCTTAATTATTGGTGAGATAGGTGTCCATTGCCCAAGTGGAAGAGCTGCTCACTATGGTTTCTGGAATGACACAACTTGTCATGGAGGGCCAAGTTAATAAGCTCCATACCACTGATGTTACGGTATGGTTATTGTTATTTAAAATGTGTTTAGTTACCACTGTTTGAAATTAAGTTTACAGAAATACAATCCATTTTTTTTAAATTGTGAATATATATATTGGTTTGTTTTTAGAAGCTGGTTGTGAGTACTTCGAACGAACAAGACTCTCAAACGTCTGGTCCATCATCAAAATCGGTGCCGAATGTTAACATTAGTTTGGGTGGTAGATCTCATGATAGTGAGGATGGGGATAATGGTAGTGAAGATGGAATAATACACACTGATGGTACGAGAGACAAGAGGACACCAGGTGAGTGTATAGAAGCTGTTTTCTATTTAAGAAATATTGTAAACACAATTAACAAGTCAACTTAGTTCAGTAATGCTTCTAAATTACTGTATATATTTAACTGTGCTTCCCTGTATGTTGCATGTTTAACTTAGTGAATTAAGTTTCATTTTTTATGAATAATGTACACAGATACTATAGCAGAAGCAGATGCTGTAACGGAGAGTGTGCGGGATGAGGAGGAATCAGGAGATAACAATGTGAAAACGGATGGGGGTGACAATGTGATGTGTTTGCATAGTGGAGATGAAGAAGTGAGTGAGGATACAGGAGATCAAGAAAGTGTGAGTGAGGAAACGGGAGATGAAGAACCACCTTGTGATACTCAAGTGAATCACCTAAAGCAATCGAAATCCAAGAAGGGGAAGGAAGCAATTGGCACCAGTGATGCATTCGAAGGGAACAACAGTCGATCTCCTAAACAGAAGAAGAAGAAGAAAGACAACCTTCACAGTGTTGCACCGAATGATATCCCAGAGCAAGCTGTACATAAGAAAAAGAGAAAACCAACTGCATATGGTGATAAACCTAACAAGAAGGCTAAGAAAGCAACAAAACTCTTAAACGGTGGAAAGGAAAAAGTGCCAATTGCTGAACCAGAAAAAAAGGTGTAGAAAGCTCCCAATACCAAGACCACAGAGGTTGTTCTTCCAACTGTTCAACCCAAGGACAAGGTGAAGTTAGCAGAGAAAACAGATAAGAAAAAGACAGCAAAGAAAGCAACTACAAGGAAGTCATCTAGAATAGCAGCAAGTTGATTTGAATACGTTGGTGTAACTTTATGTTTAACCTAAGGAAAACTGAATTCCTGTTTGTGATCTAATATGGACTTGTTGATCATATAAATGTATATTTAGGTTATATGACTGCAACAAAATATCGTGTCAAGTGGAACTGGTGGGATGAAATGACTAAGAATTTTTTTGTATGCTGATCACACCTTGAAGGTGTTGTTGTTTTTGTGATCACACAGTTATGATGTCAAATAGAATTGGTGGGATGAAATGACTAAGACGTTTTTGGTATGCTTATCACACCTTGAAGGAGTTGTTGTATTTGTGATCACACAGTTATGACATCAATTAATCTTTGAACTCAGTACGTTTGTAATGGTGATAACAATATTAGTAAATCTTGAAGTGATCATATTGTTATTATGAAGTATGTACATCATTATCCTAATGTGTCCTTCCTTGCCAATTTTTCACCTTACCAATGTTATTGGAGGAGTTAGAATCAAATTGCCTCATGTACGCAAATATTTCGTTTTGCAGATTTACTCTTGTTTACTAATTTAGTTTGAACAAATGTAGATTTTAAAATAGATATCAAACTTAGGAATATGGTGCACAATCGAATAGGGTATCATTTTCATGATTTGAGTTTAATAATGTTGATTTTTGCATGCATTAACCTTCTAGGTTGCCAATTTTGAAGAGGTGTGTATCGATATATGAATGGATATGGTTGAGAAACATTTATTTACACTTATTTCACTCTAACTACTCCTTAACCATAAACTCTGATGGTCATTTAGGTGTTTTCTCACATCCTTATCCTTAATTACAACTGATTACCACTATGTAAGTCAAACAACTATTCAGAAGTCATAAATTACTACAACTATTATACTCCTTCATAATGACAGACATCAAAGTTCTATAAGTATGCGTGTTCACTTTATTTAAAGAAAACTATTCTAACAAATGCGAAAGATGGATTCCGGAGATAGAGAGACTTTGGAGTTTTTGAAAGAGAAGGTAGTCATCGTTGAGAAAGCGCTTGAGCACGAGCATCGTCATTGCAGGAATCTACATCGTGAGTGGATGGTGGAGAATGCCAGAGTAAATGATCAAGAGAAGCGCGTCATGCAACTGGAAATGGAAGTTGATGATCTTGCAGATCAAGTTTATTCTTTGATACACCAATCCACCCGTTTAAGGAAACGTCTGGCAGACCTTGATAACATCTAAAGTAGCATTATGTTTGCTTGTTTAGTTTTATTTTTCCTGGCGAAGTGTGCTGCCTTTTGTTTTTGTAATTGCATTAGATGTTATGAAAATATGTTTCCTTTACTTTAAGTGTAGTAGTGTTCTCCTTATGATGCAAATTAATTTCTCCTTACTCCTTTAAGAACGGAATGCAAATTAATTGGTTTCAATATGATGTTTCATTGAACTAACCCATTTGTGTGTACAAATTATGGTAATAACATGAAAAAAAAATATATTTTAAAAAATAATGAAAGTTAATGAATAATTACAACGTAAAAGTATAAAACTTGTCAATTTTAATTTTCTTTTTGAAAACGCTGTTAAAATTTTTTCAAATGATTACTTGAGTTTTAATATTGTTTAAATAATTACTTGCCATGCAGATAAAGTAATCATGATACATGATTTCTCATTAATCATTTCAGCTGAACCACCGCCATTTAACAAAAAACGTGTACAAATGGCCCAATTGGTTGAGTACACACAAATTGAGACACCATTTTTTTAAAGGTGATTTGAATCCCAATGAGATTGTAGGTAGGTTGTCTAGCATTAATTAAAGTACATGAATTTAATTAAGTGGTAAGTTGGAATGATTAATTAAAAAATGGGAAAAGCATTTATTACGAGTTCAAGCAACCACCGTCATTACTTCACTCCAATTATATGGAGTCCAGTCAATTAACCTATCTACTATGTAATTACAAATCATGCAAGTAATATATAAAAGGTGTTCAAATCAGATAGAGCTTGTACTTGAGTTTCTCTCTTTATTTAATAAAAATGGATTCCAACACCAATGGTTACATCAATCATGTTATATTTGATTTGTGGAAGGAAAGAAACAATATTCTTGAATGTGCGTTGGAGAATGAGCGAATACGTTGCAGGAACCTGGTAGAGGATTGCAAAGGGGAGAATAAAAAGGTCGAAGATGCTGATATCCGCATCATGAAACTGGAGATGGAGGTCGAAGCAAAAACCACTGAAGTTAATAGCTTGATGGAGGAATGCAATCGTTTGATTATCCTTATTGAACAACGTAGTTGTAATCCATGATGTTTCTGTTTTGTCTCTGTTATTCCGTTTTTTGTTTTTTTTTTTTTTTTTTTCATGAACTGTGTTTAATCACACATTTTTTGACTTTTGCAATCCTACCGGTGATGGTTTCATTGTTTATCCTGAACTGTTTGTAATCACAACTTATGAAACATGGTATTTTGTAATTACACCGAAAATGATGTGGTTGTTCATCTAATGAACTGTTTTGTATTCTGTGGATAATTCCACTCACTGAAACTTATTATTGTATGAAACTATATGGATGGACGAGTTATGTAAGAGTTATAAGGATTCAGAAATACTCACTGAACATGTAATAATTTTAAAGAAAAAACAAGGTCCACAATCGATTAACACTTTCAAAAACAAATAATCAAAATGTGTGCTATCAAGCAAACAATCATGGAGCGCAATCATGCTCCGCCGTGAGGTCGAGAAAAGTTATCACTATGAAAACCTTTTTAATAATTTGCAATCTCACTCTTTGTTATCCCCTTTCCCCGGTCCACCGCAAGGTCGAGAATTTTTACCAATATTAAGACCTTTTGAATAATTTGCAATCTCACTCTGTGTTGTCCCCTTTCCCTTGTTATATTTTTTCAGCAAGCTGCGTTGCTTGTCCGATTGAATTTGTGGGGTTTTTGGAGAGACTACAATGAATCTTGGCTTTCCTCGTACTGGCATTTCTATAAGTTCTTTCAGCATTTGATTTCTGTGATGGTTCGCCGGATCTAAAGCAATTTTCATCCTGTGATACTCAGAGTTGTACTGCAATCGATGGAAATATCATAAGAGTTAGAATATTTTAATTAGTTATCACAGGAAAAACAAATAATAATCTAGTGTTTTTTAAACGGGAAGGAAGACATAATCCACGTACATTACTCTGATTGAACCATGTAATAGAACCATGCACACAATTGTTGATCAGGAATACACCACAATCAAAACTATTAGGCTGTTTTGGATATTCAACATATGCTTCGACGGGAAAGGATTTGAACTCAAAATTTAAAGCAAGGATTTCAGAAAAGTATCGGTCCAGAATTGAAAGCTGCATATAAAAAAAATTAAATTAACAAACTCATTATTGAGTAAATTCAATACTTACTTCAGGATACGCACCACTTTTTATGTCGACAGCATTCTTTGTTCATTGTGCTCATCCGTGGGAAAGCTATCCCAGACTTCTGCTTTTTTCATCGAAACATTTATCACCAACAAGAACCAATGCACACTCCCCTCGTTCATGGGAATATAAAATTGCATATGGACTAATAAAGTTCAGTGATTTCACCAAGTTACACGTGATACACTCATATTGTTTTTTTTTTTTTTTTTTTTTTTACCGTTTTCTATTGAAATTAATAATATTTATGTATTTAAAAAACGTAACCTTGTCGCATTCACGCTCAGACCCATAGTAAAATATGACATAGCTCAGGCGTCCAACCAACCTCAATTATGCCAACTAACTTCTAGGTGACTCAATTGCACAAAACTGCAATCATGAATGGGCAGGGTATGAATGTCGACATATATATTATCCACAATTTTTGTTAAAGGAAGAATGAAAAATAATAATGTCGGGTTTAAGCAGCGAACTGAAAAGTATGTCGACAGATACCACACCCGTTTTAATGAATCACGGGATAGATTGTACATGGCCATATCAATGAGCTACACAATTGATGATTAATTATGTAAATTAAGTGAGTACATTGGATGTAAACAAAAAATAAATTAATTAAAAACGAAAGGAACATATGTATGCTCATGCTATCATTCAACCAGCCATGCGGTAAAAGATTGGCGATATCATCGCGAGTTAGATGCAGATCGTCATTAATAATGATGGAGAGACTGAAAGGAAAAATGGTTAACAATCACGAGAAACATATATTGTGATTTCTATAATAAAATGTGTGATCGCTGAACGATTTTTTTAACGTTAAATTATATGTAAAACCAGACATATACATTGCAATGCAGAAAAGATTTTTACAGAGGAAATTGATCAACAACAATGCAATAACAGTTTTACCTTCCATTTTTTTTTTGTTGGGTGATTGAACAAAACGTTCAACAAATGAAGTTCTTCTTTTGAAAATGACGAGAGATGGTCGTTTGGGGGAAAGTCTAATGTTCTACTGGAAAATATGGTATTTGGTCTCGAAGGTGTGTCAACATTAGTTTTACAGATTGATCCTTCTTCTGTTGCGGTGGAATTTGCCTACCAACTCTTTAGTCCAGTTAAAATCTTGCTTTGTGAGAAAGACTCCGTACTGGAGCTGATTATTTCAACGGTTTTGCAATCTCCCTAAGTGATACATGTTGACAAGTAATATCAGTAAATAGTAAACATGGGGCTGGGGTTAATTAAAACATGCAGAGTGAAAATTTAAAAAAGTTAGTAAGTAACCATACCATATCATTACAATGGACATGCTCAGCTCTCAATTCTTTGTTTGGAAGCAATTTCAAAATGTCGAGCTTGAAACTCTGTAGTAAGGGTTCGACAATTCTACTCACCGTGTCAGGTACTTCGACTTTTTAAAAATAATCTAGTGAAACTCCGATGGAATTGAGATTTTTTGTCATTGTTTCTACCCTTTGTTCCAAACCCCGGTGCATGACAGACTAGTATGGCTCGTCAACCTCTACAGTGCTGCTGTAGTAACCACCTATAACGTCATCATTGTCCACCAACCTATTGAGTGCTTCAGCCTTGTTTTTGGTCCAAGCAACCAAGGGAACGTTAATCATGTTCACGTACACTTTATTCTGCAAAAGACATCCCCAATAAAAGATCTGAAGAAAAGGAAAGCACCCTTGGAAAAATGTTGTACCTCGGTTTTCTGATGTTTCTCACACCATCCATTAAATACTGAAATGAAAATGTTGCCCATTTCTTGTGTCTGATTAATTTCAGATTCTTCAGTTGGTTCAGCAATGATTCGTCAACATTAGGTGATGCAGGTGGGCATAAAAGTATTGAAATAGTAAACAAAGCAAATGAAATCTTGAAATCGTCATCTGCGGTCCTCATACTCTGTAGTTTTTTTTTGCAAGGAAGAGAGTGTAATCTTGTCCTTAACAGTACTACTCTGCAGAAGTGCTTTGATTCGAATACAAGTTTCGTCAAACTCTTTAGAGTCACAATTGACTTCATCGATGCCGTCTGCCAAGCCCATCACCTTAGAGAAATCTGACACCCTTATTGGGATCCACTTACCATTGAGCACTACAGACTATGTGCCAGGTTGGATCACTGTAAGCAACATATTGCATAGAGGACCAAATAACTGAAGACAACTCATGTTCATTAACACCCCGAATCCCATATCTTCCACGCATTCTCTTTGTTCTTCGATCAAATTGTCCACTACTTCGCGAAACTTTACAAGGCTGCACAAAGTTTGCCAATAACCTACTATTTCTTCACTTGAAGACATTGTTTACGTGCTTCAAAAGTATATATGAAGAATTTAGAGATTTTAAAAAATTCTAAAGGATTTTATGCTTCTGGTTTAGAATGGAGTAATAATTGGGACAGAGAGATGGTATACATGCATAGAAGGTGTTATTAGTATATAATAATCATCAATCATTAATCATTACGTTTATGGTGGCTGGCTATTTGATATCTCTTACGTTTTTCCATACTAATTATGTAGGCTGGTTGATAATAATTGATATTATGAAAGGAGCTTAAAAAACAAGTATATTACATAAACGAAATGTTGTTTACACTTTCCAACGAATAATTATAACAAGATTTTTTATTTAGGTGTGTACATACGAACTATATAGGGCATAAAATATGTGAAGAGTTTAGGGCTTCCCAAAAATATAATGATGTAGCATCTAGTTTAGATTTTGTTTTATTTATATTTTAAAAAGAGTGGCCAATTGGGATACAAGCTTATCCACAACTCTTACGTTCTTCAATAAAAATTTAGTATACTGGTTGATATTTAATTTCTCAATATGATAGATTGTACTCATTGATACTCTACTGATTAGGTGGGAGATCTCTTAACTTCAAACTATTCATATTCAACTTTTTAAAATATTTCCTTTCTATTGGTTGTTTTAATTGACATGGGTTGGTCCGAATTTAAAACAAAGTCATGTGTAACGCATGCACAACCTGAAATTTATTATTACAACAATTTTCAATGCAAATCCGAATTATAATTTCATTTTTTACCTTTATTTTTAACATCAAAACACATTAAGCAACTCTCTGTCTTGGATTCACGATTTGAAACCCTAAATTGTTCCTTTCACTAAACATTGTCCATCACGCAACTATTCTTCTGTTAACAAGAGGCTTATGTGATAAGTTTGACAGACCTAAGAGGTTTGTGAAAATCGCACGGTCTGATCTTTGTAAATGCTTATATTTTTGTTTGTTTTAGGTTTTTGCAAGCTTTTGTACTTATAAGTTTGAAGATGTTTTGATTGGTTTCGTAATCTCTGCATATGTTTGTTAAAGGGTTTATTATGATAATTCATGTTTGAAAAATGTTTTTGCACACACTGAACATGAAAAATATGTATGTCTTATTCTTTATAGAATCCATTTTCGAAAAGCATTTATTAGTGTTGCTTCTTCTTTGATCTATTATGTGTTTGATGAATGCTTTATAGTGATAGTACCTGTTTATTCAATGGCCAATGTTTCATATGATTGCATTGGTTCAATACGAATATGATTAACTTCGGCATGCAAGTTTTGAAAATGAAACCAGATTTGCTTGAAAATGTTTCGATGGATAATTTTTGCTCTTCTAAGAGAATTTATCTGTTGCTTATTCTTTGATCTACAATGTGTTTGATGAATGTCCAATGTTAGATTTGATTGCAACGGTTAAATATGAACATGATTACCTTCTGGATGCAAGTTTTGTAATGTACAAATATGTTTGCTTGAACATGTTTCAATGGATAATGTTTGCTCCCCAGATTAATGTTTTATTGTTTGGTCTTGGTTAGAATTGTTGTTTACTGTGTTCTAACAATAACATATCGACATTGTACAAGAATTGTGATTCAATAACTAATTGTTGACAAGTCAGTAAATATATTCAGTAACTAATTGTTGACAAGTCAGTAAATATATGTTCTTTATAAGACATTAATCATAATTTCATAATAACTTATAAATTTTGTGTGTATGTTTTACTCGTTGATTAATGTATTGGTGGTATCCCACCAACAGTCTGTTACGCACACTATTGAGTTGTATAGCACACTGTTGGTGGGTTACGACCAATACTTTGGTGGGATAGGTTATATGCATCAATTAGAATTCATATTAAATATGGTTTGTGGTCACAAGTTTATTCAATGTATCAAGAATCACTGGTTAATGTGTGGGTGGTATCCTACCAACAGTCTGTTACGCACACTATTGAGCTACATAGCACGCCGTTGGTGGGTTACCACCAACACGTTGGTGGGATAGGTTATATGCATCAGTTAAAATCCATATTATCTATGTTATGTGGTCAAGATTTTATTCAAAGTATCAATTGCAATAACAATCTATATTTGGATTACATAATTTCATTGCTAAATGCATGACAACCATTTCAATAACAGATTCAATTAGAATTCATAATTCATATCTTCTGTGTTGAATAATTATTTATATAGACACTACTGAATAGGTGTAATCATATAATATAGAGTATTGATATATGAAAGATTTGTATTTATAAATACATGACAACCTTTTCCTTAAAAATTTCAATTACAAATTATATGAAATCATTGTGTAATATAATATTTTATTTATCTAATCATACTTTAATATGTGTAATCACATGTAAAACATATTCGATATATAATATTTGCAACAATAAATGAATGACAAAAAAATTTTATATCAATTACAATAAGAATCCATATTTTAAAGACTTTTGATATACAAATATCTATATTGATAAATGCATGACAACATATTCTAAAAATATCAATTAGAATTCAATTTACATATATTATGTGTTTGTAAATATATTATTATGATTACACATATATAAACACATTCAATCAGAATCCATATTGCTTAACATGTGTGATTGACTATTTATTTAGATAATCACTTAATAAACATTATAATCATAAATAGTAATGATGGGCTTTGGGTCTTAGGGTTCTTGGGCTTGTCTTGACGAGCTAGATCACTTTGAGGCTTAGGCTAGTCATTAGAATACAATTTACATATATTTTGTGTTTGAATATATGTATTTACAATTACTATTATTAAAATATAATTACATCACAAAGAGTCGATATAAACAATTTCAGTCAAAATCCATATTACATAAATTATGTGATTGACTATTTATTAATATAATCACTCAGTAAACAATATAATCGTAAACAGTAATGATGGGCTTTGGGTCTTGGGGTTCTTGGGCTTGTCTCTTAACGAGCTAGAGCCCTTTGATGCTTAGGCTAGTCATTACAATACATTTTATATAAATTATGTGTTTGAAAATATATTATTACAATTTCAAGGAAATAAGTATAATTACATGTCAAAGAATCGATAAAAATATTTTCAATAAGAATCCATATTACAAATATTATGTGATTGACTATGTATTTATATAATCACTAAATAAAAAGTATAATCGTAAACAGTAACCACCCTTGACGAGCTTTGGGTCTTGGGGTTCTTGGGTTTGTCTCTTAACGAGCTAAAGCCCTTTGAGCCTTGGGCTAGTCTGACTTTAATAAGGTTTTTTAACTTAAAATTGTATTTATGATCGTAAATAATATAATACAATCACAACATAATTAGGTAAATATCACTCGTTGTAGAGGGTGGAACCGTTTTATTAAAACACTATGTAATACGAATCCCATATCGAAAAATAAAAAGGGATTAAAAGGGTTTATAAGTAGTAAAGTAATGCCTAGACATTGAACAATAGGCCTCCCAACTAGGCCTAGCATATAAACCTATTGAAGTAACGATGGGCTTGGGTCTTGGGGTTCTTGGGCTTGTCTCTTGATGAGCTAGAGCCCTTTGAGGCCTGGGCTAGTCTGACTTTAATAAGGTTTTTTAACTTAAAATTGTATTTATGATCATAAATATTATAATACAATCACAACATAATTATGTAAATATCACTCATTGTAGAGGGTGGAACCGTTTTATTGAAACACTGTGTAATGCGAATCCCACATCGAAAAATAAAAAGGGATTAAAAGGGTTTATAAGTAATAAAGTAATGTCTAAATATTAAACAATAGGCCACCCAACTGGGCCTAGCATATAAACCTATTGAAATAACGATGGGCTTGGGTCTTGGGGTTCTTGGGCTTGTCTCTTGATAAGCTAGAGCCCTTTGAGGCCTGAGCTAGTCTGACTTTAATAAGGTTTTTTAACTTAAAATAGTATTTGTGATCGTAAATATTTTAATACAATCACAACATAATTATGTAAATATCACTCTGTAGAGGGTGGAACAGTTTTATTGAAACACTATGTAATGTGAATCCCACATCAAAAAATAAAAAGGGATTAAAATGGTTTATAAGTAGGAAAGTAATACCTAGACATTGAACAATAGGCCTCCCAACTGGGCCTAGCATATAAACCTATTGAAGTAACGATGGGCTTGGGTCTTAGGGTTCTTGGGCTCGTCTATTGACAAGCTAGAGCCCTTTGAGGCCTGGGCTAATCTGACTTTAATAAGGTTTTTTAAATTATTTTTTTTTTTAAAAAAAAAAATTAAGAGAGATGTATGTGGGATCTATAAAAAGCACAACAAGAAATGAAGTTTTTGGATTACAATTTTGTTTTTTTTTTTTTTTTTTTTCATATATACTACTGTTGTTGTTATAAATGATGTAAGTACAAAAAATAAAACTTCTCTTACTAGACAAAAAAATTAAATATATCTAACTCGAACACTAGGACAAGGGGGTTGTAAACCTGTACCCAAAGCTCTATCAATCCTCTTACTTTGTTAGACATTAGATTCACCAGCCCTATTACATTTTTAACTATTTACCTGTATCGACTGTTATCACACATTCTAAAAGATGTTTACCTATATCTAATGTAATCATACATTGTAAATGATGTTTACTCATATTGAGTGTTATCGCACAGTACAAATGTAAATCGAATGACGGGAACAGACTTAATTTTAAAAATAAATGATTGCCGTTTAAATTTGAAACGCATTTATTGTTTTTTGTCAGTTGCATTGATTGTTTTTTAAATTTGAAAATAAATGATTGTTTTACCTTGGGAACAGTTATTGAAGTTAAAATTTAAATTGTCTTGGATTAAATGGTAACCTGCTCAACAAGTTGATAGGTAAACTAAAGGTAGCGGTGTTTAGTACACCGGTGTTCTATAGACAACCCCTATATTATATATATTATATATTATTACATATATATATATATATATATATATATATATATATATATATGTATGTATTATATGTATTATATGTATTATATGTATCATATTATATATTATATTTATATATATATTATATATTAATATATTAAACAATATATATTATATATTTATATTATATAAATATATTATTATATATATTGTATAATATAATATATATGTATTATATATTATATATTATATATTATTATATTAAATAATATATAATTATATATATATTATACTTTTATATTTTATTATTATTATCCATAATATATCATGTTATTATAAATGTTTTATAATTAGGGGTATTTTGGTCAAAATACAGTTAACTCTATTCAATTCCGTTGTTAACCAAACAAAATAAAACTGAGTCGGAAACTAATTCTAAAGTTCCAACCAAACAAAAAACTCATTTTTCCTTTCCTTTCCATTCTCATTTTCATTCCGATTACCATTCCACCATGTAACTAAACGTGACCATAGACTATTGACTAATAACTTGACTATATATGTTTTAAAAATATAATTTTATTAAAAGTTTCAATAAATATTTTTTAATATATTTCTATTGTAGGAATTAGAATTTTGATTAGTTGAATAAATTTAAATTTATCTAACAAGGTTTTTTTTTTTTTTTTTCTTAAAAAAATAAAAAAATTCTAACAACTCATATATGTTATATATAAATATTGTTCAATTGTTAACACATCAAATGTTGTAGTCAAGTGGTAAAGGTTTACAACTTTTGACTTGAGGTCTCAAGTTCAATTCCAAATAATGACAATTTAATTGTCATTATTTATCAGGCGGTGGTCGGAACGGAGGCGGGCAGCGATGGTGTATAAATAATTTTTTTTAACTGTCAAGAATTGTATTATTTTCTTGTAGTGATATATATATATATATATATATATATTGAAAAGATTAAGGCTACAAAATCTAAAATTTCTAAAAAGTATATTTGAGAAGATTAATACTACAAATTTTAAAAATTCTAAAAAATATATTTGAGATAAGTTGAAAAGAAAAATATATATATATATATATATATATATGTTTGAGATATGCTATACATATATACACACACTAAATATAATTATTTGTTTCAAATAACAAAAGAAAAAATTGATTTTCAAAAAATATTTAAAAATAAATAATTTTCAAAAAATATCTAAAATAAATAAAGTCATCCCCTTATTTACCAAAATGCCACTCATTGAATGTAATTGGATAGAATTGGATGGAATGGTCATTAGTGTAGCAGTGTATACCAAAAATGGCTATTTTGAAACCAATTCCCCATCTAGTAGCCATTTTGAAATCAATTACCTATCTAGTAGCCATTTTGATAGTAATGGCATAAGTTGATGGCCACCAGGATAATCACCCCAATAAATAATTATCTTATTAATATTAACGATAAAATATAACTTTTTCCAAGAGAGTACAGAGGCCATGGCCCATCCGGGCCTCGTAACAAGCTTCGCTACTGCTTCATCAGGGACATACATAGTCACGTTATCCTTGCGAGACATAAGCTCCTCGTCCTCGACGAAACTAAAGTATTTTCGATAAGCAAAAATGCAATGGTGGGGGGTCGAACAGTGATATTTTGCAAAAACGTTTAGAGACTAAAATGAGAAATCTTGTCATCTGCAATCAGCAAATTATTATTATGAAGTTGTACTGATCTTCATTTATGTTGTTGTAGGAATGTAATGCATTAAATGTAGAACGGTGAAATTTTGAAATCGATCGACAGGTTTGTTAAAAGCAAGTAAGCAATTTGGATTTAATGTTTCCGTACGGTTTCATCTAACTCTATCGGTTTCATTTATAACAAAATTTTCTATGAAAAATATCTTGCTTAATTAATTAATGTTTTACTGTAACATTAAAATTAATTTCAAATACTAGAAACTGTGGAATACCCAAAAACAAAGGAATTATTTTAAGCTTTACCACCCAATAATTATAACTAATTTTTAATCATCCCTATTAATATTAATAAACGAAAAACGATTCAGTACTTATAACGCAATATCTTGCGTTCCTCGTGGCCTCAAGAATTTTTCATTTCTCTTATAAATTATGTATTAAAAAAATGTGAACTGGTATATTGTGCAAATGGAACTAATTATTTATATAATTAAAAAAAATGAAATTAAAAACAATAACTGAAATTATGACTCGTCGGAACTTGTAAAATTTTCAGCTTTAAAATATTCAACATGTGTTTGGCACAAATTATTTATGAATCCAACTTTGTTGAAGGGAAAAAACTTGCATCTCAATTCATCCTTAAAATATTCTACAGAAGTTTGGACATTTTATGAATCGTCTGCTATGATTTTGTGGTAAAAATACTCCTTAACGGTTCGATCTATCATACCACAGTTGATATATATATAAAAATTTGATAAATAGAAAAAGAAAATACTTAAGCGGATTATTATAGGAACTCCTTGAGTTTCAAATCGATCTCTTATTTAGAAAATTGGTAAACAAAAAACTGTCATTAGTCTAATCTCCGTTCCTTTTTTTTTTCTTTTTTTTCATTTTTGAAATATTAAGTCTAATATCCCTTTCAAAATGCTTATAATATATGGCACATTTAAATACCTTTTTTGTGTTAGATTTATCTAAAAGTCAACTATAAATCAACTATATAATGACAGGGATATTTTGTTGATTTTCAAAACATGAGGGATCGATTTGATAAAAGGTCATGCATTCTTTGCTTTTCTCTCAAAAAGGTATGCTTATATATAATAATAATAATAATACCACATTTATTAGCATTGCATGAACTAAGGGCAGCTCAAATAGATTGCCTTGAAGAGTTTTTGTTTCAGCTGCTTCATATTAAATAGACTCTCTCTCTCTCTCTCTCTCTCTCTGTGTTGGCTGCAAGCAGAAACCATGGTTAGAGCGAGTATTTGTGTCAGAAAATGGGATCAACCTTCAAGAATCGGATCACTTTTCAACAAGGTATGTTCCTGAATCATGTGTGTCACTGAGGTGGGTGTTAAAAGATCTTACATATTTTGATTTTTTTTCTATACTATTTTGATTTTGTATATCTTTTGATTAATGATCATTATAGTTTTGCTGAGACACCATTGTTATCCTGTAGACAAAACATATATTTGTGATCAATATTGAAGTTATATATGACTTTGATATTCACTTTGTTTTCTTCTAATTTTCTCAAACTTTAGAAATTTTCTCAAAATTTCTTAGTTTTATCTTCAATACAAACTGTTTTTTTTTTTTTTTTCATGTGTAAAGAAGGTTCATTCCGTCTAGCAATATGTCAAGTTGAGTCGCTTTACTATGGGTGGTATATCGAAAAAAAAAAAAAACTAAAAAATGTTCTGTCATTTTCTAAATTAAAAATATTTTACGTTATCAAATCTTCCATGGCAGGTCTTTTTTTGAAAAATTTAAGAATTAATTGCTCATTTCTACCTGCATTTTAACCCCTAAAGAGAAAGTTATTTTTTTTTATCTTTTTATTTTAGGATGAAGGATTAAATTTTAGACCTCCACACGAGAGTTGTGGTTACCACAAAAATTTATTAATATTTTATGGTATTCTCTTAAATTAGGTTGTTAAGAAATTAGTAGCTTTCTGGTATTGTTTTAAATTATGGGTAGAAGTTTGTTAACAAATTAATAGCGAAACGTGCAAATGCATTTACTTGTCCAACTAGAAAATAAACCTTCCTTAATTTTTATGAATCTTGATTCTTGAATGCGTTGACTGTTTTTCTTTTCCTTTTCTTCCAACAGTTACGGCATCACTATCACTCCCGAGTAGCATCTGTCCAGACATGTGATCCAAGCAGTGATAGGTAATTTTTAAAGAAAATATATAAACAAATTGGCCTTCATTACTATTCAAGATCTTTTTCTGATGAGGTCGATTCTATTAAAAAATAAATAAATAAAAAATCAGGATCGAAGTTGGATAGGCGTTTATATACGTACTCTTTATCTTGTATATATGTACTACCATAATGCAATGGGTGTAAAATTCAAACTAACCTTCACAATACCAATGTCAAAGTTATTTTGATTTCATGTTTGTAGCGATGTCAAAGGGGAATATGCGAATTACAAGTGGGATGAGCTTGGATTTGGTCTAATTCCAACAGACTATATGTATGTTATGAATTGCTCTAAAGAAGAGAACAGCTTTTCAAAAGGAAGTCTCGTTCGATTTGGAAACATGGAGATGAACCCTTCATCGGGGATTTTAAACTATGGACAGGTACGTACATACATCAATCGAATTAGAAGTCTGAAATGAAGTGAGTATTTTTCATATTAATGACCGATTCGGGGGCCGGTATGATATGATTAGGGAGTACTTGAAGGTCTGAAGGCGTACAGGAGAGAAGATGAGAAAATTATGCTGTTCAGGCCAGAATTGAATGCCATGCGCATGAAGATAGGTGCAGAGAGAATGTGCATGCCTCCACCAACTACACAGCAATTTCTTGATGCTATTAAGCAAACCGTCCATGCTAACAAGCGTTGGGTAATAATCTATCATTCATTTATTTTCACTCAATCGAAGGTTGTACGTTGAAATCATAAATTAAGTCCGACAAATTTGGGGGTGAGCACACAGGTACCTCCTCCAGGGAAGGGATCGATGTACATTAGGCCATTGCTATTAGGAAGTGGACCACGTCTAGGGGTTGGACCAGCCTCTGAATACACCTTTATTACATATGCCTCTCCTGTGGGCAATTATCACGAGGTGGTCATTTTTTAATAGAATTATTTATTTATTATGAAATAGCAAGACATATTTATTCAATATATAACAGTTGATTTATTTATTTATTCACATAATAGGGTACCCTAAATTTGGTTGTTGAGGAAAACATTTATCGAGCTACTCCTGGTGGAACTGGATGCATCAAGGCCATCATCAATTATGCATCTGTAAGTAAACATTAATTTTTCAAATATCTCAAATCACAATCTCCTTATTATAATTTTAAGTCTTTTCTTGTGGGCTGGGCTGTAGATTTACAAAGCAATAACTGAGGCAAGAGCCAAAGGTTTCTCGGATGTTTTATTCCTAGATTCAAAGACTGGAAAAAACCTAGAGGAGGCTTCTACAAGCAATATTTTTATCGTCAAGGTAAAATCATAGTTGAAGTATAATAATTTACTAGTTGAACAAGAAAGTTTTAATTAATTATTTCTATGATATTCTATATCATTAATTAACTTTGAAACATTAATGTTAATTTCCAGGGAAATGTCATTTCAACTCCAGCAACTGATGGAACAATTCTTCCTGGAATCACACGAAAAAGCGCCATTGAAGTTGCTCGTGTTTTAGGTTACAAGGTGGAAGAACGCTCTGTCCCGGTGGAGGAATTGTCCGATGCTGATGAAGTTTTCTTGACAGGAACCGCCATGGTTATTAATCCTGTAGATAGTGTAACTTATCAGGGTAAAAGGTACGCAATAATGCATGGCATGTCGCTCATTACAATATTGTTCATAAAACAAAAATAATTGAGATATCTGAATGCAGGACTGAATACAAAAAAGGAGCAGATACTGTGGGGCATAATATATACGAAATGTTGACAGGAATTCAATTTGGTCGTGTTGAGGACAAAATGGGATGGACCGTGGAGCTAAAATGAGCTTCTCTATCTATAGCTACCGCCTTATAAGCTATATATAATATACTTTAATTTACAAAGTGTTTCGATAATCGGTTGCTATATATTTTTTGTAAATTATTAGACACATCAAGTTTATCTGTGAGAATTCTGCAAACTATATACAGCATATATATGTATGTTGTTTGCAAATTAATTATTGTATTTGGGATTTATTTTAATAATTAATTATTAAGTTGAGCTGAATAATAATATTAATAATAATATATCCCCAGTCAGATTTTGTAATATATTTATTGTAAATATTAAAGTAATTTCCTGCAAAGTAACAAGATCTGGTTGAATTGAATTATTTGTTTACTTTTTTTTTTTCTTTTTTTTCTTTTTTTTTTTTTTTGGGTAAATGAGAGGGCTAATCAGCCCAAAACAAAAGAAAAGCTAGGGGCTGGGAACCGGCCTAGCTAAGCCACTACCCTTACAGTCATCATCCAAGATACCAGAAATTTGGGGAGGACGATCTTCAAAGATAGTAACACCTAAATCCAAGGACTAACCAACGTTAGCAAGACAATCAGCAACTTTGTTGCTTTCCCTATAGACATGATTAATAGTGCAACTCCACTCATTCTCCATAAGAGTTTGGCAAGCATGGATAATACTGAAGAGGGGATGGTTTGGAGGAGAGTTATTATTCAGAAGAAGCACAGCAACTTGGGAATCAGACTCCACTATAACCTTTCTGTAACCAGTCCTCCAAGCCAGCTTAAGACCTTCCAGAATGCCCCACAATTCTGCTTCAATCACAGTAACTGAACCCTTATTCATCGCAAACCCAACCAGCCACATCTTATTTTCATCTCTGATAACACCGCCAGCCAATATAGAACCCAAACCATTATTTAAACTGCCATCAACATTTAACTTAACCCAATCCCATGGAGGAGGGATCCAGGAGATAAGGCAACTCGTCATGGCAGAATCAGTCTCCAATCTAGAGTTGGCGTCAAGCCAATCACCCACATAATTCATAATAACCTTACCTAGACATCTAGGAACTTGAAACGTCGGATCGAAGACCTTATCGCCTCTCCATTTCCAAATGAACCAAAGGGTCACCGAAAAAAGAAGATAATTAGGAAGTCTTCCCAAACATCTCTTACTACAATTCAGATTATCAAACAGCCACCGACTCCAATTACCCTTGTAAGAGTTGCTCGCAATAGCCCTATTCCAAATGTCTTCCCAAATCCCACAAGAGAACCTGCAACCTCTAAAAATATGATCAATGTTTTCATAACCCTCATTACCTCTCTCACATGTGGAGTCCATGGTAAGACCCCTAAAGACTCTATGATCATTCGTCAGAAGTTTAGTATGAAGAAGAAACCATAAGAAATAAATAACTCTATGAGGCAGGTTAAGATTCCAAATGAATTTCCAATTCCAAGTCGCAAAATCTCAATCATTAAAATGGCTCCCATACGTACTCCTCACAGAGAAATCCCCATTTTTCGAAAGGCCCCAAATGGTTTTATCCTCAGCATCATGGTTGTTGCCACTATGGATATAGAAGATGCAGTGGATAATGTACCCAGGAAGAACAGCAAAAAGCTTCCACAAATCCCAACCATTATCATCTAAATAATCACTAACCTTTTCCTTAAGTTGCTCCTCAGAGAGGGGGTTAGAAGCATGCCGGGAAAGCTGACCCAAATCATGAATCCATAGAAACCAATCAAACGACCATTTCCAACTTTCCAATCGACTCCCTCAGAAAGAAGCTTGGCCCCAAAAATAAATCCTCTCTAAGTAGAAGAACAATTCCTCGAGTTCAAGCTATCAGAAACATTCAATTGACCCCCTTTGAGATGTTTATCTTTGAATAAACTACCCTATAAACCAGTGTTTTTTGGGGATAACCACCATCCTACTTTGGCGAGCAAGGCTTGATTCATCTTTCTCATCTTCTTAATACCTAACCCTTCTAAATTCTTAGGCAAACAAATCGTCTCCCGGTTCACAAGGTGAACTTTCTTCTTGTCACTAGTGTTGCCCCATAAAAAATCTCTGTTAATTTTGTCCAGTTTTTTGCAAACCTCAGAAGGGAATTTAATAGATTGCATCGCATAAATAGGAATAGCAGAAGTGACAGCTTTAATAATAGTAAATCACCCAGCAAAAGAAAGAGAAGCACTTTTCCAGGAAGCAAGTCTTTTTTAGGTCTTCTCAATGATCTCAGAGTAGGTACTCTTAGTGATACGACCATGAATTAGAGGGACACCCAAATAATTGCCCAAATCATTAGTAGAGGGGGACCCACAAGTATCAACCAGAGTTTTGGAAATGTTAGGGCTACATTTTTAGAATAGTGAACTCTAGATTTAAGGAAACTTACTTGTTGACCAGAAAGATCACAGAAGATATCAAGGCATTCTCTCATAATTCTGGCTTAGTGAAGCAAGGCTTGACCAAAAAGAATAAGATCATCAACAAAGAATAGGTGGGAAATTTCAGGCCCTCCTCTTGAAATTTTCACCGGTTTCCAGGCTCCCAAAAGAAGCTTTTGTTTGATGATATGAGAAAGTTTATCCATACAGAGCACAAAGATATAGGGAGATAATGGATCCCCCTATCTAATCCCACATTTAGGCCGGAAGCTATCAGACACTTCACCATTTAAATTCACCTGATACTACACATTCGAGATACAACTCATGATAAGATTATTAAGCCTTCCATCAATACCCACTTCCTCCAAAACCTGCTTGATAAAACCCCATTGAAGTTTATCATAAGCCTTGGCTAAATCAATCTTCCAAGCAATATACCCCACTTTCCCTCTAGCATTCTTAAACTTGTGAAGAACTTCTTGAGCAACAACAATATTATCTTGAATCTATCTACTAGGAACAAACACCACCTGATTCGAGCTCACGAGATCAGGGAGTAACACTCTCAATCTTTGCACAAGAATTTTGCTGATGACTTTATAGATAGTATTACAAAGGCTTATGGGTCTAAATTAAGTCATATTAGTAGGGCTAGGAACTTTGGAATAAGGGAGATAAGAGTATGATTTATATTACTAGGCACACACCCCTTCAAAAAGCAATCTAAAACCATATTTATCAGCCCAGACTTGCATGTATTCCAAAAATTTTGGAAAAAAATAGCTGGGAAATGATCGAGCCATTACATATATAGAAATACACCCCTTATTTCCGATACTTATGATTGACTTTCGAGTAAATTCATGAAATTTATGGCTCGATGTTGATTGTACAGGTACTTTTTGGATTCTGGGTTGAAGAATGAAGGAACTCGGTGATTTTGGGTTAAAAGCGGCGAAAGGAGAGCTTTCGGGGGCAAAACGGTCATCGGACAAGAAAAGAAGCAATCAACGGTTCAATTCGGCGGCCTGGCCGCAGATTGAAACCGTCGTTTTCCTCCAGAAGCAACAGGTCAAATTGGCGGCCAGAATTCACCCGTCGATCCAACCGCAGATCAATTCCAGTATCTCACATTTCCATTCGGTAGTTTTGTTCTACGGCCTGGCCGCCGTTTGAAACCGCCGATCACGCGCCACGTCAGCAGCACCGGGATTTCAACCCTATCTCATGGGACCACATATATATATCCCCCTTTTCTACTTCCCTCATCAATCCCCCACCATTTAATGAAATCCTAACCTCTCTCTAACCTCCATAACCTCTCTCTAACTTCCATTACTCCACATCCCCACCATTAATCAATTCCACCAACATTCTTCCACCTCATCTTGGAAATTTATTGAAGAGAGAAAAGGAGATTCACCAAGGTCAAGGGAATCTCAAGCACATTGAAGATCAAAAAGGCTTGTGAAGGCTTTTATGGGTTTTCTCTACAACTTTGCTCTTTTCATTTTTATTTCCATTATGTGTAACTAAACCCTTTTTATTGGGGAATTGATGAGACAACTTATGTGATACTCACATGTATTTGAACTAGTCATATATTTATTAAATCCTCTCTTGGTATATTTTAATTTCATTGCCTTGAAGTTGCCATTTTACTTTACTTGTTAACATTAGGGTTCAATTTAGCTTATCATTAGGGTTCAATTTAGCTTCTAGTAAAATGGTTCACATATGAAGGTTGTGGTTTAGGGTTTGCAGGGCTTTCAACTCATTCCCCAATCTTGAGCATATATGAAATTGAATATTTATGCATGCATGTGTTATATGGTACAAGACCTTTAATTTGTTCTTGAGAACATTGTTTGGACTAATACTTATAGTGGGGTTCACTTGAGTAGGAGCTTGAACTTATACTCTTGCCAAGACTCATAGTAGGGCTTACTTGAGTCAAGGTTTGAAATTGCACATTAATGACTTAAATCAATTTAAGAACAACTCTTGAGTAGGATGAAAGTGTTTAATTGAACTAGTTCATTACATTAGGAAATCTTTTAGTTGTCAACTCAATTCCTTAATATCCACCATCATATATCACACATTTCCCTTACATTACTTGTTTTAGATTAATTAATTTCACTTGGTTTAGTTGTTGAAACAAATTCCAAACCCAAAAATGAATTTTATTTTTCCACATGTAGTATAGATTAGTGTACATAGCTTAGTTATAGCCAAATATCCTCCCTTTCCCTGAGGAACGATCCCGCTTGCCATTATACATCTCATTCGATTTGTGTATTCCAAGTGTGGAATTTTTGGTACTTGTAAAAGTCCGATCAGGAAACCATCAGGTCTAGAAGCCTTAATCCCACCTATGCTGAAAATACTTTACTTTACTTCACTTCTTGTTCACTAACAGTAGCATTCAGGCTCGAAATATCACCTATATTTAACCTAGGAAAAAACATGGGAGCTTGCGGATACTCACAGGTACTCTGCTTATCCACAAAAAACGTTTGGAAATAGTGAACCACCTATTTCTTCATCTCTTCAATATTCGTAATCCAGCTACCATCCTCTTTCTTAAAACCCTCAATCTTTTTTTTTTCTTCTTCTAATAACAGTAGAGAGATGGAAAAATTTAGTGTTCCTGTCACCATCTTTGAGCCAACAATTCCTAGATTTCTGCTGCCAAAAAATTTCCTCTTGCTCAAGAATGTCTTTATACTCAATTAAGAGAGTCTCCTCAAGAGATGAGAGAAACTAGGAATGTCTAATACTGAGACATTTTTGGATCCCTTGAATTCTAGATAATAATTTTCTTTTTTTGTAGAAAATATTACCAAATTCATCTTTGTTCCAGATCTTAAGGATATTAGTGAGGCTGCTAATATTGTCCACGACTGAATCCTCCTAAGCACCCCAACTATTACGAATTAGCTCATCAAAACCCCATGTTTCAGCCACATAGCTTCGAATCTGAAAGGTTTACAACTGGAATTTGGGAAGTGATTGCTATGAAGCTGAATAAGAATAGGACAGTGATCCTAGGCAGATGTCGCACAAAACCCTCTTCGAAATGGAGCCTCCAATCCATTAAGCAAAGCGCTCTATCAAGTCTTTCCCAAATCTCCTTACAGACACCCCTTTTAGTCATCCAAGTGAACTTAGAACCAAAAAAACCCAAATCCACCAATTCATTTCTGTCAATCCAATCCCCAAAACCACTATTCGAGTGATAACCTCTACCCCCACGCTTCTCAAAGCTATTAACAATTTCATCAAAATCTCCAGCCACAAGCCAAGGCAAAGCAAAGCAATTCCTGATAGCATTGAGATAGTTCCAAAAGATCCTTCTATTAGTGATACACGGACTAGCATAAACCACCATGAGAATCCATAATGTGTGCTGATCTTGGACCAAAGCTGTGACACTTGAAACTAATTATAGCACGGTGTGTATAAAACTATCTAGAGGGGGGGTGAATAGATTTTACGCTTTTTACCCAATTTTTCGTGTTAGTCAAAATTACGAAATTACCCCTAAATAGATAAAGCAATAAATCAAGTAAAATATGCGGAAATTAAATAACACTTGATTTTTACGTGGAAACCCTCACGGGAAAAACCACGGGCTAGTAAGTAAGCCACACTCGAACCTCGAATCCACTAAATGTATAAACGATTACAACCTAATCCCGGAAGTAATCACACACCTACCTAATCCCAGTATGAGTGAACCTAGTCCAATTTGCTTGCGATCTAAGCAACCTAATCCCGGAAGCTACACACAAGACTTACTTTCTCTATGAAGAGAATATATGTGAATATCCAAAATGCAACATAGAGCAAGGGAAACCCTATATGCTTATCTAAGATGATTAATATGTAATTAGAACAATCCTAGATATTAAAAACTAAATGACATGTTCAATCAAATAGTTTAGCTAATCAAGATTAAGCACAAAACCTAATTAGCTATCACAATACAACACTCAATCATGTCAACACAACAATCTCTATTTTGAATATTAGATTTTAATCTAAGAACAAGCAAATAATAAAATAGATGCCTTGATAAATAAAACACTAATTATAAATGATAATAGTGAAGAACATACCAAGGGAAGTGTGTTGACCAAGACCCATGCAAGTAAACATCCTAACTATGCTAGAAAATGCTTAGATGATATTTTGATGCATATGAAAATGGGTTTTGAGAGTTAAAGACAAGTTCTTGGGGGTTTTTCTCTTGAAGATATTTTTGCTCTCTCAAAGTGTGTATGTATGCCTACTTGAAAAAAATGAAGAAGAAAATATATATATATACAAATATGAATCAGGTCTTCAAAGACAACAAAAACAAACGCCATCGTTTTTATCAATATATATATATATATATATTTTAATAAATGCAAAAGACACAAAAGACAAAAAACATCAAGAGAAGGCGTGATGTACTTCAATATATATATATCTAATAAATGCAAAAGACACAAAAGAATATACAAATATATATATATATATTAACAAACAGCAAAGGCACACGTGATATTATATAATATATATATTTTTAACAAAACAAAAAAGAGCACACTGCACACATATATATATTATATACTTTATCAGAAGTCAGACCACGATAATATATGTATATATATATATATATATATATATTAACAAAACAAACAAACAAAATATAAAGTAAACAAAACAAACAAGAAAATGAATCAGGTGCGCGTTGATTGAGACCGTGGGTGCAACGGGGACAAAGAGAGATATTGGGCGTGGGTGTGGCGTGGTCAACGGGGCAAAAAGCTAAAATTGCCACACACATGCCATCACATGCCACCTCTCTTTGTGTTGCAATCATGACACACAAAGCCTTTAGTCCAGTTCTGAACTCGGAATTCGGAATTCAATTCCGTCTTCGGAAAATTAACCCGAACTCAATTATAAATATGGAAAATTATATAACCTTTCAATTTAAGCTTGGAATTGAATTTCGGTTTCTGATAAAAACACGGAATGTCCCAAATGTCTCGGAAATCATCCGAAACATATAGACAAGTCTCCGAATCGCTTGGAACTCATCTATGGACAAATCCACACATAAAAATATAAAAAAGAAGTGCAAGTGTGATAAGTGACATGTGAAGAGAATGCACACAAATGCAAATATGCTAAGTGAGTGTGTGCACTAAATCTCTTCATAGAAAATTAAGCACTAAACATATACCTTTGGAGTGCTTAACACTTGCAAGGGCCTTGAGCTTGAACACATTCCTAAGCTACCCTTACATGATCCCCACATACGGTTTGATCACGAAATAAGCCAATTAAAAACTATGGGAATCCTTACAATCTCCCCCTTTGGCTATTTCGTGACAAAACCACCACTCACATTGATTCCTCACAAAAAAATAGAAACAACGGGATAACATAGATCTTCTACAATACAAAAGAGATAATAAACAAAATAAAATCTTCAATGCTCCAATCTCTTGTAAAACAACCAACCCTACAAAACAACATTTCTATATTTTTCCAAAAAGTACATGTGAGATTAATCAAGTGACAACAAAACAAGCATTTGCATTTTTAGAATTTAGGCACAACATTACAAAATATATGCAATGTATGATAAATGCAGTGCTCCCCCTCAAAGGGTTACTCCCCCTCAATGTGTTATCTCCCCAATGTGCACACTTGTAACACCAATTTGCATCTCCCCTTACCATATCCTACACCCCCTTTTTGTCATGATATAGGCAAAGGAGTAGTCCCCAACTGGGTCACTCAAGGCAAAGAGAGATAGTAGCATACTAAATATTTGCATAGTCATATAAGCCACTTTATGCATCTCAATAAATTGGAGAGAAACAAGGAGATTTATTTTTATTGAAAATGTGTGAATAATCATGCTTTGCATACAAGACATGTAGCATTCAAGTCCAAAATACAATGGTATTTGGCAAAGCAAATGACAAAGGTTTCTAAATGAATTCAAACCAATTTCACCATTTGTCATGAGAAAAGCAAGGATATAGAGATTATTGATTTCAATTTAAGAGTAACTATATCCAACTTTATAGGCGAAACATGGCATGAGCGACTTTGCACCCTATTTGATTTTTCCGGATAAGATATCCGTATGATAGTAGCCATGTTCAACCAATAAAGAAAGAGAGACATTTGGAAAATAAATTCCTTTGAACGGATACAAGATCCTTTATTCATTTTGAGTCTCATAAGCTTTCACACAAGTTTTTGCATTTTAAGAATATGCAATCATCAATTCATGCTTTTCATGTGAGCATGTTATATGAATTTCATGCTTTTTCATTTCACATTGGCATGTTATTTAAAAGAATCATCATGTCATGGAGATAACTATAGGTCATTCACATCATACTTCCTAAGAAAATCTCCTAGTCCAAAAATGCATGTTTGAACATAAATATGACATGGATTGTAGACAAGCATTGATCACACTTATTAGATAGAAAACATATATACATATGTGCAACCAAGCTTACTCAAGCAATTAAGAAAGAGGCATAAGATTTTTCAAATTTTTGCAAACAACAAATATGCAAAATAGCTCTCTTTGCTTGAGTTCCCCATATGGGGTCAAGTATAAATCACATCACTCCACAAGACATATCCCAATAGATCTACTAAGAGTTTTAAATCGAGTAGCATCTAAGGGTTTAGTAAATATGTTAGGTTGATAATTAGTGTTGGCATTAATTCCATATCAAAACGTGTTTTACTTGTAATGTTTAGTGGTTAGTAATTGAAGAATTTCGAAGACGAAGGATGTCTCAACCATTATTCGTTCAAGTTGCCGGCTTTTAAGAGTTTCGGGCATTATCGGTCTACAAAGGTATTCAAAGACCTCTTATCTCTTACAAGGCTAGGCACACACTCACACATATCATTCTTGTGTGTCCCTTCATGATTTTATTTCATTTACATTTCACTTTCACACACTTGGCAAAATATGCTCATGCATTCACATTTAGTTAATAAACTTTGTGTTTTGCATTTTCTAGGACTATATCCGGAAACTAGCATATGTGTGTGTATTTGTGTTTGTATGTTTCTATATTTTGTGTTTAGGACTTGAACATGTTCTTATTCAATGCCTTATTGAGTTCCGGTTATTTCGGTTACTCATTCATAAGGTTTCGAGTCCAAACATGTTGACTATGCCACTTTACGTTCTCTTACGTTGTGTTGACTTCATCGATGATTTCCGAGATGATTTCTCAACCGTTTTTCAAATTTGTATAGTCGTCATCGTGTGTGAGAGAGTCACGGTTTGTAATCCAAAAATAGATTTGAATTCAGAGTTCGGACACCCGAGATACGGGCCGACGAACCGAGGGAACGCGCAAGAGGACAGCCCAGGCCGTGGGCCACAAGGGCTGGCCGTGGTTGAGGCCGTGGGCCCCACGGCCTGGAGCAGCCTCTGCTCCCGTGTGGGCCACGCGCCCCCCATGGCTAGGGGGTGAAGTGGCACCATGTGGTTGGCCGGTTTCCTCCTTCTCTCTCCTCCTATTTCTTCCCTCTCTCTCTCCATTTGAATTTCTAAGAAGAAAAATTCTGATTTCCCGTAAGAACTTCTCTCCAATTTTTCCAAACTTCAAAACACCATATCTTCCTCATCCAGAGTCGGATTTGAGTGATTCAAGTTGGAGAGTGTTCGTATTTGAGTCCTCTAACATCTCCAAGTGGTTTGGTGGTTTGATCGAGATTTCAAGTGGTTGGACACTGAATTTCGCACCAGCTGCAGAATCCGAGGTTTGAGTCTCAACTTTGGGATTTCTTGTTATTTGACCTTCCATTTGCTTGGGGTTTCTTCTTCTATATCTATGTTATTGTTTTGTAAAAGCTATTTGAAAAGGTAGCTTAATTATCATTCTAATTGAAACTCAATTTGTGGACTTATGTTGACTAGATTTTATGATTCTAGGTTTTACATTTGTTTGTGAGTTGTATTGTGATTAGAATGGCATCTTAGGTTGTTTGATACTTAATTGAATTAATTTTGTGTTAAAATGACTTTGAGATTTGATTTGATCCTTTGATTATTAAAATCTAGGATTTGTGTATTTGTATGTGATTTAGAGAATATAGGTTTTGATTGATGTAAATCTCAAAACCTTGCTCTATATTTTTGTCTAGTATATTGATTGATTTTAATCTCATATATCTAGCTTTTAATTGTATATTGATAACATCTTGAATTTGTACTTAATGAACATTTTGTGATTCAAGTGTTATGTGTGTGAATGAGACTTTGAGTATATGTGTTAGGTGTTTCACATGCTTAGGTTTCTATTCATGTATTTTTGCATCTAGACTTGATTAATTGTGATATCACATGTTTAGGTCTATTTGTGCCATAGAATGTATTGATCACATGTTCTATGTTGTATTGAATGTTTGCATCATTTGCATTCACATGATCACACTAGGAAGTCCTTGTAAAAGGCATGAAGTCTTGGTTAGAGTCGAGATGACTCGGATAGCCAAGCAAGAAGTCTTGCCTAGAGTCGGGATGACTCGGATAGGTAAGCAAGGAGTCATGGCTAGAGTCGGGAGGACTCGGATAGTCATGCATGGGAGGCTCCCTAGAGGCAAGAGTGCCTTGGATAGGGAGTTGGCTATTGTATTGGTAGGCCTAGGCGTATGGTTAGACATAGAGTCCGATAGAGCGGGGTACATGGGAGGTGTATCCACTCTTGAGGAATTTCTAATCTATCATCGATGTTGGTTGAGTGTGTTGTCCAATATATGGTGGTTCCGCATCATTGAGGGATTTCATACTTTCCAATAGGGTTGGGTAGGCTTAGACTTCACTAGGTTGGGTGAGCTAAAGATTGGTCACTTTGTGAATGTTCTATGTTTACTTTCCAATAATATAGTACCCAATGGTTGTAGTTCAACCCGTGGATGTTTCCTCCTTGGAGGTTTTACCACGTTAAAAAATCCCTTGTGTTAATTCTTTCTATCTCTTTCTCTTATATTTTAATTGTATATTTTATTGTCTTGATTCATAATATCCACATGTGATATATTGTGAAGCAAGTCTTTGTATAGTGTGATTAGTATATTCATTCTATAGATCAATTTGTATCTTTGATTCTTTTATATATTGTAATTTTTGTATAGTGACATTTTGATCACTCTTGTAACATTATTGAACATCTTATGAAATACAAGCTTACTTTGTTGTTATGTTTATTTGCTATTTTACCTCACATGACTTGTTGATATACTTAGACATTTCTCTTATGATTGTAACATCGTATTGTCTATGTATGTCTTCCTTGGCTTATTGTGTTGTGTGTAAGGCTACCTTGAGGGACAAACGAATGTTTGTTCAAGGGTTTGAAAAAAGGTGTAAAAACCTATTCACCCCCCCCCCCCCCCCCCCCTCTAGGTATGCTTTAAGCAATTTAACTTCGTTTGTGTACATTCAAAATAGGTCTCAAGTTGATCATTAGTACCTACATGTTCAAGTACTATGCATTTATTTTCAACAAGCTCTCTAATGAAGTGATGGCGGATGTCAATATGCTTAGTTCTAGAATGTTGCACCGGATTCTTGGAAATATTAATTGCACTCATATTATCACAAAAGAGAGTGAGAGTACCTTGGTTGAATCCGTAGTCTACTAGCATTTGCTTCATCCATATAAGTTGAGTGCATCCACTCCCCGTGGCTATGTATTCGGCTTCCGTCGTGGACAAGGAAATCGAGTTTTGCTTCTTGCAAAACCAATACACCAAGTTGTTGCCTAGAAAGAAGCAACCGCCCGATGTGCTCTTCCTATCATCACAATTTCCTACCCAATCCACATCACTATATCCTACAAGACTAGGATTAGTGTCAAATGAGTACCAAATCCCATAGTTGGAAGTCCTATTCACAAAGCGAATGACTCTCTTAACTGAAGAGAGATGGGACTCCTTGGGATCGAATTGGTACCTAGCACAAACTCCTACACTAAATGATATATCGGGCCTACTTGCGGTCAAATAGAGCAAGCTCCCTATCATGCCACGATATAAGGTTTGGTCCACACTTTTACCACTAGCATCCTTGCTTAGCTTCAAAGTGGTGCTCATAGGAGTGTCACAATGTTTGGCTTTTTCAAGACCAAACTTCTTCACTAGGTTTTTGGCATATTTGGCTTGGGTTATGAAAATCTCATCATCTAGTTGCCTAATTTGCAAACCTAGGAAGTAACTAAGCTCACCAACAAGACTCATCTCAAATTCATGAGATATGACATCAACAAATTGTTGGACCTTGGTGTTGTTGGTGGAGCTAAACACTATGTCATCAACATATATTTGAGCTATGAAAAGCTCATCATTGTCTCTTTTGATGAATAGTATCTTGTCAACACTACCTCTTGTGTAGTTATTGTCAACAAGAAATTTAGTGAGGCGCTCATACCAAGCCCTCGGTGCTTGTTTCAACCCATATAGAGCCTTCTTGAGGCGAGAGACATGGTTGGGGTGGTGAGCATCCACAAACCCCTTGGGTTGTTCAACAAACACTTCCTCTTGCAAGAAGCCATTGCGGAAGGCACTCTTGACATCCATTTGGTGCAATTTGAACTTGTGCACACAAGAAATGGACAAGAGAAGCCTAATGGACTCTAAACGGGCAACGGGAGCAAAAGTCTCCTCAAAGTCGATACCCTTAATTTGAGAGTACCCTTGTGCTACAAGTCTAGCCTTGTTCCGCACTATGTTGCCATCCTCATCGGATTTGTTCCTAAATATCCATTTAGTGCCTATGACATTAATGGTCTTAGGCCTAGGAACTAGAGTCCAAACCTCATTCCTTTCGAATTGGTTTAGCTCTTCTTGCATGGCAAGAACCCAAAACTCATCATTTAAGGCTTCTTCAACCTTTTTGGGTTCAATTTGAGAGGTGTAGCAAGTGTAGCTAATAAGATTAACAAGTTGACGTCTAGTCCTAACACCCTCATTAACCTCTCCAATGATATCTTCTTTATCATAGAGTTTCCTAACCCATGGAGCGGGTTCTTTAGAGTCCAAGGAGAGGAACTCTATCAATAGGTTGTGTGTCATCATTGTTGACATGAGATGTCCCAACATTAGGAGACACCACAACCTTCTCCAAAGGAGAAACATCACTAAAAATAACCTCCTCCTCATGATCATTAGACTTGAGCCTAGTATCATCAAATACGACATTGGATGATTCCATAACACTTAGAGTTTTTAAATTGAAAACTCTATAGGCTCTACTATTCAAGGCATAGCCAATAAAAATACCCTCATCACTCTTAGCATCGAATTTGCCAAGTTGATCACGGTCATTCAAAATGTAGCATTTGCTTCCAAAAGTGTGGAAGTAGCTAACATTTGGCCTCTTGCCTTTCCATAACTCATAGGAGGTGTTTCTAGTACCGGGCCTTAGGAAAACTCTATTTCCTATATAGCAAGCCGTATTGATGGCTTCGGCCCATAGGTTCCTAGGGACATTGTTGCTAAGCAACATTACACGGGCCATCTCTTGAAGGACCCTATTTTTCCTCTCAACAACTCCATTTTGTTGAGGTGTCCTAGGAGCCGAAAACTCATGGGAGATTCCTAAACCATTACAAAAGGTTTCAAAAGTGGCATTCTCAAATTCCCTCCCATGGTCACTTCTAATCCGTTTTATGCTTTTAATATTAGAGTTCATTTCATTTTGTAATTTAGTACAAAGCATTTTAAACTTATCAAAAGTTTCGGATTTTTCTCTAAGAAAATATGTCCATGTAAATCTAGAGAAATCATCAACACAAACAAAAATGTATCTCTTTCCACCCAAACTTTCGGTTTGCATGGGACCCATGAGGTCCATGTGGAGAAGCTCAAGAGGCTCCTTGGCGGTGAGATACTTACCCTTTTTGTGCATGCTTTTAGTTTGCTTTCCTTGTTGGCAAGGTCCACAAACACCATTGGCTTTCTTCCCAAGCTTAGGGAGGCCACGCACACAATTGAACTTTCCAAGGGTCCGTAGATCCCTAAAGTTCATGTGGCCAAGTCTTTCATGCCACAACTCAATTTGCTCATCCATGGACACATGATTAGATACAATACTAGCTTCAAGACAATAACAATTGTCACTAGATCTCATGCCCTTCAACAAGGTTTGTCCATCGGGTTTTAGGATAGAGCAATAATCTTTAGAAAACAAGACGGAATATCCTTCATCACTAAAATGTGAAATGCTTATTAAATTGGCTTTCAAGCCATCAACAAATAAAGCATTGGATAAGGAGGGTAATCCGGGAACGTAAATGGTTCCTTTCCCTATAACATTTCTTTTGGATCCATCACCAAAAGTGACATTTCCACCTTCCTCCATAACAAGAGTCTCGAAGAAACTCTTGTTTCCCGTCATGTGCCTAGAGCACCCACTATCCAAATACCAAAAATTAGAAGAATTTGCCTTCAAGGCTATTTGTGCAACATGGCAAACATTTTCATTCTTTCTAATTCACTTAGCAACAATTTTAGCTTTCTTAGTGGTCTTTGGTACATGTGCTCTACTATTCCTAGAATCATGCAAATCAATATTATCATTCCTAGGAACATGCATCTTAGCTCTATTCTTTCTCTTTTCAATCATGCTTCGTGTTCTACACATTTTTATATATCGAAAGCAATGTGGTCTAATATGACCATCAAATCCATAAAAGTGACATATAGGAGTAAAATAAGGAATCATACCTTGTCCTTGTCTTTGTGGATGAATGGGTTCAATCCATCTTCGTTGTTGAACCGGTCTAGGTTGCTTCCTAGCTTGAGGTTGCATGATTGGTCTCTTTCCTTTATGAGCCAAGTGTGGAGGAGTGTTGGCTTGAGGGACCCTAGGGGGTTGAGCTTAAGGTTGCCTTCTTGGCCCCATCTTCACTTGTGCATTAAAGCATTGTCCTACTTCTAATTTCTTCCTAGGAATTTGCACAAATGAGGTTTCTTCATTCCTCAAACTCTTGACAAACACGGTCTTGTTAGAGGTAGAGATCTTCTTGTCATCTTCATACCCAAGACCCCTCTTGTCACATGGACTCTTTCCAACACCAAGCATATGGTCAAGCTTCTTGGTGCTAGAATCTATCCTAGCCAAGGACCCTTTAACTTCTACAAGTTCCCTCTTCAAGCCTTCTTCACTTCTCTTGGATAAGTCTAACTCCTCAATTAACTTATCCTCTCTCCTCTTCAATCTTTCCACTTGTTCACTTAAGTGGTCATTATGAGCCGAAAGTTCAAGGTTCTCTTCTCTCAACCTCTCAATCTTTCTTGTGCTTTTAATTGCTAAATCATTGAACTCGGCATGGTATTTAGCAAGCACCTTTTGCTCCACAAATTTCTTTATGGAAATAGAAGAGGAGTCACTTTCTACTTCACTTAAGTCATTTTCCTCTTGACTCATTTCCTCTCTCTCACTACCACTTTTGCTCTTATGTGAGGAGGCAAAAGCTAGGAGGTTAGCCATGAGTTCTTCTTCACTTGAAGACTCATCTTCCTCATTGGAGTCATCACTACTCCCACTCCAAGTGGCGGCCATCACTTTGCCCTTCTTCTTTTCATTGTGATTAGCACATTCGGGGGCAAAGTGACCAATCCCACCACATTCAAAGCACCGGACCCCTTTCCTTTCGATCCTTTCTTGTCTAGGCTCAAACTTCTTAAAGGAACCTTTTTTCTTCAAGTCTTGTCCTCTTGACCCAAATCCCTTCTTCTTCTTGAACCACATAACCTTATTAAACCTTTTCACAATAAGGCAAGGTCTTCATCCGATTCATGCTTTGCCTCCTTTGCATCCTTAGATGCTTTCAAAGCTATTCCTTTAGACTTCTTAGTGGTGCTAGGAGGAGTAGTGGTGCTAGGAGCCTTCCTAGACTCATATGCAAGGAGACGTCCAATCACCTCACTTGGCTTCATATCCATGTAGCCACTATTTTCTTCTATGGCCGTCACCTTTGATTCAAACCTATCGGGGAGAGATCTCATAATTTTTTGCTTGACTCTCCTATCCGAATACGGGTCTCCGAGTTGATGGCTTTGATTTACAATGTCCATCAATTTGATTTCGAAGTCATTGAAGCATTCATCCTCTCCCATCCTAAGTAACTCAAATTGAGTTTGGAGGACTTGAAGCTTGGACTCCTTCACCACCTCGGTTCCCTCATTTGCAACTTGAAGGATATCCCATGCCGCTTTTGCAATCTGAGTATTCTGAATAAGCTTGTACTGATTCTCATCCATTGCACACATGATGGCATGCATCGCCTTCCTATTCCACTTTGAAGCCTCAAACTCCTGCGCGCTCCATTGCGCCTTAGGCTTCAAAACATCTTGTCCTCCACCCGCGGGAGTCATCATAGGGAGATCATATCCATCTTCAACCGACATCCATGCCCGGTCATGAATTTGGCATATATAAGATTCCATCTTCCCTTTCCATTGGGAATAGTTCAATCCGGTGAGGAGAGGAGGTCTCGTGCTAGAAGCCCCCTCATGGTTGCCACCGTTTCCACTCATAGTGTTTATGAATAAATGAAATAAATGCAAATGTATGAATGATCAAAAATCACACAAAATGCAAAACACACCAAAATAAGCAAGGATCACCTATGTATGTCTAGGAACCCGCTCTGATACCAATTGAAACTAATTATAGCACGGTGTGTATAAAACTATCTAGAGAGGGGGTGAATAGATTTTACGCTTTTTACCCAATTTTTCGTGTTAGTCAAAATTACAAAATTACCCCTAAATAGATAAAGCAATAAATCAAGTAAAATATACGGAAATTAAATAACACTTGATTTTTACGTGGAAACCCTCACGGGAAAAACCACGGGCTAGTAAGTAAGCCACACTCGAACCTCGAATCCACTAAATGTGTAAACGATTACAACCTAATCCCGGAAGTAATCACACACCTACCTAATCCCGGTATGAGTGAACCTAGTCCAATTTGCTTGCGATCTAAGCAACCTAATCCCGGAAGCTACACACAAGACTTACTTTCTCTATGAAGAGAATACAACCCTAAGTGAATATATGTGAATATCCAAAATGCAACATAGAGCAAGGGAAACCCTATATGCTTATCTAAGATGATTAATATGCAATTAGAACAATCCTAGATATTAAAAACTAAATGACATGTTCAATCAAATAGTTTAGCTAATCAAGATTAAGCACAAAACCTAATTAGCTATCACAATACAACACTCAATCATGTCAACACAACAATCTCTATTTTGAATATTAGATTTTAATCTAAGAACAAGCAAATAATAAAATAGATGCCTTGATAAATAAAACACTAATTATAAATGATAATAGTGAAGAACATACCAAGGGAAGTGTGTTGACCAAGACCCATGCAAGTAAACATCCTAACTATGCTAGAAAATGCTTAGATGATATTTTGATGCATATGAAAATGGGTTTTGAGAGTTAAAGACAAGTTCTTGGGGGTTTTTCTCTTGAAGATATTTTTGCTCTCTCAAAGTGTGTATGTATGCCTACTTGAAAAAAATGAAGAAGAAAATATATATATATACAAATATGAATCAGGTCTTCAAAGACAACAAAAACAAACGCCATCGTTTTTATCAATATATATATATATATATATATATTTAATAAATGCAAAAGACACAAAAGACAAAAAACATCAAGAGAAGGCGTGATGTACTTCAATATATATATATCTAATAAATGCAAAAGACACAAAAGAATATACAAATATATATATATATATATTAACAAACAGCAAAGGCACACGTGATATTATATAATATATATATATTTTAACAAAACAAAAAAGAGCACACTGCACACATATATATTATATACTTTATCAGAAGTCAGACCACGATAATATATATATATATATATATATATTAACAAAACAAACAAACAAATATAAAGTAAACAAAACAAACAAGAAAATGAATCAGGTGCGCGTTGATTGAGACCGTGGGTGCAACGGGGGCAGAGAGAGATATTGGGCGTGGGTGTGGCGTGGTCAACGGGGCAAAAAGCTAAAATTGCCACACACATGCCATCACATGCCACCTCTCTTTGTGTTGCAATCATGACACACAAAGCCTTCAGTCCAGTTCTGAACTCGGAATTCAGAATTCAATTCCGTCTTCGGAAAATTAACCTGAACTCAATTATAAATATGGAAAATTATATAACCTTTCAATTTAAACTCGGAATTGAATTTCGGTTTCTGATAAAAACACGGAATGTCCCAAATGTCTCGGAAATCATCCGAAACATATAGACAAGTGTCCGAATCGCTCGGAACTCATCTATGGACAAATCCACACATAAAATATAAAAAAGAAGTGCAAGTGTGATAAGTGACATGTGAAGAGAATGCACACAAATGCAAGTATGCTAAGTGAGTGTGTGCACTAAATCTCTTCATAGAAAATTAAGCACTAAACATATACCTTTGGAGTGCTTAACACTTGCAAGGGCCTTGAGCTTGAACACATTCCTAAGCTACCCTTACATGATCCCCACATATGGTTTGATCACGAAATAAGCCAATTAAAAACTACGGGAATCCTTACAACACTATCCCTAGAACTTGCCACTACGTGTAATTTGACTTTGGTCTCATTCCAAAGTAACCAGATGCCCAATGAAAAACACTCAGCATCAACCATAAAATTATTAGAAAAACCTAATTTATTAATAACAGACCTAGCATTGGAGCCACTAATTCTTGGTTCAAAATCGCCAAAACCTCAAACTAATAAAGCCTACGCAAATCAACAATATTTCTACATAACACCTTCTTCCCAGCACCTATTACGTTCCACATACAAATCATGAGAAAAAAGTAGAAAAAGGGGATCTATATTCAGAGAAACTTGTCATGGCCTCTTCCAACTTAGAGGCAACCACATCAAAATTATTCACCAAATCTGGGGCAATATTATCATAAATATTCTGGTTCAAGCAAACACTAACCTTGTTATGTTCTTTGGTTTGGTCATCGAAATTGGAGACATCGGCATGAAGCTGCCTCAGCACACTAACACTGTCAAGATTGGCGGATTCGACTCCCTAAGATGCTAGAGATGAAGAAGTATTAACACCACTGTTACTTAAGCTTCCCTTAAAGTTCAGAACGCCCCCTCTGACTTTAGCCACATTACTAATTTGATTCCCACGTTTGTCTCCATATTTGAAGTTTTTCCTGGTACCCTGAGAATACATTTTTGTAGATTTATTTCCCTGGTGAATTTTCTGGTTTGTGAATTCTGTTAGAACAGTTTTCCCCTTGTGCTTGACACCTTCATTGCTCTTTTTACCCATATGGCTTTCACCTTCAACTATCAACTTATCCATTCCCTCACTTAGGATATCAAACCTGGATCCACTCATTTTCATTGCATTCGGAGGGACTCCCGCTTCAACATTTTTGCCCTTGGCACCATTTTTCAATTGAGAAGATTTGCCCAATATAGCTTCAGAACGTTCACCCTCAGAATTCCCAGCAGCATTATTAACATTACCAGAAATCTTCCTACCAGACTTGTTTTTATCAGCTGTACTAGAAATCCCACCTTCACTCCTTCCATTCCTTTCTTTAAAATTTCTATTCCCCTGTCTTCCATAGGACACCAAGAGCCAAGGACCATACGTGGAGCTTTCCTTTCCAGCTTCAGGCATACTATTAATGTCTGGAACAGTTTCCACATGGACCGGTTCCACTAAACCCTCCCTGCGGCTTTCCTTGCTATGCACGAAATGACCACAATTAAAACAAATCGAACCTAGACTTTCGTACTCCACTATAATAGATCTCTCCTCAATGTTAAAGGCACCTAAAAAGGGTTTTGATATGTCAATTTCCACACAAATTTGAGCAAACCTGCCTCGCGCTTGATTCTGAGTAAAAGGGTCCACTTTGCACATTTTTCCCAACATTCCACCTATGTTCCGTAGCAGGTCTATATCCATCCATTCCATAGGGAGTTTTGACAGCCTCACCCAAATAGGCATGCTCTGGATAGTGTCTTCACTAGGGACAAAATTCGGTTTCCATTTTTGCACCACCAAGTAATGATTCGCAATAACCCAAGGACCGCTAGTGAGCACATAGTCCAGGTCCTCTTTCATTTGAAACTGAGCCACAAAGTAGCCTTCCCCAAGGTCGCTAAGTTGCCACCTCCCAATTAGAGTCAACTTCTGCAAAAGTTTTGTTAGCATAAAATTTAGGGTATGAGCCCGTCCCATATTCTTCATAATCAAGCCATTAGCCCAAGGTTTATGCAATTGATCCTTCAATTTGGAAGAAAGTATCATCATTGGACCGTTAGGTCCATCGGAAATCAGAATATCATCACTATCAATACTGAGTTTCGCTTTACTAGTTCCAAGACCCGACCAGGAACTTAGAGCTGCCATATTCAAGAGTTTTGATTTGAAGCTTCTAGGTGTTTATTTCCTCATGCTGTCAATTGGAACATCATTACGGCCATTAACGTCTGATTCAGATCTAGGTCATTTGGCGGTACCAATAGTTTCCACACCCTTAATCGAATCAACTGTGGTAACAATAGTTTCCACACCCTTAATTGAATCGACTATCATATCCCTAATCGACGATTGGGCAGCAGAAAAAATGAAGGTCTCACTCGGAATCTCCATGCGCAAAGGTAGAAGAGATGAAGAAACAAGAAAAAACGAAGAAAACTTGTTGAAACGGGTGGTGCGCGTCTCAACACACTTAGGTCTTAGATTGAGCGCATTCAAATTGTCAACCCCACACGCCCATTGTTTTACTTTTCTTTTCTTTTTTCTTTGTTTTTTTTTTTTTTAATACAAGATCTTGCTTATCTTGTGGTCTCTACAATAACACAAAAATTGCCAAATTAAATTAACTTTCATTACTTGATTTGTTTGATCACGTGACATGAGCCAGTATCAATATGAAATGAAGCCTTATTCATTCCCGCGTGATCCTGCTTATATCGTGCTGTTTTTGTTTAAAGCATCTCCAATGCAAGCGTAGTTTGTGAAAAAAAAAAAAAAAAAAAGATGCCACATAGGAAAAATATACGTTGTGTTAATAATTGTGTCTCCAATGCAGCCGTGCATATTCAACCTCAAGCTGACGTGGCAAAAAAACATTAGACATTGTCAACATGACCGTCCACTTTCAGACGGTCTGTTGCACAACTATTTTTTAGGTTGACTCAGCAAACATTTAAAACTGGCATTAATTTTTCATATATTTTTGGTAAGGAAATAAAATAAAAAATAAAACAGGAAAAAAGATGAACACATCATTAAAAAAATTGTGTTTTAGACAGAAGCATTGGAGACCAAATTTTGAGTTGATTGTCTATCAAGTCTATTTTTATGCCACATAAGAAGCAAGTCTCTTGACATTGTTGTCATGTCAACACTTATTGGTATGCAAGCCACTTTTGTATTGGAGATACTCTTAGTAAAATGATAAACAAAGATTTTTATTCTTAAAAATTAAAAAATTAAAAATTAAAAAAATAAAAAATAAATAAATAAAAACATTAATAAAAATAAATCTAACACCAGATGGGTTAAGGCTTTTGGATCTAATGAAATCAACTACTATAAGCACGCCTTGAAATGTAACTCCTACTATAAGGAATTGAAGAATTCTCCCACATTTTGTGATTTAATAGGAAAATGTGAGACTTGTTAAAGGAGTTTAATCATTCCAAATATAAGATCTAATGCATTTTCATTATTATATTATATATCTCTACAAGTCACATCGTGAACCACGACATTAATCATACTGGTTACAAGTCTAGTTTTATTTAGTTTATTTAGAATATAAAATCACATGAGCAACCCAATGAGACCCAAAGTCAAGTTCATATTTTTCCAGCTTGGTATACTATAGATGTTAAAAAAATCAACCATTCAATCAACTTTCATTAAATTCTTCATAATTCAATAGGTGTTGTGACTGGTGTGTGATTTTCTAAACCCTCCAACATCTATATATTTAAAAAAAAAAAAAAAAAATTGTGTATAATTTTATACATGATAATGGATTTAAATGAGGGATCAAAATCAAAGAAAGCTAGGCAACAATTTGATCATCAAGACATGGCAGCGATGCAAATCTATCAGCCTAAGCAGCAGCATATCCAAAGACGAAGAGGAGGAAATAGCTGGTGGTGCTGGAGGGGTTCTTCACGAAGAGGATGATACTTCTATAGTTTTCTTGTGAACTATAGAAGTATCATCCTCTAGTTTCTTTTGAATATTCTACAAACAGGCATACTTGTGAACGAGGTTCCAACTTTCCAGATTTGTTCTTCAGTACATGTACTGGACACCCCCATATGTGAAAATGTCACAAACTAGCTTTACGACCATTCCACAACTCTAGAAGAGTCTTAGGAATAGATTTGGATGGAACTACATTCAATATTTAGGTTGCAGTTTATAGTGCATATCCCCAAAAAGAGTTTGGTAATGATGAGAAACTAATCATAAATCTCACCATTTCCATCAGGGTTCTATTTCTCCTCTCCGCTACACCATTCTGTTATGGTGTTCCTAGAGCTGTGAGTTGGAACACAATCCCATGTTCAACCAAATAGTCCTCGAACTCTTGGTCTAGATACTCACCTCCACGGTCTGATCGTAGAGCTTTGATGGTTTTGCCTAATTGGTTCTTAACTTTAGCTCAGAATTCTTTGAACTTTTCAAATGTTTCTGATTTTTGTTGCATTAGGTAAACATATCCGTATCTTGAGTAATCATCACTAAAAGTGACATAATACTCATAACCACCCCTAGCTCTAACATTCATAGGTCCACAAACGTCTGAATGTATAAGCTCTAGTGGTTGTGTAGCTCTAAGCCCTTTTCTGAAAAAAAAAGACTTTTGGTCATTTTACCTTCTAAACAAGACTCATAAACAAGTAAAGTTCCGATCTCTAACTGACTCAAAGATCCACCTTTTACTAGTCTATCTATCTCGTTAAGGTTGATGTGGCCAAGTCTTAAATGCCACAGATACGTTTCTTTATTTGGAGAAATCTTTTGTCATTTCGTTTTAGGGTTTTCAACTTTAAACAATTCAGTATTAAGCAGTGATGTATGAATTAACGGTCTTAAAACATACAAATTGTTTTCAATTAAACCAGAACAAATATTCAATCCGTTTCTAAAACTAATAACTGATTTATTACTGAAAGAAACTGAATACAATTGTTCTAATAATCTGGATACCAAAATCAAATTTCTGGTAAACCCAGGAACGTAATCAACATTGTCTAATGAAAAAAAACAATTATTGAAAGCTAGTCTAACTGTTCACACTGCTCTTGCTGAAGCGACATCCCCTTATTCCAACGCGCATTGAGAAGGCCCCCTCCTCAAGTTTTGTCTTGCTAACAGACCTCTTCCTTTTCTTAAATCCAGAGGAAGATGGTTCAGCAACATTTGCTTCACCGGTCTTACTTTTGTTGTCTTTAAACATTAACTCAAAAGTTGTGAGCTCATTAAGCAACTAAGTCAGACTGAACTTCAACTTGTTCATCCTATAGTTGCTTTTAAATTGATCAAAGCTCTTTGGAAGAGTTGTCAGTATGATGCTCACCTGGCAAGCCTCATCTATGGTCCCACCATGGGACATTATCCCCAGGACATGTTCCTAGACTGATGATCCTTCCTTTATACGAGCAGTCATTGCGGAACGAACAGCTTCGTGCTGCTTTTGCTCAGAAGGTTGCCCAAACAAGGCCTGCAATGACTCCATCATCTCATATGCTGTGGTCATTGCTTCATGTTTTGTATAAAGCGCTTATGTCATGCTAGCTAGCAAATAAATGCAGGCTTTTTTATTTTCTAAAATCCATTTTTCGTAGGCCTCATGAACAGTTCATGCTGCATTGGTTGCAGGCTGTGGAGGACATTCCTCCGTAAGCACAAATTTTAGGTCTTTGGTGACCAGGATTGCATTGATATTGTTTTTCCATTTTGTATAGTTATCCCCGGTTAATTTGTCATTGGCAAGTATTGAAAGTAAAGCAGAAGACATTGCTGAAATAAATATAAATAAAAACTTATTCATTTATTCATACATTTAAATCATATATAAAATTATTCGGCATATAATTAAACATGATGCATGAAACATGTAAATGAAAAATAAAAATCCCTAAAAAAGTTACTATGCCACGATAATCCAACATGCCACAAGTAAGTGCTGCCTTAGGGTAGGTCAAGTGCTTGTATGTCGGATCGAGACATTCTCAATTAAATAATACTCTAGAATAACTCTTTATTCTTATATTATTTAATGATCGTTTATTTTAGTCAGGATTATAATTAACTATTTAATTAAATCCTTGTGAGTGTAACCCATCATTTCAAATCTCTAAAACTTAACTTGAGAGTTGCTGCCTTAGGGTCAGTCAATCCCAAAATACATCCAGAAATCCTATCCGTTAGGAAGTTAACCTTGGTATTGACTTTTATGGAGACCTTTCTTAGGGAGGACGAAAACAAAGCCGTCTCTAGGCCCCACTTAAATCTTACAGTGTTCTACTAATGATGGAGACTGTGGGATATAATGTTATATATCCCTCTCCCACTCACTATTTAAAAATAATTTGCTTATAGCTTAACTTTAGAAATAATCAACTTACAAGATAAATTGATGAGTGTTTGGTAAATTGACTTAATAAATAATCAACTTATGATAAAAGTAAAGACAAAGTGTTTGGTAAACTTTAATTGATTATAAAAAATGACCAAAATGGACATTTATCGTTAAAATATGATATATATTATTAAAGTATAGCTTTAGGATGGGGATCGTAATTCATCCTTTTTTTCATTCTTCGATCAAGCGTAGGCAGTGTCGGAGTGTTTTGTCCTCACTTTCGATTGTTGGAGTTATTTTGGATGATCAGTCTGTTATCAGATATCACATTGTCAAGTTTTATAAGGATTTATTCTCTTTTAATTTGGCTCAGATTGATCAAGATCTTTCTATTGTGGATGAAATTGTTCCCTCTTTAGTTTCCCAAGAGGAGAACTCGCTTCTAGTCGCTATTCCCTCTGCTGATGTGATCCATGATGTGATGTTTGCCATGGATGCTCTTCCGGCCTCTGGGCTTGATGGCTTCTTCGGTCATTTCTGTCAACGTTGTTGGAAGATTGTGGGTAGAGATGTGATTCTTACGGTTCAAGCTTTTTTCCATTCTGGAGTGGTAGCCTCAGGTTTGAATTCTAATTTTATCGCTCTTCTTCCGAAGATAAGGGACTCAATCACGGTTGATCAGTTTTGTCCTATTGTGTTTAGTAATTTTCTTTTCAAGGTTTCTTCTAAAAACTTGGCTGACAGGTTAGCTCAGGCTACTGCTAAAATTGTCTCTCCGCAACAATTTGGTTTCATCAAGGATCAGCACATTGATGATTGTATTTGTTGAGATGTATGCCCTAAAGCTTGTAATTTGTAAATGTTATAAATTCATTAATAAAAGAAGTAGTTATCTCATTCAATTAACATGAAGTATACATTTATATTATATGTGCTAACATCCAAGATTGCTATATGTAATTTCAAACTGAGTATATGAATATCATATACAGTGGAATTCATTTTGAGATATGCAATCTAAAGAGTCCGTAGAAAGCAAATAAATATGGGTACTTTATTTATGGTTAATTTACAGCCGCGGTCCATTCCGTAATGTACAGTGGTCTTATCCTAAACTACTCATATGATGATATGAGAATGGAGGCACCTTATATGATGTGATCATATAGGACTGGGCCACGAGATATGAATATATCACTAAGATCCGTTAGTTAAAAAGATTCATATATATCGACAAATGATGGCTGTATATGGGTGATCTAAATCCTGAGTGTCTTACTGGCTCCTTTGAGTTAGATCGTGTTTCTTGAAATACCATGGGTGAGATCGGAGCAGCATTCCCGATCAATAACTATGTATCTTGGAATCACGGTTTGGCTTGTAGCTAGGAAGATATGCACACAATAGTGAATCCACTCCTTCTTGCGAGAAGTAGATGAGCAGTTCCCTTAAGGGTTGATTCGGGACTTGAACGATTAAAAGCGCTCTCCTTCTTCCGTAAAGGAATAAAGGATATAATCATTCATTAGAGAACCAATGGTACTTAAAGAAAAAGATATAATTAGAGAGGTATAACGGACTTTATGACCCTAGCTCTAATTATGAACTACTTGTGGAGGATCATACCACATGTAATAGCTATATCAATAGACACTGATAATTTGGTTGTGTAAATCATCTACAGTTACGAGAGTACAACTTTGGGTTTTTAGTGGAATAACTCTGAGGTTAATAATTGTGAAACATTAAATAAAAAGTTTAATTAATTTTTCGAAGTATTATTGGAGCTCAAAACTATGGGTCCATTAGGTCCTCTTGCTAGCCCTTTACGATTTATAGTAACAAGGCTCACAGAGTATTGGATGGTCCAATTAATTATGTTATGAAGATAACTTAAATATATTCTAGGAATTAATTAAATGATGTGATTATTTAATTAATATATTATTTAATTGATTAATTAAATATTATTAAATAATATGATTATTTAATTGACATATTAATAATTAAAAATTATTAATTGTTATTTGGAGGTTTAAGTTTTGAACCTTGACAAGAGCAAAAGAATAAAATAATAAGGGATTATTTTTATTTGCTTTAAAGAGGTCAAAGGCTCAAACCCTAGTGGTGACCGAATTAAAAAAGATTTAGAATCCTATTTTAACTTGGATTACTAAACCCTAGGTCCTAGTATATAAGATATACTTATCAGGAAAAAGAAACGAACTAAAACCCTAAGAGAGATAGAGAGGTGCGGCTACATTAAAAAGAAAAAGAAAAAAGTTTCTTCTTCCCCTAAGCTTGGCCGAATTCACAAGAGGAAGAAAGGTGTTGTCTTCCGAATCTCTTAAGCCTCCATTCAACTGCTCTTAGAATCCGTGACGTGCCCACACACACAGTTGCTAGATCGTGGGACATAGCTCGGAAAGCTTAGTGGTAAAGGATCGAAAAGAAAACAAAGGAGTGTTCTTCAAAGGTATGAAAACAAATCTCTTCCTCATATTCATGTATACAAAAGGTCCCAAGACGATAAATTTTTTTAAAACATATTGTAAGGTCTCACATTATTGATTGGCTTATTTCGTAGACAAACCACATTTGGGGTTTTTGTAAGGGTAAATTAGACTCTCAAGACCTCAAGAGAAGAAGCACCAAAGGTAAATTTCTAGTGCTTACTTTGCTTTGAAGAGATGTAGTTGCACACACACACAACACTTGCATAATTCTTATTCTTGAATGTTGTGTGTTTGTATTATGTGTGCATTATTGTTTATTTAATCTCTCTTCTTGCATGAGTATATTGATTGCATCTTGTGATTATAATGACATATCATATTAGGCATTTGGATGCAATTTCCTTCACTTGTTTACTCTTGCACAAAATACATTTGAGTGTGAAGGAAGAGGGCTATGAGTTGGTCGTCATGCGCCAGACCAGCGCAGCACACCAACGCAGATCGCCTAGTGGTCTGTCGCTGGTCGTGCGCTAGTCGTCCAGCGTAAAACGCCCAGTGTTCTGTCACTAGTGTTACGCCCTTCACCTGTGCTGGTTGACCAACGCCTTGTGCAAATTGTGTTCATGCGCTGGTCCACCAACGCACAATGCATTTTCTGGTGCGTTTTTTCAAAACGACCTCACTTCACTTGAGTCCTCTATATATATGACTCTATGTTTTTAGGTTGCTTTTTAGAGAGTTCAAAATCACTTTTTACTTAGCATATTTTTCCAAGAGAAAAATTTCACAAAAAAACTCACCTTTGATACTCAAACACTTTTTCATGATCATCAATCATCATCTAGCATCATCTTTGATCATCTAGATATCATTTTGCATGGATTCTTCAACACACTTTGCTTGGTAAGTTTTTCACTAATATATTACATATTTTGTGTCTTTTCTTAACAAGTAATCTCATTTATTTCTTGTATGTTTTTCATATATATTTTGGATACAAGATTGAGATTAATGTATTGATGTTTGAGAAGTTATATTGTGATAGCTATCTAGGTTTTCATAATCTATGTTTAGCTAAGCTATTTGACATGTCATTTAGCTATTGATATCTAGGATTATCTTAATTGCAATATTGTCATCCTAGATAAGCATATAGGGTCACCTAGCTCTAATTGCATTTTTGGATATTTCATATATTCACTTAGGTTATATTATCTCTTCATTGAGAAGTGAGACTTATGTAGCTTCCGGGATTAGGTTGCGTAAATCACAAGCAATTGGACTAGGTCCACTTATACCGGGATTAGGTAGGTGTGTGATTACTTACCGGGATTATGTTGTAATCTTTAACACATTTAGTGGAATCGAGGTTCGAGTGTGGCGCACTTATTAGCCCGTGGTTTTTCCTGTGAGGGTTTCCACGTAAATATCAAGTGTTATTTACATTCCGCACCATATTACACTTGATATATTTTATTGACTATTAGGGACATTTTCGTAATCTTGACATGTATGCGAAAATTGGGTAAAATTGTTTAAAATCTATTCACCCCCCCCCCCCCCCCCCCCCCCCCCCTCTAGATTAATATCATACACACCGAGTATTTGTTTCATATATCGTTCTTAACTCTTGAATTTTCCGCCGCAAGACTTACAATATTGCCCTCGCTTCTGATTGTGTTAATGTGCTTCATAAGAAATGTTATGGGGGTAGTGTTGCTATGAAAACAGACATTCGTAAAGCTTTTGATACTCTTGATTGGAATTTCCTTTGTCGAGTTTTGAGGGCTTTTGGTTTCTCTCAAACCTTCATGGATTGGATTGTTAGCATTCTTGGCTCTTTGAGACTATCTGTTTTGATTAATGGATCTTCGGCTAGCTATTTTAGTTGCTCGAGAGGGGTTAGACAGGGGGGATCCTCTTTCTCCTCTTCTTTTTGGTATTGTTGAGAATTTTCTCAGTGGGTTATTTTTGAAAATGGTGGCATCGGACCAACTTTTGCCTATTTCTTCTACGTGGGGTTTTTCTGCTCCCACTCATTTGTTGTATACCGATGATGTTCTGATATTTTGTAAGGGCATAGCCAAAAACCTGAGGAATGTTATGCATGCTTTCAGTGTTTAAGGCAGCATTTCAGGTCAACTTGTTAACTGGAGTAAATCCTCCATCTTTTTTCGGTCTTCAGTTTCTCCTACTCGGATTAGTTCTCTTCAATCCTTAGTTGGGATGCAGATTGTTCGGTTTCCTTTTTCTTACCAGGGGGTCCCAGGAAATCTATTTTAATGTCCATTACGGATAAGATTTTGTCTAAATTTGCCAGGTGGAAAGGTAAGTCCCTTTCTTTGGCTGGTTGGGCTACTTTGATTCGCTCAGTGATTACTAGCTCCTTTGTTCACTCATTTATGGTTTATAAGTGGCCAGTTTCCTTAATTCAAATGGTTACTAAGAAGATTAGAAATTTCTTATGGACTAGTTCTTATGAGGAGTCCAAGTTGATCCATGTTGCCTAGAACCGTTGTTGTAGACCTTATGCTCTTGGTGGTCTTGGTTTGAAGGATCTGGCCTTGTTGAACGATTCATTACTTCGGAATCTTACTTGGAAGTTTATAACTTCGAACAGTTTTGCTTTCACTTTTTACGTGAGAGGTATATTACACAGTTGCAGAAACCTTAGAGAGGCTACATCACCTCTTCCATCTAGACTTTTTTTAGGACCAACTATGTTGACCTCATTAAGGATGGTATTTGGCTCATTGGGGAAGAATTGGCATGATAACTGGCTTGAGGTGCCCATTGTGGATCTCATTGGGATTCCTAATTACGTGGCCACACATCTTCAGGTTGGGGTTTCTTACTTCATTTAAGATGGTAGATGGTAGATGGTTTTTGGAATATCGCTTTCAAGCTAGGTTTTCAGATCTTTGTTTTCGGATTGAGAGGATTGTTGTTTCTCAAGTGACAGATTATTTGGTGTGGCCTCACTCTGGGGACGGTAGTGTTCTTGTAAGGCGGCTTACTCTAGGATGTTTCATGACATCCCGTAGGTCCCCTAGTAGAGGGACGTCTGGTCTCGTTATATCTCCCCCTCCCGTTTGATTCTAACTTGGCGTCTTCTGCTTAATAGACTCCCTACCGAAGATCATTTGTGCAGGTCCGCTTTTCAGTTAGCTTCCAAGTGTAGTGTTTGTTGAGCTAGCTCGGAATCAGTGGATCACCTTTTTCTGAAGTGCCATCTTGATGCTGCTTTTTGGGAGGCGGTTTTCTCCACTTTTCAGAGGCGTGTCTCCGCTGACAGTTGGGGTTCTTTTTTCATACAGGCCATGTCTATTTCTTTTAGTAATCAGAATAGGATTTTGTGGAAAGCTGCTATTCATGCAGTGGTTTAAAGTGTGTGGTTTTCCAGTAATCAGTAGATTTTTGAAGGGAAATCTGTTGACTTCAAGGCTGTTTTATCTCTTATTTGGCACTCTGTTTATGATACGAACCGTTTGGGGATCGGCTATATGCATAACTGTGTTGATGATCTGCTAATTCTTTGCCAGTTTGGTCTCAATGGTCGTCTTGGTAAGGCTCCGGTTTCCCCGGGGTGGATCAAGGTTAGCACGGATGGTGCAGCTTTAGGTTTGCCAGGTGTGGGGGGTTGTAGGGGTGTTTTTCAGACTTGCAGATCTTTTGTTAAGGCCTGTTTCGTGGTCCCCCTTGGTTAGGTTTTTACTTTTAAGGTTGAGCTCCTTGCGGTTTCTTTAGCCATCAATTATGCTTGGAAGTTGGGTTGGCATAAGATCTGGCTCGAGAATGATTCTTCTTATGTTGTTCAGCTTCTTTCGAATATGTCTGATCAGGTTACCTGGCATGTTCTTCAAGTTTGGCAGCGCTGCATTTATCAGATCTCGCATATGGAGTTCCAGGCTTCTCATATATTCAGGGAAGGAAATCAAGTGGTGAATGCTCTCTTTAAGCACGCTTTAGGTCTACCTTCTGATTCCTGGTGATCCTCCACTCCTTCATTCTATTCTTCGTTAGTTGGTAATGACTGTATGGGTAGAGAATCTTTTAGGTTTTCCTAGCTTTGTTTTTCTTGTGTGGCTTGCGTGCCTCTGGGTTTTTTTGGGGCTGTGTTCTCTGTTTTGTGATGTTTTGCTATTACTTTTGTTACTCTTTTTCTTTATTTATTTATTTCAGGATACTGCCTAGGGGTTTTTCATCATATGATCGCTTATGATACTTTTTCCCCCTTAGGTCAATCCAATTTCATCAACAACAAAAAATGTAATTATTATTTTTATTATTATTATTTCCAGCTTTCCCTTTTTTTTTTTTTCTCTTTTTTAATATGTATTTTTTTTTTCCATTTTTTCATTGTTATTTAATAAAAGATTTAAAAATAAAAGACTGAGTCAACTCAGAAAAAAAACCCTAACTAAGTCAACTCAAGCCCGTCTCCCTCAACACAACTGAGTCAACTCAGTCTTCTTCTCTATCAAGCATCAACAACTCCATCATAAACCTCTACATCAACAACTCCAACATCGAATTCACGTGATTTTGTCACCGATTCGTTGCATCATGGAGGAGATTATTATTTTGTCGTCGATTATGTCGCCGATTTCAATCGCGAAACGGAATCCTCCACTGCTGTAGGAACACTGGCTTCCTTCGACGTCATTGGAGGTATTTAGCCATCCTCCAGCCTCCAGTGGCGGTGTTGGCCACCACCAGCGACTAGTGGTGGCCACTATCCGATCTTCAAAAAAAAAAAATTAATTTTTTAGTTTTCTAAAATTTTTTATTAAATCAAAAAAATATATCACTATTAAATAAAGGGGTATTATTGTCTTTATATTAAAATGGTAAGGGTATTATAGACATTCCAATATAAGAAGCCAGCTTCTCCAATAGTCAACTTCCCAAAGCTACCCCAACCAACTTCTCAAAAGTTGATTATTGGAGGAGCAAATTATGAAATAAGTTGATTATGGAGTGTTTACCAAACACCCCATGGATCCTAGATTATGGAATAAGTTATTATTTCATAAGTTTAAACAATCTCAAACATAGCCTGAGTCCTTGATGTTAGAATTTTTGCTCATGATTGGACGGGTGATGTTGGTTGTTGCTTTCTTAGGAAGGTTTTTGGTCTTGTTAATTAGTTATTCACTTATTCTGGCATATGGTTTTTTCTTTTTATTGAACCTAAATAGTGAGCATGAATTGCATACTTTCTAGGATATAATGCTTTTTAGATTAAAACCTGCATCCCATGTCTAGCTATAATTTTGATTTTACGTTTATTAATAAATATCCTCATATCATCGAGATTAATATATACTCTACAAATTAATAGCATTTGAACTAACCTCATCTTGTCTAATTTATGGAGAGATATTGAATGTATATATTGACAACGAGAATATTCCTATTGACGAAATTGATGACGATATAATAACTTTTGAGTTTGTAACCAACAATGAGACTATAAATAATTTCTTATTGCAATATAAGAATCCAATTCTAGAACTTTTAAATGCATCACAAAAAATTAGAGAAAGAGATATGTTATACTCAAAATTGTGGTTCTCCACCACAAACAAGGCCTGATCCAAATCATTTAATAAATAATTGTAATAAAAATCATAATAATAAGATTACAACAAAACAAACCATAACAAAAGAAAATATATTATTGACAACACCTGCGCATCGTGTGGTATATTTGAATGAACCCTTTAAGAAATGAAGAACTCAAAGTTATTTCTGCATTGATTCTTGTTTGTTTGCGTAGAAAGGTTGAGAAAGTGGTGTTGTTTCATCTTGAATGATACCATGTTTATAGTTCAATTGATTATCCAAAAAGGAATTTGTGGCGACTAAACAATCCTAACTTTGATTTTTAATTATCTGAATACAAAGAATTCCAACATCAGTTTTTAACCTTAATATTGTTGAGATGTATTATGAACAAGTCATTCCAACTATCTGTAAGTCCGGGCAAGCACCAGTGCATGCAGTCATCATGTTTCTTCCCGCCGGCTGTGGAGGGATGAGCATCTGCTCTGAACTCACTCATATGGGAAATGTCCAAAATACTGAAATCAGACCCCTTCAGGACCTTGTACAGCTGCTGATTCACCAACCGTTCTTCCACATTTGTTCCTTCTTTTTTCAATGAGAAGAGTTCTTCAACCTGAAAGCCACTCCATTTATTGATTATTCAATCAAACCCATAAGCCATAACCATAATATGTGACTCACTTGCTCTGGCGACAAAGGCTGCTGGCGTTGACAATAACCACCTTGATCCCAGTCACCTCCTTCAAAATGTCTTGGAGACTGCGTGCGAAAGATTTTAATCACACCTGGACGTGCAGTTTTATCCACAAAATGTATCTGTCATCAAATCACAAATACCATAAGAGAAAGTGAGAAACTAGACATAGCTCTATGTAAAGACATACTCAGAGTCATTGCTTCCACTAATATTTGATCATGTCTATGAAGAATATGCTACCCAGATTCTTCAATAAGTGAGATTTTCATAGTGCTGAGTATTATAAGATTGTAAAATATGCCAAACTAAAAATTAGTAATAAGCCAGTTCCTATCAAGAATTCACCATATCAGCTTATGATTTCCTATAGCAACTAAGTAAAATAGAACATTCAATAACATACCATGTGTTTTAAAACCTCATTCAAACCAACATCAGGAGGAACAGGAGGGATGACAGGATGGTCCTTCTCAAAGAAAAGCATGGGTGACTTTATAGGGTGAAATTTTGAAGGAGCCCGCCACCTATAAACAAAAACAAAAATTCCAAATAATTGGCTAGCAAAATCAGTTGCCCAAAATAAAATGTTCTTAATAAAAAGCAAGAGCCAGAACAAAATATGAAATAAGCAGAAATAGGAAACGAGACAATATGGTCCAGGACGGCATGACATATATTGATTGCATTTCAATTTTCAACATTAAGCAGAACATCTCAATAAGCACAGACATAGGCAATAGACTTCCAAGTAGAGCCAAAAACTTAAAAAACAAGAAGCAGCAAAAGTCCAAATCACTATAATATCTCAGAAAAGGAAGGTCACCCAGCAACTTTGGTGTTCAACTGCCTTTACAAGTAGATCTACAACCATTTACCTACAAGCTCCCTTGTCAACGCATTTACAAACATATGTTTATTTGCTACCATCATTTAACAAAACATAAAATGCAACATCAATATCTATGGGAACAACAGTCTGATATAATAAACAAAACAAAGTTTACCAGTGTCCTGTGTTGAAGATTAAAATATCATGGAAGCTCGGGGCTTTTGCCCATGTGCCTTCTGGAACATCAACATCAACTCTGTAGCCCTCTTTATATCCAAGATCTTCCAACTCACCACCATTAGCATTAGCTGACCACCTGCATTAAAAGGAGGATCAGCCTAAGTTAAATGCAACACGGACATCAAATGAGTGTATAATTTGGAATAAATTGCAAACCAAATCAACTTAACTACAAAGTACTCAAATCTGTAATCCAATAATACATATGTTATGAATATTTGTGCAATCTCAAGCAGATGGCACCCCTAAAGGAGAAAATGTAAACAATATAAATGCTAATTGCGTAAAAGAATACAATAAAATGTCATTGCTTTAGCATGAGCATATGACAGACAATGCAAGCAGACTACTCATGGACTAAGTTGTATCACATCAAAAGATTGCATAGATCACAAACTCCAGAAATCATCACTCAAGCCAACATCATTAGGCCCCCTTAGACAAAATTTCTATTTTTCTAGAGTTGGCTACACCACCCTACTTGGCCCATCAACTCCCTCCAAAAACATCCTTCTCAGTTTCTCTGGTTTTATTATGACTTAATATAACCCAGCAACACTCTTTGACTTAGTTTTTTTCTGAGTCTCCTAATCACACCAAATTATTTTCCATAACAAATGCTGTCATGGATCCTTTAGCTGCATTACCAATCCATCCAGTGAGGAACACTAATTTTCCCAAAAAAACGTCTATTTTTTATTTCACAACATAGAATTTGTATAAACAATTGTCTACATATAGTAGCATAGCTTACCTACCATAACGTGCCAAAAGATTGGTTCGATGATATGCAATAGTGAGGTTATATTGAAGAAATGTAAAGCCGCGATCAGCCCCAGCTGGTCGCCACTTCTTCACTTCCCCGGACACTCGTTTCAGAGTGCAAAAAAGTGATACAAACATATTCCTGTTCAAGGAGTCGCCCACAAATCCTGCACTGTTGAATACTCATAAGTTGTACCTAAAAAAAACAAACACAACACACTCCACCACAAACAAAACCCACATCGCATAATCACTCATATAATTAGAAATGGTAGTAACAGGTAGAAATCTTCCATAAATCAAACTGAAAAGGAAACTGGGAATTTTAATTTCTATAACCATATCATCCACAAACCATGAACTGTTGAATACTCATAAGTTGTACCCAAAAAAAAAATAACAACACACTCCACCACAAACAAAACCCACATCACATAATCACTCATATAATTAGAAAAAGCAAAACCCACATCATATAATTAGAAAACATAGTAACAAGTAGAAATTTTCCATAAATCACAACTGAAAAAGAAACTGGGAATTCCTGTAATTTCTATAATCATATAATCACTCATAGGTCCTGACCAGATAATTTCTATCGAAAAATGTTAACATGACAAGTATGCAAGTACCAATGCTGGTGTCTCTGTAAGTATGAAGAAACATAAGAGGATCAAGAGGTTGAAGTTGACAATCATTAGGTTTCCAGCGCCATTTGGGGATGTTTTGAGCATTGGATTTGTTATTGAGAAGACAATTCCATCCCTTGAAAATCTCTTTACAGGTGCTGTCGTACCTTTGATGGAATGTGAAGTTGGGGTCGTAGATCCAGTGTCCGTCGGAGTAGTTGCAGGAGCCGGATCTGTCTTGGGGCTGGAAAATGTTACGGTGATGAGATTGTGAGGAAGAAGAAAAGAAAGCTGTTTCGCGGGAAAGAGAGAGGAAGAGGAAGATCGAAGTGAAAATGAGGAGAGAAAGTAAAGGAAAGAGTGAGATTTTTCTTGTTTGGTTCTGGCTTTGCTGCCCTCCTTTACCATTCCCCATCGAGAGGATACTCTCGCTGACATCAACCAACTCTATGCTTGTATATACTTTTTGGGTCTAGCTAATGTTTTTTTTCCCTTCAGGTAATACACTGTCACGTAATTTCAGAGCTACGAAGGACTCAAACCCGTAATCTCATGGTGCAGGTGTGAAGAGTTTTATCATCGGACCAGCCCCATCTCATCGGGTGAACCCATGTAGAATGATGTAATGATGTATTTATATAGACTAGAGCAAATTGCAGCCAACCTCCCTGAGGTTTGGTCTTTGACAATCAGAAACAACTTTATTCTTAATTGACAATAATCTCCCCTGCTATTAGTCAAAATTAGTCAAACTTAATATAGATAAGGGTATTTTCATCCTTTTCAAGCCTTTTTATTTATTAAAAAAATAGATTTAAAAGATTTAAATCTTCGCCATTCATCTTGGCCACATTTTTTATTTTTTATTTTTGAAAAATCTAAAAAACTTGAATCTGAAGAAAAATTGGGAAATACATCAACGGAAGAAGAAAATGTTGTTAGATTAGTTTAAGATGAGCCAGTTTTTTTATTTTTATTTTTTTTATTTATTTTTTTTTTTTTTAAGTTTTTAAAAATCTAAAAAACTTGAATATGAAGAAAAATTCGGGAATCCATATGGAAGAAGAAAAAATTATCTGAAGAAAATGGTGTTGGTTGGATTTTGATGATCCAAATTATTAATTTTTTAGAATTTTGAATTTGAAGAAAAATATAAAGATACAACCTATGTCTCCACATTTTTTTTTTTTAAATTTGTAATTTTCAATTTTTTTTTATAGTGGAGATCCAAATTTGTTTTCATGTATTTATTTATTTTTAAAATCAGATTTTTTTTTTTTATTCATGGGCATTTAGGTATTTGTAGCGTCCAAATCCAGTCAATAGTTAAACTTGACTAACCTTGACTAACAGTAGGGGAGGTTATTGTCGATTAATGATAAAGTTGTTTTTGGTTGCCAAAGGCCAAACCTCAGGGAGGTTGGCTGCAATTTGCTCTATAGACTATGGTGCAATGCATGTTAGTAGTTGAATCTAACGATTCATATACATTTGCACGGCGGTTATAAATAACATTGGGGTGTACTGGTGTACCTTATTTTATATTGTTAATTTGTTAATGGAGTGAAAACTAGGCATTGAATTTTTTTCGCAATGATCCACAAAATTCAAAGATTTGATAAATTAAAGTAAACAATAAATTACAAACAATATTTCATTCTATAATTTACTCATTAACAATACAGTTACTGTGATAAAATGAGGTTGGTTCAGTGGTTTGCTCCAATCAAGGGTTTGTGGGTTGAGTCTGTCCCCCTCCTCTGAAATCCCGAATTATTGTAATATTTAAAAATAAATAAATAAATAAAACAATACTGTATTGTAACTAAACTCATACTTTCTTCTGTTTTTTTTTTTCTTTTTTCATTCTCATCCTGATTTGGATTTTCATTTTTGTATTTTTTTTTTATTTTTTTTTTTTTGTTTTCATTAGTTTTATTTTTATTTTTTGTTTTATTTTTCTTTCATTTGGCTTTTTTCGATATAAATGTAATGGAGTGTGAAGTGTTTTTTTTTTTTTTTTTACTTGTAATCTGATAGTTGTTTTAAAAAACACTAATACCGGTCGGGTTATGGGTTTACCAAAACTCGAATAGGCATGGTGGAAGATGTACACAAATCAATCAGAATTTATATTTTTATAATTATATAAAAATACAATTTAAATATTAACTAGGTCTCTCCCAACCTGAGTACATAAAACATATGGTGAAGAATCGATTGATAGGGAATGAGATTGCTCACATCTTCAACTCCCTGCAAGCTTGTTTGGTTTGGCTTAACCTCAAATGTAACACTTTACTTATTTGATCAACTACAACCGAGAGGAAAAAACTAAATTCTAATGTCACTGTTTTGAGGAGTAATTTTATAAACAGAAAACGACATGTATAAATTAAATCGAATTGCTATCCGATTACATAAAAGGTTCAATGATCAAGAGGCAGAAATGGAAAACAAATATTACAAGTCTAGAAACAACTAACAAAACATACACAAAGACGATCATGCGCACCGTCATAAAACTCCCGCGTGAAATTTCCAGCACATAAAATGAAGGTTCCTATACAACCATTTCTCATCATCTTAATACACAGATACTATTGCATTTTCTAGTTACATTTTTGAAAAAGTAAAATAGTAAGATGACACACCTAATTGTGAATTATATCAAGATTCAAGACATATTAACCAATAAAAAACAAGTCATTACTTTTGTTCTTACAATTAAGGAACAAGTGAAGTGGCAGAATCTGGAGTAAATACCAAAAACAAATGAATACAATAAGGCTGAAGCTGATTCATGTGAGAACTCACTTCCCCAAGAAATATTTGAATCAAAAGATCTACTTTCTCGCGATTGGTACACAAAACAAGGCTATGTAATTACTACAAAACACAACTTACCCTTCGGGTGCATAAGACACTTGCTGGCTTGGTTTTCAACAGAAAGTTCAACGAGACAAAATATGATGCTAAGATGTTCAATGATATGATTTAAGATGGAAAATTTGACAGGCTGGCTTATAAGACATCTTCACTGAAGCCTGTTCAAACTTTTTCACTGCAGCTTCATTCTCTTCTAAGCTATTCTGAAGAAAATACCTTATCCACCAAGACGAACTTCGCAATTTGGCCTACACAATAACAAATTAACAACATTTCATGATGTCATCTTTGTCCGATCAATTATAGGAACTTTAATTACTAAGCCACTAAGCCAACCCAACATAATGACACTCAAACAGAATTTAGTGTGCTTAATGATACAGAAATTGGTATCAAATCTTCCGATTGCTGTTTATTCAGAGCAATAACAGGTTCTTAAAAGTATATTGAAAGAAAATTACATTTTCCATAGTTCATTCAAAAATTATAGCCAAGCCTAGATCTGAGCATTAATGATAAAACTTGGATTTATGAAACCATAACATTTATGCTTCATATGTGCCAAACACAGTTCTAAACGATTTCTATTCAAGAATAGAATCGACCTAAAAGTGAAAAGGCAGCATCCAGATGACATCATAAGAGTCCACAGTATATTTCAATCCAACCCCATATTGACAAAATAAATTACAAAACAACCAAAGAACAAACAATAATCACTTACTGGACGACCAAACTTGGATAGTTCTGCAACTTTAGCTCTGTGCTGACCTGGATAACCTACAAATGAAAAGACAAGTCAGCAAAAGCTTCAGAATGCAAATCATATTTGATGTGAAATATAAATATAATAACAAAGCACATGTAAACAAAAGAAACAGTTCAGATGCTAGTGTATCACAATCAATGACTAAGTAGATCTTGTATGGGGAGGAATGTGAAGTGTTGGAATCAATCATGTATTCAGGAATTACAATAGTCTCCCGGTAACAGATTGTGAAGAAAATGGAGATGGGGAGCACAAGAAGAGATCAATCCCCTAAATCCAATGTACTCACCAAATGAGTGAAACTAAAGAAAGGCATCATACATTGGATCTGGTTCTGGCATCCTCATTTAATTGACTATAGAAGTTTGTTCTTTGCTTGTATTCAAAAGGGAAGCCGCAAAAGGTGCAACTTCACTTAGGTGTAAGTACCAACCGATAGAATTTAGAAAAAAAAAATGTTGAAAGATTAAAGTAGCCGTTATTAGACAAGAAGTGCATAACAAAGGGGCAGAAGCAAAGCGAAGTATCAGCAAAGAATTGGAAGGATGTCACATATCTCACTCTTCATAGAGTTTCCTTCTTAGAGTATTCATGTTATTATACCAGTAAAGTAATATACCATATTTGCACTCTTTATTCAACCTCCTGGAAGAACTAATTCAGGATACTCAGCAAGGTAACCTATCCCCAACACAAAACCCAATTACCATTGGTTAGCCAATCCATGCCAAAATGCCCAGTCAACTTCTTACTCTAATTTATGTTTTTCATTCAATAAACATTCACAAGTGCACAAGCACTCACAGAATCTTAAACAGGGACTTGCAAAAGCTAAATAAGGGATTTACCAGCAAATATAACTACACCGTCAGCAGATACCCTTGCCAATTCTGGAAGAGTTTTGTTAAGGTATTTAGGGGACAAGTAATCCACAGCATCTGACACTATGACTAGAGAAAATGACTTAGGCCTGTAGGGCAGAGGAAACTTGATATCAGCCACCCGCACAATGCCTTTGCGCACAAGACTCTTGCAGTTGCCATCAGCATCATCCAAGTCATATGGTTCAACACCCCAGGCTTCAGTATCCTCCTCTTTCAACAATTTAGATACCACTGAACAAGTTTCAGGTCCTACATGCAATACTTTATGCATGCTGTCACCATATGCCTTCTTAAGAACAGGTATTGCTCTATGAACTTCTAATGTGCATGAAACACCACCTGCAGACAAGTACTTCAGATTCTGAAATAGAAGAGAAATAGCTGACTCTGACAAATTTCCATGACAGGAAGGAAAAAGGAAAAAGATAGCACAGCTGATAGTTTGTTGGCAAGATATCCATAACACCCAAGTGGCCCAACTGATATCATTCACAATTTTAAAATTTGAATTTCTGTGAATTATGTACTCTTGATTTTAAATTCTGCAAATTTCCTATACGGGATACATACATATGAAAAATTTACAATGTGCAATTAAACTACCTTCAAAAGAAAAGAGAAAGTGAAAGAATAGTAGGACAATAGAATCAAATGGAAATACTTAGTACTAATACCATAAACCATCTTCAGCTGGAAATATTTGCATTGTTATCTATTTAAAAAGAAAAGTGAGAGCGAGAGCTATATTTGCATAACATGGACCAACGATCCCATAAATAAATAATGTTAGCAAATGAATAAATGAGGCATAAGTATCAACTACAAACTCCTCTTGATAAAATAGTAATGAACATCCAATTTAAATAATAGTCACATACTCACATATACAGTGTTGAATGTGCAACATATTTAAAAGCTTATATAAAACCAAAACTACTAAAGAGAACCATAACAAATTACCTTCAATCTTACTTAATGCCTCTCTTTCACTGATTGCTCTACCTGTAAAAGAAACCTAATATAGTAAACACAGTGGATACTGTAGAAACGCAAAACTGCAACTAACAAGAACTGTTAATCCTCAGTTGCCCTTGACAGATAAAAATTTAATCAGCGTTAAAGATAGCAAAGCAAAAGTACATTAAATAAAGTATATTAATTTTCTATGCCAATTTTTTTAGAGCAGTGCTAAGTGCTAACAGAATCTCACTCATTCATCATGGGGCAGCAAGTGTCCACTTCCTTCTTTTTTAAGTCAAATCTCAAATTTAACTTTTGGAAGCTTATGTAATGGGTAAACAATTCTGTTAAATCAATTGAACCCTACTATTTTCACAACATTAAAATAATTTTTCCATAAAAATCTTCTTCTTCTTTTTTTATGTTGCTTACAATTGATTTTATTTGATTAACTTTTAATTGAATCAATTAACTTTTTTTTTTTTTTTTTTTTGAAAAATTGAATCAATTAAATTAAAACTAGGATGTTAGACACTTTTGGAAGCAAACGTAATGGGCAAAGTGGCAAAAAAACTCATAATATATCGTTGGAATCATCTCAAAAATTTTCTAAATGAACTCAGTATAACAAACCGTACTAAAAAGAAAATCTCTACTAAATGTTTTTTATATCACAAAATAGTGCCTAAAAAGGGAAAAAAAAAAAAAAAAAAAAAAAAAAAAAAAAAAGTGCAAAAACCAAGGCTGAAACGACTAATTTTGGGAAAATGGTTGTGCATCACAAAAGTTTCCCTAATGAAAATAGTAGTGTTCATCAAGACAATTCCAACAATATATTATGAGCTCAAATCTGTGATCGTTTACCCATTATGGAGGTTTTCAAAAGTAAAATTTGATATTTGACTAAAAAAAAAAGTGGACAGTTGTCACTCCACGAGGAGTGAGTGTCCTACAGCAGTCGCCTAGGCGACTGCTGTTGGCACTGCTCATCTTTTTATTCCCCTTTCTAGGAAAGGCTTGAACAAAAGCTTGCTGTTTGACATAAAACGAACTTCACTATTTTCAGATACCGGTCTCATATGGATGAGAAGGATAGAATTCAGGAACTAGTAATCATTCAGCAATAATCAAGCTAACAGAAGAAATACAAACCTGACCCACTATATAAATAGCATATAAGAAGAACGGCACCCTGAAATGTTCAAAAAGAAAAATATTCATTAATGCTTTCATGGAGCATGTGGATTTAGAAAGTCATATTAGCTTCCTTTCTAAAGGAACACCGGTTGTAGACAAAATAATTGTTAGAAAATGATAATACAATGAGACAAAAATACAGGAAATAACAATTGCAAAGAAACATACCACAACCAAAAGTCCGATAGATAGTAAAGGCGATGAGCGTGATTTTGAATGAATTGAACCCAAAAAAGGTAAACCTCCACCATCAGAATGGCGTCGAGACGGATTTACTGGCCTCCTTGACATGGCTTTATAACAATGGAAAGCGTCCAAAACCTATAACAAATAAAGAAAGACCAAACCATACTCTCAATAAAAAATGTAATGCTCTCACTCTCTGAATTCATAAATATGCTTTGTATTAGTTGATTCAGATATAATTACAACTCTAATTCATTAAAATTAAACTTCCTCAAAAGACAAGAGTACGTCTTTCATCTTTAAAGCCAAAACAAAACTTATCATACCATTTAACTAAAGCGAGTTCAAACTATCAGTAATTGACCAGCAAATTAACATCGAAACTCTACAAAACCTCAATGAACAATGATTAACACTATTGCCAAGATACTACAGACTAAGTAACTAAATTACTCATCAAATTAACATTAGCATTTCTGGTATATGCAAAGTCCAATAATATCCACAATGTTGCAGTAACAGAGACATTAGCACCCAAAGCACTCCAGAAAATACTGAAAATATATATTGACCATGTACGACTACGTTTTTGTAAACTATTGAAAGCTTGAAATAGTTGTAGAATCATATAAATGAACCAGACACCGTTTTGTTAATAAGGTGAATCCAAGAATCTACTATAAATTCAATGACTATCAAATCAAAAAAGTGAAAGAAATTCAATGAAGAGAATACCTGAAATCAACGAACAGATCGGTCAAATTAGGGCGCGATCCAGATCTGTTCTGTTCTGCTTTTACACTAATCAGAGACAAGTAAGAAGGAGATAGATTTTTTTTATTATTTTTTTTAACTTATTTTGTTTATAAATATATGGGAAAATTACACAAACATCATCGAGTTTAGATCTAATTGCCATTATAGGCAACTCTTTCGTTAATAGTTAACTTGTGATATGAGGGGCAAAAGTGACTTTTTACCTATAAAATAAGAAAAATTCATATAAGGCCAGTTAAATGCTGAAATAGATATTTTATAATCCCTTCCAATATTAAAACTTGTAAAGTTATTAATTAATCACTTGTCAAACATCATTTTTATGTCAATATTATTAAATAAGTTTATTTCAACTTTCCAAAAACAATACCAAATTATCCATCAGCATAAAAGGTAAACATGATTAAAGAATCATAATGTTCAATCTAAGTCATTTGAGCCAAACCATTTTTTTTTTTTTTATGTTGAACCAAACCACTCAAACACACAAGCAAACTTCAATTAATTTACAAGATATTAAAATAATAATGATAGAATTGATCTTCTTTACTACAAGCTTCAATTAAATCACTCATTATATATATATATATATATATATATATATATATATATATATATATATGTTGATTTGGATGTGGATAGAATTGAGAGGTACGGTTACCAATAGGTTATGCTTGCAGCCGCATCCATTTGATATCTAAATGCTTGATGTTCCTTCTCCATACATGCAAAGTGATATCTTCTTAGTGTAAGATCCCTGCATGACTTGTTAAAATAAAAAATAAAAAAATCCATGCATGGTGCTTTTGATTATTCTTCAATATATGTTGTAAACTTTACAAAAATTAAAAGTTAATTAAATATAAGGCCAGTGATTTCTAGAGCCACTGATTTGGTGAGACGGTCCCTCAATGGCTATTAATTTTTCAAAATTGATCAAATTAACTATTTCATAGAAAGAAAGTATCAACTATTACCACTTTACCCATTAATTGTTTGAAGTCCGTTTGTTTATATCATAACCTTTTAGAATAGAGGTCAAAACAGTAAAATAAGTCTGATCCTTGTTTAAATCAGTCTGTCATTTCCATTCAAACAAACAATTTTTATAAACTAACAGTATGTTCTTTTCATTGCAATTCTAACATGTAGGTTTTGAAAACAAAATAGGCGTAGCGGAAAGGTGGGCCATGATTAATTTTCTATCAAAACAAAACCGTTTTATTGGTCTTTGTGATCATATTAATTTTAATATTTAAAGGAAGTAAAGAATGAAATCGCTACCCTTACTTTTAAAAGAATAGCAAGTTGAGAGGAAGATAGATAGAGATGAAAGTAATGATTACCTTCAATAATTCATTTTATATTAAAAAAAAAAACATAAAATTATTATAATTAAATAATCATATTATTATATTATATTTTTTATGTATATATATATATATATAATTTTTCTATTGTCAGTTCGTCCTGATAAAAAATATATCAGGACGAAGAATGTAGACTATTATATTTAAATACTTTGACTTAAAGTGTATAAACTTGTCATAACTTCTCTATAATCTATAGTCCACATTCTTCGTCCTAATATATTTATATCAAGACGAACTGACAGTAAAAAAACTATATATATATAACATTAGACATCATTAATCGGTGGGTAGAGTCCCAAAAAGGGCATAAACTATTGCCCATAAAATTTTTTATGGGTGTCATGTCATAGATAACAATAATTGCCTATAAAGGACAGCTTTCTGTTGGATTTTGACAGAATAACTGCCAATGAATAATATTTAGTCGAAATAGTAATTTTAGAACAATTTAAATAGTGAATAGTCTTTTTGGTACTCAACCCACCAATTAATGGTGTCTAGTGTTATTTTCTCTTAAATATATTAGAACTTCATAAATTATTTGTTATTATCTTAATCAAACATTAAAGTGTTTGGACTAACAAGTTGCTTGATGTGTATGCAAACTATTGTTGTTGTATTCCAATAAAATAAAAAATAAAATAAAAAATGTTATCCTTAAGTCGGAATAATAAAATCAAATATATCACCTATGCATTCTTTTTAAAAAAATAATTATTAATAAGGTTTGGATCTGAATTCATACATAAATAGATTGTTTTGATTTTATTACACCGTTTTACGGGAATAATATGATACATCTCTTATTAAGCATTTTTCTTCCTCACAAACTCTTTTTAATTTGCCAAAGGTAGTAATTGTCCAAAAAGATAAACCAATTGAATTCACTATAAAATGCTGATCATTCTTAGGTTGTGGAACTTATTATTGTATTTTGATTAGATTAGATTGGATATATATTACTATGTGTTTGGTGTATAATTGGTCATCGGAGTTGATTATATTATATTAACTTTTTCAATAGAATAAAATAAATATTTAAAATATTTAAAATTTTTGAATAAACGAAATATAATCACTAGTAATAAATAAAAATATTTTAAAATAAACATGAATTTATTATTTTTTTTTTTTTTGTTAAAATTAAGAGTGGTGCTATTGGCAACCCACTAATGATCTAATAATGTCCTGGTTTTTAAAATTCAAAAATTTATTTGATATATTTCCAAAACTATACCTTTTTTCCTCCATTTCCTTTACTCTCATCCAGCACCCCTTCATTGTATATATATATTTTTTCATTCATGTTGTTTATCATATTGTGTTCATTAGAGAGCAAAAAAGAAGAAGAAGAAGAAAAAACAAACTTAGTGACAATGAAAAGAAAAAAAATGTAATACAAGAAACTTCAAATTTACTTTTAAATAATGATTACTTTAAAATACATGATGTTATCGGTTTCTTCGACAATATAAGTTGTATGCAATAAAATAAGCAAAAAAAAATTAGGGTTTGTGAGAGAGAGAGAGAGAGAGAGAGAGAAATTTTTTTTTTTATGAAAATATATAAAGAGCATTTATGAGGTGAGTTAAATTTGGAAGATAATTAAAAAGGGCAGTTTAGTAAATAAATCAAGTAAATTTTTGAATTTTAAAAACTGTGACATTATTAGATCATTAGTGGGTTGCCAATAGCACCACTCTAAAATTAATTAATAATTATTTTTTAGTTTTTCAATAATTTTTATGCTATTTTAATTAAAACCCAATGTTGCACGGGGAATGCTATCTACCTTTCCCATTTGCCTTTCCTATTTACCTTTCCCATTCATTGTTTGACACGTGTACACTTTTTCATTTAATAAAAAGTTCTAACTTTTTGCTACAAAACTTATTTACGTCTTTACCCTTGATGGTTGCTTTTATCATTTCATTAATAAAGGGTAAAGACGTAAACAAACTTTGTAGCAAAAAGTGAGAGCTTTTTATTAAATGAAAAAGTGTACACGTGTCAAACAATGAGTGGGAAAGGTAAATGAGAAAGGCAAATGGGAAAGGTAGATAGCATTCCCCATGTTGCACATATGGGCGTAGCTTAGCCGATAGATGAATGAGCTTGAGGCTTAGACAAATGACTTCCAAGTTAGCAGCTCAAATCCTACCAATTGTAAAAAGCTTCAAAAAATAACTGATCTAAATAGGTGGTTAGATAGATATCTTCAAAAAAAAAATCATGAAGCCCATAAGTTTCATCAAAACCAACTAATTTGGACCATGTGTATACTCTTAATCTAAGTAAAAGAGCTAAACCTTTCCAATTGCGAAGGGAGATTCTCAATGATTAATTGATTATATTTTATGATTTAATATGTGGATAGTTAAAAAGACAAGATGAGGTTGCCCAATAGTAAGTGTCTGTTTAGGAGAGCTTGTCTACTGGTTAAAAGAGTTTTTTTAATTAAAAAAACTCTTTTCAATTTTTTTTGTATCGTTTGGTTGTCACCCAATAGATCTTTTGAAGTTTTTTTAATAACACCATAATTTAATATTTGCTAGAGTATTTTGGTAATTCTATCATCAAACAAGCTTTCTTTTAATTGACAATCAAACGACCAACTACTTTTATTTAAAAGCTTTACCTCTAAAAGATCTACCGTAAAAAGATATACTTGAAAAGCTCTTCCAAACGTACTCTAAAGCTCCTTAGTCCTCACAAGTCACACCCACACTATAAAGCTATGGTCTTGTGGATTTGAGTCGCTCCATAAAACTCGGAATTATTGTAATATTTAAAATAAAATTAATAAATAAATAATATGTGGAATTGTGGATAGTTAGAAGATAAGGACTGGTTAACGTAGAATATGAGAACCGCACATTAAGAAGAGCGCATGATGTCACTCTCACACAAGCCGACCCCACAAAAAAAAAACAGCTATTTCTCTTCTCCCCGACCCCACATGATGTCTGTTAATCATTTCTTCTTTCTAATAAATTAAATTCAACTTTTTTTCTCTCTCCATATCTTCGGCATACTGAAAAAGAGTTAATATTAAAAATCCCTTCACTTTTGAATTATAATTATATATATATTTACAAATGCTTTTATTTTAGAAACCTCCCATATGAACTAATACCGTTAATATTTTGTTTGTGTTGACAATTAAAAAGTTTAAAATATCTCTATTTAAACTTCAATTGTATGAATTGACTATTATACCCTCATACTTTTACCAAATAAATTAATAAAATGATACAAAATATGAGAGTGTTAACTTGCAACGGAGAATCTATTTTGTGGACTATTTAATCCTTAAAAATAACAAAATTACAAATGAACCAAAAGCATTGAAATGAGTATTTGTTTTGATTTATAAAAAAAAAAAAACAAATAAATACATAAATAAATACATATTCTGGTTTATTTTCAATGTTTTTGGTTCATTTGTAATTTTGTTATTTTTAGGGATAAAATTGTCCACAAAATAACTTCTCCTTTCTAATTTAACATTCCTGCCTTTGTATCATGTAAGGTCTCAGTTTATTGATTGGCTTATTTTGTAGACAAACCACATTTGGGGTTTTTGTAAGGGTAGATTAGACTTTCAAGACCTCAAGAGAAGAAGCACCAAAGGTAAATTTCTAGTGCTTACTTTGCTTTGAAGAGATTTAGTTATATACACACACATTTCATGCATATCCATACTTTGTGTATATTGTGTGTTTTTATGTGTACATTCATGTTTAAATAATATCTCTTCTTGCATATTTTATTGATTGCATCTTGTGATTAAAATGACATGTCATATTAGACATTTGGATGCAATCTCCTTCACTTGTTTACTCTTGCACAAATTGCATGTGAGTGTGAAGGAAGAGGGAATTGCGCTGGTCGTGCGCTACTCGACCAGCGCAGATCCTCCAGTGGTCTTTCGCTGGTCTTGCGCCCCTAGTCATGCGCAACTCTCACTAGCACAAATCGCCCAGTGGTTTGCCGCTGGTTGTGCGCCCCTCGCGTGCGCTGGTCCACCAGCGCTTAGTGTAATTTTTGGATGTGCGCTGGTCATGCACTACTCGACCAGCACACGCACCAGCGCACACTGCCATACCTGATGCGAATTTTTTCAAAACGACCTCACTTTAATTAAGTCCTATATATATATGACTCTATGTTTTTAGGTTGTTCTTAAGAGTTCAAAAATCATATTTTTCCTTAGAATATCTTTCAAGAGAAAAAATTCACAAGAACTCACCTTTAAACACTCAAAACTTTTCCTTTGTTCATCAAAGTTCATCTAGGATCATCCATGACCATATAGGATGCATCCATGCATGGTTTTGCATCATCACATCTTCCTTGGTATGTTTTTCACTAACTTCATCTAATTTTAGTGTTTTTCATATTAAGACATCTCTTTAATTACTTGTATGTTATTAAATCATATGCCAAATACAAGTTAGAGATTATTTGTGATGAATTGATTGAGTGTTGTATTGTGATAGCTTTATAGGATTGCTTAATCTATGTTTAGCTAAGCTTTATGATATGTCATTTAGCCATTGATATCTAGGATTATTCTAATTGCAATATTGTCATCCTAGATAAGCATATAGGGTTACCTAGCTCTAATTGCATTTTTGGATATTTCATATATTCATTTAGGTTGAATTATCTCTTCATTGAGAAGTGAGACTTGTGTAGCTTCCGGGATTAGGTTGCGTAAATCACAGCAATTGGACTAGGTCCATTTATACTGGGATTAGGTAGGTGTGTGATTATATACCGAGATTATGTTGTAATCTTTAACACATTTAGTGGATTCGAGGTTCAAGTGTGGCGCACTTACTAGACCGTGGTTTTTCCCGTGAGAGTTTCCACGTAAATATCAAGTGTTATTTATATTTCGCAGCATATTACACTTGCTATATTATATTGACTATTATGGGTATTTTCGTAATCTTGACCATACACGAAAATTGGGTAAAATCGGATAAAATCTATTCACCCCCCTCTAGATTAATATTGAACTCACCGAGTATTTGTTTCATATCATCTTATTAATTTTTATTTGGTAAACGTATTAGGGTATAATGGTCAATTCATACAATTGAAGCTTAAATATATACATTTTAGACTTTTTAACAGTCAAACTCAATCAACATAAATGGAATGCTAACAGTGTTAGTCTATAGGGGAGGTTTCTAAAATAAAAGCATTTGTAACTATACATCCAATAATAATTTAAAGGTGAGGGGAGGTTTTTAATATTAATCCTACTTAAAAATAAAGTGGGACACCCTTATATTATATCATTTATATCATTATATGCACCCCTTCATAGTCATAGTCTAACCAATTTGATCGGTTTTGATATTTACGTAATTATGTTGTATTGAATGGATAATATTACGTGGAGTTAACAATCATTTGATTAAGACGAGATGAGGTTGATCTAGTGGTAAAATCTCTCACACATGCACCATGAGATTCGGGGTTCGAGTCCTTTCTAGAAAAATCCGTAGTTTATGTAATAATATAATACTTTAAAAAAAAACAAAAAAATTATTTGATTAATATTATATTTGGTTTGATGGAATAGGAGAGAAAGAAAAAGAAAAGAAACACGTAGTTTTCTTATTTCGTGTTTGGATTGTTAAATAAAAGGATATGAAAGGATAACGAGGGAAATGGAGGGAATAGTTTCTTCTTATTTTGACCAGTTTGGTTTCTCACCAGAATTGAACAGAAAAGAGGGAAAAGAATTAAAAGTTAATGATTTTTTTTCAATATTCCAAATCAAACCTCATATTTTTTTTTTCTTTCCTTTCCTTTCAATTCATAATTATCCAAACAACCATCACTAAAAACATTATCATTTCCTATTATTTCCTACCATTTCCTTTCATTTTCTCTCTAACTTATTATTTGAAAATAAATACGGTGTCGGGGGGGGGGGGGGGGGGGGGGGGGGGGGGGGGGGGGGGTGTGTGAATGGGTTGTTAATCGATTATTACCAATTTTTTTGATTAATTAATATTAATCACAATTAACCCAATTCAACAAACAATAAAAATCAAGTAAAAGTGTGGAAATATAAAGAACACTTGATTTTTACGTGGAAACCTTAAATATGGAAAAACCACGGGAGTAGCACGCTAGCCACTTAAGCCACAACAATCCACTATATGAAAAGACAGTTACACCCTCAAGTGATACACGGACTCTCACTCACAATAACCTCAGGCTATGGGTATTACCACTCATCACTCTTGGTTCAATTCTAGTGATATCCCCCGATCCACTACTCTTGGCGTGAGCACCCCCTAATCTACCCGCAAGCCTTTTATAGTGATGCTTGGCAATGCTTGCCAACCAACCCTTGGTTGCAAGACTTCACTTGCTTGTGCAACTTTACTTAGAAGCCACAAGACTTTAACTCATTGAAGAGAATTAAAAGTTTAGGTGTGAACATATGACAATGATGCTCAAATGCAATAATGTGTAAGACCACACACAAAATGTCTAACTAGATGTTATAATGTAATTCAACAACCTAGTTATCAAACAATGTCTACATGCCTATACATGAGGACTCAATTAGATGTGTAGAGTAAATCTAACAACCTAATTGTCAAATAAACACACATGAACATTCAAGAGAGCTTGACTATATAAATAAACATGAATCTATTAACCTAGTCATCAAACAATCTCACAAGAACATTACAGGCTTAGTTATTTAGGTAAAACAACCAAATCATGCAAGCTATCACAAATTCAACATGACTATATGATTTAAAGACAATCTACCTACATAGTCAACAATAAATGTGTAAAGAATATTTATGACCTAGCTTTTTAGGCAAAAATAACCTTATCAATTAAGCTATCAAAATACAAACACAATCATATTATCAATTAACACGATAATGCATTCAAAACGATTTCTACAATCCTATGCATTAAAAATGAATTCTTGGACAAAAAGAACAATAAACAAAGATGGGATGTTTGTTCTTACTTACCAAGTCAAGAATGATGAAGACCCATGAAAGATTGATGCAATGGATGCATGGGTTTTGGGTTTGGAGAGTTAAACAAGCTTGAATGAAGCTTTCTCTCTCTAGGATCTCTCTCTCTCTCTAGGGTTTGTGTTCAAGTCAAGAATGATGAAGACCCATGGAAGATTGATACAATGGATGAATGGGTTTTGGGTTTAGAGAGTTAAACAAGCTTGGATAAAGCTTTCTCTCTCTAGGATCTCTCTCTCTCTAGGGTTTGGGTTCTTGGTTGGGTAGATGGGGAAGATGAGAAAATGATGTATTTATAAAGCCCAAGTGAAACTGAAATTCCCTTAAGTAATAGTGTAAAATATACCTAGAGGGGGGGTGAATAGGTATAGGCCCAAATCTCTTCCAATAATAAAAATAATGCGGAATATAACAAAGAAAATGCACACTTGATTAGATTTAACAAATGAATTGATTTAACTAATGCAAGAGTAAATCAATATACAAGATATGCAATCAATGTAAGATATGGAAGATAAAGAAAAGTAAAGCGAAAATTGACACAAGGATTTTTACGTGGTAAAACCTCAAAGAGGAAACATCCACGGTTTGATACCACAACCACCGGTAGTGAACTATCAACACATAATATTCGCTCAAGTTATCACCTCCTAGTCTACCCAATGGCTAGTGAACTACCAAGCTTACTTCTTATCCAAGACGCTCATGTCTTTAGGAAGATTTCTTGCTTGTCTATCCGGATCCTCCCGACCTTAGACAAGTCTCCTTGCTTGACTATCCGAGTCCTCCCGACTCTAATCAAGACTTTTTTGCTTTATCCACAAAGCTAGTGAACTACCAAGTCTACTTACTATCTGAGATGTGTTCTACACCTCTAGGAAGCAACTTCCTATCCAAGACGCTCACGTCTCTAGGAAGATTTCTTGCTTGTCTATCCGGATCCTCCCGACCTTAGACAAGTCTCCTTGCTTGACTATTCGAGTCCTCCCGACTTTAATCAAGACTTCTTTGCTCTATCCACAAAGTTTCACTCACTTTGCAAGAGACTTCAACCTTATACAAGACAATGATCTAAGTGATGCAAACACAATCAAATAAACTAGATGATCAATCAAGCTAAATGTACATGCTTAGTGATAAACTAGAATTATGCTTTCAACACACAATCACAAATCTATCTAGAAATCAAAGTATGTGAATCAATAAGAACAAGATATGAATATTCAATATATCACACAAAAAAATCTTAGTTCTTAGATGATGAAATTAAACCTAGAAAATGTCATTAGGCACAACATATATGATATTTCCAGAATCAATTTCAAGATAGGTCAAGTTTAACAATATATGTTCAATTGAAATCAAATGGCTAAAACTCAAACAAACACTCAATCATAAAACCCTAGCATATGTACTAGCATTCTTCTCAACACATTTCATCAATCAAATAGAAATAATAAAAGAGATGATCAAAAGAAATTGAAAGAAGAACAAGTAACACATATAAAGTTGAACCATGCACTAAAATCAGACCACTGGGAAATATGACGAAGTCAACTACCTCTGGAAATGCTTGGGTTTGTAGCTCTCATCGAGACCAACATTTTTGGCTTTTTGATCACTCGATTTTGAGTTCGTATGAAAAAGTTATGATCGAAATAAGAACACTAAAATTATGAAGATTTCTGCAGAATTTTCCTTTCAAAATTTTCTTTAAGTTATGTTTGGAGGGAAGGAAAATCATTTTTGAATGATTCAAGGAGGAAACAAAAATGACCCAATCGGAGGCGCCCACATCACACTCCCCGTGTGGGGCACGTGGGCCACACGAGACCAGAGGGGTGCTCTGGCCGTGGGCCCCATGGCCTCCACACGTGGTGGCCAATTTGGCCTTGCTAGCCTCTCGCGCGCTCTTCTCATATTCTTCAGCCGTATTCGGGCATCCGAACTTCGATTTCGAATCCATTTTTGGATTACGAATTATGACTCCCTCACGCACAACTATGACTACAAAACTTTGACAAATGGTTGAGAAATTGTCTTGGAAAATGACAACGAAGTCAACTCAACGAATAAGAATGTAAAGTAGCGTAGATATATCGTTTGGATTCGAAACCTTATGAATGAGTAACTGAAATGACCGAGACTCAATAAGGAATCAAATAAAAAAATGTTCAAGTCCAAAATACAAGAAACACAAACATATAAACACAATGTTACACAAGTATGCCATATCTACGCGATAGTCATAAAACATGCAATTGTACAATGTTTGTCTATAAGAGACCAATGCATGTGCATACTTAAAAGTGTGTGAATGTGTTATACCAACTATTTGCACAATGATGCAGGGACACACATGTATGAATTGTGTGTGTGTGCGCTAACGCCTTTCAAGAGGATATAAGTCTAAATATACCTTTAACGCTTTCACCTCTTGAGGACGTTATTTGCACTAGAGGTTGCTCTTCAACTTTGAAGCTTCTTTTCTTCTAAGAACATCCTAAGCAACAACTATTACAAATATAGAGCGTTTTGCAATGGAATCAAGCCAATACAAATCATGAACCTTACAGAAACTATGTCGTTTTGGAAGAAATAGAAAAATTATGGGCATTTCTGCTGTATGTTTCCGCGGTACACGTGACGGTGCAGCAACTCAAGATTTAAGTGCTCCGAAACATTACCAAACGACATCGAAATCTATCGTATAATATACCGTTGGAAATGTATGGATGTCTACTTTCTACCCCTTTTTACGGAATGACATTTTGAGGTATGGTCAATTGAGTGACCAAAGGTCAGACACGGACAACAACAGAGTTGCCCTATTTTGGTGGTCACTTTAGAGATTTTAAAACCAATCCAAATGGTCACGAAATATTATGAATAATATACCGTTGGAAAGGTATGGGTGTCTAGTTTGTACAAAAATTTTCAAAACTCATTTTGAAACTTTGTATAAAATGTTATGATCACAAGACCATGCAAATGTCAATTTTGAAAACATTTGAAACATTGAAATCCAATCTTTTGAAACTAGACACCTTACTCTATTTAACCACACCATAACTAACACTAATCCAAGAGAAGAATGGGACCCTCTCAAATGGTCAATCATCAGGCTAAGACATTCACACCATCGTGCAAGCACGGATGTTTTCGGTCATACAAACGGAAACGAATTACATCACACAAAAGACTATCATGAAGTGCATGTGTGGTTGTAAGAGAAATGCACACATAAACAATGAGGTACAAATGCATGTCAATTACAAATGCATGAAGTGTGTGTGTGTGTGCACCCTAATCTCTTCAAGAGACAAAGTTAAGTGAGTATACCTTTCACTCTTAAAGTGATGGAGATGCTTGAAAGCTTGCCTTGATAATCATCAAGAAGACCTAAGCTACCAATTACACAATCATACCCAATGTGTTTGTCATGAAATAAGCCAATCATAAAATAGAGGTCCTTACATTATTTCATTTCCTTTTTTTCCATCAATCCAAATAGTGTAAGGCCCCCTTTTGTATTGCTTTTGAGAAGTTTGAAAATATATTCCCGTGTGTCTAAACAACCTAGGGGGTGAATGAGTTATTAATCCGATTAGTTACCAATTTTTCGGATTAGTCAATATTACAAAAAATAACCCAATTCAATGAAATACAATCAATGTAATTAAAGTGCGGAAAACAATAAATAGAACGTTGATTGATTTACGTGAAAAACCCACAATCGAGAAAAACTCATGAGCTATTCTGCTAGCTACACACGGTCTTCAAATCCATTACTTGTAACGATGTTTGCAACCTAGATTGACCTCTAGTCACACCATTCTCGGCCACTAACCCACCAATACTACCCTATGGGCCTTTAATAGTGATCTTAGACCAAAATGTTTATGTACTACACAACGTAGTCACAAGACTTAACTCTCAATGAAGAGATCAACAACCTATATGAATATATGACAATATTCAAATATGCAATTAATGCTAGGCTATACTAAATGCTTATCTAGAGATTAAATGATGTCAATGAAATCAATCTTAAATATCAATATGTCTAAATGAATGTTCATAAAGACCTAACTAGATATAGATATGAAAACTTAAAATCTAGTCATCAAACAAAGTCAATCAATATAAGTTGTCATTAAACATGGCAAGGACAATAAATGCAATCAAGAAATGCAATCAGTGAGTCCTAATCAACAATGTCTAAATGCAAAGCATAACGACTTAGCTAGAGGGAAAAATGGTCCTAAATGCTAGCTATTAAAGAAAACTAAAAAACTCAACCAACATTCTGTTAGTATTATGCTCAATAGCAAGAGTGTAATATTGTTTTTGACAATCTTTTCATATTAATAAAGTGATTTTTGATTTAAACAAATCTTATATCATTTATAGATTGATTATTATAATTGTCAAAGTAAATGATCATAAGGTCAAAGACTATGAGAAAAGAAGAATTGTTCGTACATCTGGATATGTATGAGGTAGACACAATTATTTAGTTAGTCTTGAATAATGTTCACAACTTAAGTTAAAGGTTAGGCACCTTTATCTTGTTAAAGTTATAGAATTCTTTTGCTAGCATTTGAGTGGGATCAAATGAGTTATGATGAGTCTAAAATCATCGGAGGGTCTTCGAGTAAAAGAATCTAGTGCACTGGGTGCATTGAACTGGATCACAATCACATTGAACTGGCTCCCATTTTTATAAAACAGGTCAACCCAGCCCGGCACATAAAAAAGGTGTGCCGTACCAGGCCGAGCCCGGGCTTTTTCGGCCCGGCACAAATGGGCCGTGCCAGCCCACTTTTACACCGCTACTTACACTCATACGTGCTTCCATTCACTCATTCTTATATGACATAATAATTAACTGAAAATATTATTGTATTGCCTGACATGATTTGATAAAGTGAAATTGTAGTATATCTGAGAAATTTTTTTCTTAGCATGATCTGCAATAATGTTAAAGTAATACTGTTGTGCAAATAATTTGTCCAAAACGACAAGACATGTTAATTTGTCCGTATTATATAATTGATAAAAATTAGCATATCACATCATTTGACCTGAGAATTTGAACAATTTTTTTTTAATAATGTAGCTTTATTGATATTGTTAACATATTTTATGAAAACATTATATAAATTAAGGTTTATGCAAAAGTAAATATTTTATTTATTTTGTATATAGAATATAATATGAATCTTCCATCAAAATTATTCAAACCTAAAATATTGGCAGACATATAAATATTGGCAGACTGAATGAGCATATGTCAAGAGAAGTTATAGATTAATTATCAATATTCAATATAATGTAGTACTTTTATTTATTATTACTATTACTCAACATGTTCCTCATTTATCATTAGGGCCAGTTTTGTATTGCTTTTAAAAAGTTAAAATCAGATTATTTTATAATTTTGACATAAAATGGTGTTTGGTAAAACTTCTAAAAGTGATTAATTAATAATCTTTCAAGTTTTGATAGTGATTTTGAGAAGTAGGTGTGGGGTTACTTTTTGAAAGTAATTATGTAATAATCTATTTCAACATTTAATACATCTTTTAAAATATCATTATTATCCTTATGAAATCAAGTTAAAATCATTTATATACCTTAATTAATCTTAAATTAAATATTCTATTTAAATATTGATTTGATTTATAAAATCTTTTAAAAATATTTTTATTGTTCTTATGGAATTTATTTTTCCAATTTAAATATTCTACTTAAATATTGATTTAATATATATAATTAATGAAAAAAAAAATGAAATAGGGTCATAAACTCATGTATATTTTAGTCATTGTAACTAATCTCAGCACTTTTACAATAAAATTACTAAACATATGTATACTGCTTTTGAGCTACACAGTAGTTTTAAAAATACAATTAACCAAACATCTGCTGATTAACTTCACAGCTGATTATTCCTTCAGCACAGCTAACAGTGATTATTATAAAAGTTACAGTAATACCAAACTGGGCCTTAGTTAGATTCATCTTCTTATGCTTAGTCAACAATTTTTTTTTTACTTAATCATTAACTTATAAACCATTTCCCGATATATTTTGATAGTAAATGACAATTATTCAACTTGATAATATAAGACACACAGTAACTTTATTTAAGTCATTGACATGAAGATGAAAATTCATATATATTAGTGTATAGTTTTAATTTACTTACTATATATTATTAAAATATTGTGAATGTTTGTACGAATAAAATAATTATAATTATAATCATAAATTAGACGTCACATATTTTATTTGGATTTTAGTCATTTAGTGTGTACATTATCTTCCCTAATGAGCTTTTTTGTATGAGTCAGCAAATCAACTTGTGAAATTATTTTAAGGGTCCATCTACCATGACCACGACTGTTTTTTAAATATCATTTAATCATACCATGTGAGACATAATCTAACTCATATCTCACTATTTTTTTAACTTATCTTTTAAACTATATTATTACATTTTTATTTATTTTAAAGGACTAATTGCACAAACGTCCCCTGAGTTTAGGCATAATTGCATGTATATGGAATTTTTACCCATAATTACACAAACACCCCTGTAATTAGTTGACTTCGTTAAATCTAACCATTGTCCACAATTTTAACCAAAAAATGACTAAAGTGCCCCTAGTTACCTATTTTATTATTAATTATATATATACTTTATTTTTTTTTGACAATTTATATATATACTTAAAATAATAATTATATACAATACTTAATTATTTATTTAACAATTTTTATAATCCATTTTTTAATCCATTTTTTTTACATTTTTATAATCCATTTTTTTAAATAAATAAATTAAGTATTATATATAATTATTATTTTTAAGTATATATATAATTATTTTTTTAAATATATATATATATATATAATTATTTTTTTAAGTATATATATAAATTGTCAAAAAAAAGAGTATATATATAATTAATTATAAAATAGGTAACTAGGGGCACTTTAGTCATTTTTTGGTTAAAATTGTGGTCAATGGTTGGATTTAACGAAATCAACTAATTACAGGGGATGTTTGTGCAATTATGGGTAAAAATTCCATATACATGCAATTATGCCTAAACTCAGGGGAAGTTTGTGCAATTAGTCCTATTTTAAAAGCTTGTGATAAGAGTTAAGAATTGATACCACCATTGTGGTTGGATTGTTTCGGTCGGACAATATACCCGATTCCGATTCGAATCGCCGTACACATAGATGATATATTAATTTTTTGATTTATTGGCATTAGACCCCTCATTGAATTATACACGAATTTGCAATGTGACCCTTGAATGTTTTTTTAAGCGTTAAACCCTCTGAACTCTCATATTTTGGCAAACCGTTTATTTTATTGTCCCCTGGCCGCTGTTTGAGGGGGGCATCTATAAAAGTTTTGTCTAAAAATGAGAGTTCAAGGGATTTAACGTTTAAAAAAAACATTCAGGGAGCATATTGTAAATTCGCATACAATTCAGAGGGATCAAACGTCAATAAGTATATTTTTTTTAAAAGTAAAGTATTATTGCTAATTAATTACCAATTTTTAAAATCTGAAACTAAACAGGTTAATCTAATCTGTCGGACCTTTTGAGCTATTAAAGAGTAAATGAACGACAAACAATAATTAAGTAATTATAAATGGAATTGGGATTTAAATGGCAAGTAATGCAACGTAGTTCAAAATTTGATAAAAAGTTTATTTTAGTAAGTGATTTGCCGTTTTTTTAATTTATTTATTTTTATTTTTTTTATATTACTTTTGGTGATGACAATTCGAACAGATGAAATGTTCAATCTCAATCTCAATCTCAAATGTTAGATGAATGAGTTTGGGGTTTGGGTAAATAACTCCTAAGTCAGTCGTTCGAATCTTACTAATGGTAAAATCCTTTAAAAAAAAAAAAAGGATTAATTGCACAAACATCCCTTGAGTTTAGGCAAAATTGCACTGATATGGAAATTTTACCTATAATTGCACAAATATCCCCTACTGTTAGTTGACTTTTGTCAACTTTAACCTTTGACCAAATTTAAAGTATGAAATGTCTAGAATACCCCTAGTTAATTGTTTTAATCAAGTTTTTTATTTTCCTTGAAATCAATAAATCAAAAGACTTTATATAACTTTTCAAAAAAAAAAAAAAAAAAAAAAAAAAAAAAAAAAAAACATTATATAACAATATATTTAAAAAAATCTGAGCCAAAGAACAAATTTGTTAGAAGCAAATTACTCATGGAGGAGTGGTGAAGAAATCCATAATTATCTTTAGTATTTTTGTATGAACATAGGAATAAAACAACAACAACCCACACAAACACAAACAATGAATGTCAAACAGCTAAACAACCCACACCTGAACATCAAAAACAATAGCTAACTCAAGCACAAACACTGAATATCAAAACCACAAGAATCTAGAAATCCAAAAGGTAACAAATGGCCATATTAACTGATAAAATTGAATTTGAATTGGATATATACATTACAATGAAGTGCAATTAATTAATTCGAATCAAACCCACTTCCCAAACTTATTGAACACCTAATAAACACCCAAATTAATCAAACAAAGAAAAATCAAACACAGAAAGAGGAGGTCAATCTAGGTCTGCTCCGGTGAGCTTCTCCGTCATCGATATCGGTCACGGAAGAATCTCGCCTAACAGCAGACAACAACGGATCTCAAGAACACCAAGAGAAGCCGACCCACTACCTATTGGCTTGCGGAGGAGCAATCTGCTCCACCTGGAACGATCTTCCCCACAAAAAGAAAGCAAATTTTTTCTTCAACAAATCAATAAAACAATCCAGACCCAGTCTACCATTCGAATTTGTTTGACGTTGAACACCTCAAGAACGTCACCTGGAAAAATGGAGACCTGAAACCCTACTGCGTTTTCTGGGTAAACCTGGACCACCTCCGAGGTTGGCAATCTACTCCTTCACATCACTCTAGATCCGCTGATCTGCTCCTTCGCGTCGTCTATGCGTTTCTTCTGGATAAGCGTCACACCTACGTAAGGATCTACTCCTCACATGAGCGATCATGCAAATCGCTCCGGCGAGATGCTAGAGATGGAGATGGAGCGATCGCTTCTTAGCCTCTTTTTTTTTTTTTTTTTCCATTTATTTTGTATTTTTTTTCTTTTAATCGCTTTTTTTCTCTTATTTATTTATTTATTTATTTATTTTTCATTTATAGATGGAGGAGAATAGATCTCCTCTATCCAAATAGATTGATCTAATCTCCTCCATCCACTATGTATTTTTTAATGATTTATTATTTAAATAATTTTTTACTCAAATGGACAATTTTACCCTTGTACCGTTAACTTCTAACGGAGGACAGTAGACGGTAGGGGATGTTTGTGTGATTATGGAAAAAAGTTCTATATTCGTGCAATTATGCTTAAACTTGGGGGATGTTTGTGCAATTAGTCCAAAAAAAAAATGTCTAGCTAGATGGAGAGATAGATGCCTTAAAAAAAAAAAAAATCATAATAATTCAAGATGAGTGATTTGTTATTAGATAATATGTTAATAATAATAATAATAAGGGAGCCGATATTGACACCCATAAATATGATAAACACACCCATATTTTAATAAAAAAAATTAATTACAAAAATACCCCAATAGGAATTTACCAATAAGGACAAACTAGTTTAATTAAAAATAAACAAAATACTATTTACACCCATTAGTTACACCCATATCTTCAACTTATTACTTTATTAAAAATAAAATAAAAAATACAATAAATTGTACACAAAAAATACCTACTTATGAACCATTGTGATTTGATACATTGATACCTACTTTGATACATTGTGAGGACTTGACCGAGATGTTCCAGGCTTCCAGCAACATATGAATTCTTTTGGTCTCATGGAATGATTTCGGATGAAGTTGGTCTCACCATTATGAACAATTGCGATTTTGATGATTATGTCTATGCTAGTCCTCACAATGTATCAAATCCATGCAACGATGCCATAAGTCAAGCAAACATCATCGTTGGTGATTATATAAAGAATTATGATGTGATCCTTGAAGTTTGTTATCCATCTATAGTAGAACAAGAGCTCCGATTGCGGAAAATGGTATACACTCTTCTCCTTCACATGCCTTATTCTCTTGCTAAATCGTTTCTTAATTCTTAACAGGCTACTAAGGTAAGCGTTGGAATTGATGTGTGTATGACCTACGAAAGACAATTCTATTTCAACCTTCTTGAGGTCCAGAAGGCTCTCCATGCCAATCATACTAATTTACCTTATCGCTGGTCAATTTGTAGTGGGTAAGATATCTCCGATTCTTTCAATAAGTTGTTCAATTTACGTACTTATCTTTCCGATATGGTGTATTGGGCAGTGTTTTAAATTACAGTGACACTGATTGTAACATGAACACGCTTCCCTTGCTCAAAAGAATAGTCGAAAACAAGATACCTGTTTGGGTGTTTAGGTAAGATCTAGTATAGCTAACTTGCCTTTCCGTCAATCAATTGTTAACGATGATTTATAATTTTGAATTAACTGTAGTGGTGATCAAGATTCTGTTGTACCTCTGCTGGGGTCCCGGACACTGATCTGTGAACTAGCACTTGATCTAAACATGAAGGTTATTGTCCCGTATGGAGCTTGGTTTCACAAAGACCACGTACTTGAAGAAACATCCATTCATTAATTTCATTACACTCAACAATGATAGCACCTGACAAATCCTTCGTTTCATTTTGTTATAAATCGCTTGCTACTTTTACAGGCAGTCTCCGTCTTAATTCACCTGATCAGAAACATCCCATTGCATGGCATCAGATTGATGAAATCTTGCCCATGTTGACATAGTGGGATTCAAAAATCACTCTTCTCTGCTTCTAAACCCATCCGATCAAGTATCAATGAGAACGAAGTATCTAAATCACTGCTCCATATTTACTCATTTGGCGGCAACTCGAACTAGTATGCTTGTATTTCCATGGGAGAGATAATTATGTGTCCCTCTTGGGCAACATCTCCATAGCAGGAAATTGGCCTGAAGTAGAGATTCTCGAAATTTAAGAATTTAAGAATTCCCGAGACTGTGTTTTCGAGTCCGGAGAACTTAAAAATTTATTATTTGTAAAATTGAGTGTGTTAATAACTTATGAGGGTTTATAAATAAATTGTATTGAAATGAAAACATTCATTTAAATAAAGGTACTATTGGCATTAAGATGAGTGTTTATAGTAATGTTTTAATTTTAAATTTTAGACATGGGTGTACTTATAAATATGGGTGTGGGGGTTTATAAATAAATTGTATTGAAATGAAAACATTCATTTAAATAAAGGTATTATTGGCATTAAGATGAGTGTTTATAGTAATGTTTTAATTTTAAATTTTAGACATGGATGTACTTATAAATATGGGTGTGCTTATCATATTTATGGGTGTCAATATCCGTAGCCTAATAATACTGAAGATGAACTGAATGTAGTTTGTTACCGATGAAAGTAGTTTGTTACCATTGGTGTGCAGCTAAGAATGACTATATTTAGAAAGAAGAAGTGTTGTATTTATGTAGCTCTTTGTTCCTCTTCCTGACTCTTCCATGTCCGGTTGGAGATTACACATGACATACGCATAAAAACACTAACTAAATGTTCAAATTTCACTAAAATTCCGGATATTCTTTTTAACTAACACGTATCTTCTCTGTTCGGTGCTCTTCTTCTCTCTCTCTTTCTCTTGTCTTCTCTCGAAGAATCCATCAACCTTTTTCTCTCCAAAAACCAGGCATTTTCTTTCTTGTTAAATCAGTAATGGAGCTGGGTCTGTTTTAGTTTTTTCTTTTTCTCTTTTTTTTTTTTTTCTTTCGGTTTTTATCTTCCGGGTTTTTTGGGATTTCGAATGGCGGTGGAGTACAGTTGTTGCGGTACTAATTTCTTCATACACATATTGATAATTGTGTTTTTGGTGTTGTTTGCTGGGCTCATGTCTGGTCTCACTTTGGGTCTCATGTCTATGAGCCTCGTCGATCTTGAAGTTCTTGCCAAGTCTGGTACTCCTAAGGATCGCAAACATGCTGGTAATTTGTTATTATTATTATTATTTTTTTGGTTTTTTTGAATTGGATTTGTTTTGGTTGTTTGGTTGCTGAGAAAATGAGAGAAAAAAAAAGGTTGATGTTTAAGACCCAGAAGTTATATACTTGGTAAGTGGGACTAATTTAGAATTATTTTTGCCCATTTGTCTTAATTTTATGCTTTATGTGTTTGTTGTTTGGTTGGTTGCTGAGAAAATTAGAGAAAAAGGAATAGCCACTGAAAATCTTAATTGGGTTGTTTTGCTTGTTTGATGTTTCATTTGGCTTGATGTATGTCTAGCTTTGTTTGGTTGATGAGAAAATGAGAGAAAAGTAGAAGGAATGGATGAGGATTTTGTCATTTTGGTAATTTGGGACCCACGTGATGTACAATTTTCTAAATTGTTTGATGATTTAAGTTATTCTTTCACAGTTTTAGACTGAGTTGTGTTCTGTTTTGTTTGCTGAAAAAAAATGTAAGAAAAGGAAAGAAAAACAGATGAATGTTTGGAATTTTATGTTTTTATTATGTGGGAGCTGAAATTTCAGTATTTGTGAGTCGAATGTGCCGTTATCTATCCTCTGTTTGCTAAAGTTTGCTTCTTTCCAGCTATGGTTGATAATGAATGGTCGAAACTTCATAATGTGGGAGTATTGTATTGAAGATTTCCATTTAAACTAAGACTGATACCATTATTTCTGTTAGTTGATGTGTTTTCTTCCCTACATGTTGATTAGTAATTAAGAATCAAATTTCTTCATTTCTTCATTCATTTTTTATTAGAAGATTTATAGTATTTAGTGATTGATCTATTGGTATTGGATACAATTTTGACCTTGTAAGGACCAGTGTTGCAAAAGTCCCCGACTAGGGTTGACTAGGTGCCGCCTAGTCCATAGTCGGCGGTCCGCCGCCCCGATTAGGTGGTTTACTGCCTAGTTGGCCCAGTCGGTCAGAGTCAATGATTAGTTGCCGTTGACCGACTAAGTGACTTTTTGGAATTTGATTGAGTTTTTAGATTTTGTTCAGTTTTTTATGGATTTGAATTCTCAATATTGAGTTTTTTGGAATTTAATTTTCAATTTGAGGTTCAATATATGAAATAGTATGAACATTTACTCAATTACAAAAAAAAATATATTAAAAAAATTCCGACCAATCGCCGGTTGACTTTTGGCCAGCCACCTAGTCCCCGACTAGGCAGGCTAGGCGCTAGGCGGAGGGTCGCCGCCTGACTAGCACCTAGCGCTTTCTACAACATTGGTAAAGACATAAATGGGGTATTACTGATAGTATCAGGCTTCACTAGTTCCAAAATCACTTTTCAATTCCGTGATAAGGTTTACCGATAAAAATTGTGAACCTCTAAATTACTTTTAGCTTTAGGTTATGTTGAGAGTTTTAATTCCTACAAGGGCCTAGTTTAATCTAGTAGTGATGATAAAAGTTAGACATAGAAGTTATAGACAAAAAATCTAGCATGGGAGTTGATAGCAATATAGCATGATGCCACTGATTTCAACATTTATACTAAAAAACCTATGTCTTGTATTACCTCTACTTTGATAGTTATAAGATAAGAGCATTTGTTATTCAGGAATGTGAATTTAGGTTTGGATAAATCTTTTTGATCATTGTAAATTTTATGAAAATTTCAGCTACGGTAATGACACATCCAAGAACACACAAGAAAAAATTATAAGCAAATAAGATTTTAGGATCCTGTTTCAATTTTTTACTTTCATGTGAAGGAAATTTCTCATTGATAATTGATTTTATTCTGAAAGATTTTCTCATAATTAGAAGTTTAGAAAATTACTAGTGTTCATCTTTGAATGTTTATGAGCAAATGTTTGCAAGTCCTTGATTTTATAGTGCGACAATTGATAACTGCCTGCGAAGAACGGCTGTGCATTTTTAGGGTTGACACTGTAATGCGTTTACTATGCTGAAGAGACTTAAACTTTTTAAAGGTGATACTATAATGGAAAATGACAGAATTGTGAATGCTACATTTAGCAATTTAGCCTTTTACATTTGATCTTGGCCAGCCAATGCCTACTCCATCTGTGTGATGCGTTTTAGTGGAAGTTTTTTTTTAGCGTAAATACATATTTCTCATACTGAACACATGTGCTTTCTTGTAACAGCAAAGATATTACCAGTTGTCAAAAAACAGCATTTGTTGCTATGTACCCTACTTATTTGCAATGCTGCTTCCATGGAGGTAGATATTGGGTTGTTGTGAACAAAATAGGTGCACTATAAGTTAATATATGTGTGGAATGACCATTGACTTTTTCATTTTTCAGGCACTTCCCATTTTTCTTGACAGTTTGGTTACAGCTTGGGGAGCTATTTTGATTTCAGTGACATTGATTCTTCTGTTTGGTGAGGTGAGCGAGCCAACCTAAATTACATATTCATTTGTCCTGGAACTATGAAATCAGGACATAGAGCTAGACAGATGGCGAAAGTAAAGTTTACGAGTCTTGACTTGTTTGGTATATAATGCACGTTTATAATTGTGTATATTTTTAGGCTGAGTAGCATTTTGTGAAATGTCCACCAAGGCACCAAATTATGGATTTGAGTTCCTGCAACACTGCTGCATATGCATGACAGTGTAATATTGTATGTCTTTCCTAACATACAAATGTGCTGTGGAAAATCTACATTGTCTGGCAATTTGATATAACCACATTTATATTCCAAGCTTTTAAGTAAAGGCAACATGGTCCTTGTGCTGTTGTGCATTTTCTAATTGCTATTTATGATCTACTTATGTGTACAGATCATTCCACAATCTGTTTGTTCTCGATATGGTTTGGCAATTGGTGCAACTGTGGCCCCATTTGTCCGTGTTCTTGTTTGGATCTGCTTTCCTGTTGCTTATCCAATAAGCAAGGTGATTATGTCGGGTTAAACACTCTCAATAGTTGACATCAGTCAAATAGAGCTATTGTTGGTTTATTTTAACAGTTTTCTTTTCTTTTTTGGTGATTGCACAGCTATTGGACTATCTATTGGGCCATGGACATGTTGCACTCTTTCGCAGAGCTGAGTTGAAAACACTGGTAGATTTTCATGGTAACGAGGTGTGTTTGATAACTTTTTAGTATTCCAAATTGCAATGAGAAGCTTTTGTTGTATTTTTATGTGTTAATAAATTATAATGAATTTGATGCCTTTTTTTGGATCTTTTTCTTTTCATCTCATCTTTTTTTAAAATTTGACAAACAATTAAAATTTACTGTGAACTTTGTTTCTGCATTTGTCAAAAATGTTTCTTAGGCTTATGATGTCCTATCCATCCATTGTTATCAGACATTCGCTGTTTCGGTCCTTTTGCTCTTTACTGTTAAATACAGTTTGGTTTATAAAAACACTGTGATTTTATTAGGCTGGCAAAGGTGGAGAGCTGACGCATGATGAAACGACAATTATTGCTGGAGCCCTTGAGCTCTCGGAGAAAACTGCCAGAGATGCAATGACTCCTCTATTAGAAATCTTTTCGATTGATATAAATGCCAAACTTGACAAGTAAGATTATCTGAAGAGTATTAGACCACAAGCCACTTGCACCAGTTGCATATCTATCATCTTAAATAGCATGCACTTCTTTTGGACAGGAATTTGATGGATCTAATATTGGAGAAAGGACATAGCAGAGTGCCAGTTTATTACGAGGAACCTACAAACATTATTGGACTCGTTCTGGTAAACTGATAATCAAATTTTTGGTTCATTCATTTAATATCAAACGGTTTTATGTTCATTGTATGACATTAATTATTTGGTGTTTTTATTTTCTTAATCTATTTGTTAGCTTTTAGTTATCTTGCTCTTTTTTTCCCCATTTTCCTTGACGTGCTCCATGTAACCCTATCAAGTATCACCTTGGCATAATGTAGATAGTCTATTCAGGCTCAGATGTGAGTTGACTAAAATAACTTTGGACCCAATAGATGTAGTCTTACTTGTAACTTTTTGGAAAGGTTAAGAATATTTATATGGGTTAGGCTATATTGACTTAAATTTGTGACTTCAACATCTATCCATCCATTCCTTCTCAAGTCAAGGGGGTGGGAAAGAGTAAATGAATTAAAGATGGATAACAACTCTTGGATTGAGAGGAAATGGATGGATTGATGGTGAAGTCACAAATTTAAGCTAGCTTGAGTTAGCTTTGGCATGCCTGATTGATTAAGGTACATTTGCTGAATATGATTGGTTTTCAGGAAATTGTCAAGGATGAGGGATCTGATTTCAAATTTCTTGAGCAAATTAAACTTTCTTACATGCTTTGGCTGCTTTCTCTTGTTCCATGATTTCTATACTATCTTTATACTCTTCTGATGGGGCTTTATGATTGCAATTCCAGTGCATGTTGCGTGATTTTTGGATTTATGTGCATCTGACTATTAAGCTTCTGGAAAGCCCATCAACCTAGTCTTATTTTAGCAAACTTGATCATGTTGTGTATCTAACTGGTCCCATCAATGCCTTTATTTTTCAAGTTTGGGCAATCATCTTATGCATAGTGACATTACCTTATGGAGATTACTCGAAATAAATTGACTTTGTGCCTCAATTTTTGCATTTAAGCATAAAGAATAATGTTTATTTACATGACTGAATCGTTAATAATACTTGGAAGTTATGAATTTTCCATTTCACATACAGAAAATCAAAGAATAATCTTGTAGTTGCATTAGTGAGCTGGGATCACATCTTATTTTACTGTAAACCACATGTTGTACCATTAAATGAATAACAATTTCACATATAGGCATAGTTTGTGTGTTTGACTAGCATTTAAATCTGGTCATTTTTTTTCTTTCTTTGCTTTTCTTTCTATAACTTATGTTGAGGAGAGAAAGAAACCAAAACTTACTTCAACTTCCTTTTCTTAAATTTAAAGTATTTCTTGAACAGTCTTATGGATTTTTTTTATTTTATTCTTAAGCATTAATAAAATATCTGTAAGGTAATAATTGCCTTTTAATAATGGTTGGGTTCTTTAGAAGTTGGATTTATCAAAATTGGTGTATTCAGATTTCACTAGTTTGTTTTATATGATGGAAATATATGGTAACATAGTCATTTTGCACAATTCGATGCAGTGTTAAGTATGAGTTGACAGTAGAAGGCTAGAAGCTAAACTTCATTAATCACAACAATCTATTAGTCATGGAATAGACATCATTTACTTGTTATTGCCGTTGCTAAAGAGTGTCCATGTATGGATTTAAGAAAAAAGTGTTCGTACTAGAAAATTAAATGTATCATTGTCCATCAATGATCAGGATTTGTTATTTTATTCTTTTTCTTCTTATTAAAAGTATTGATTAATCTAATAAGATGTTTAGATAGTGTTTTATTTATTAAATATTTTATTCCAAGTAATTTTCTTATAGAGAATAATTGTTGTGCGTAATTTGGTCTGTTAAGTTCTAAATGCTAATGCATGTTTACCAATTGAGTCTCCTTTCAGCTGCATTTCTTCTTATATATGCTCATGTCATGAATCAACTGACAGTGACACATGTAATTTTACACGCCTTTTCCTTATAAACATTCAATCCTTAGGTCAAGAATTTGTTAACTATCCACCCAGAAGATGAAGTTCCTGTGAAGAATGTCACAATACGCAGGATTCCAAGGTATTTTTTATTGCTTCAAGTAATTGTTCTGGGAAACACACATTGAATTAATATTCTATATTTGTTTGTATTTTAGGGTTCAAGAAATCTTGCCATTATATGACATATTGAATGAGTTTCAGAAAGGTCACAGCCATATGGCTGTTGTTGTGAAGTGCAAGACTGCAGAACAGCCTGCTAGCAACTCTGCTGACAGTAAGGGCCAAATTATTCTGTAGTCTATCTCAGAAATTTTTCTCTATCCCTCAAAAATCTAATTATGATATGACTAGTACTTCTCCTCTCTCCCTCTTTGTTTTTGTGTTGTTTTTGGTGATCACAATTGTGCTCTCTCAATGCAGATTCCGGGAGAGAGGTAAAGATCGACGTTGACGGTGAAAAGCCTCTACAAGAAAAGATCTTGAAGAGCAAAAGATCGCTACAGAAGTGGAAGAGCTTTCCCAATAACAGCTCAAACAATTTCGAAAGGACTAGTTCTAGGAGTAAGAAGTGGACAAAGGGCATTTACTCAGACATTTTAAAAATAGATGAAAATCCACTTCCAAAGCTCCATGAAGAAGAAGAAGCTGTTGGTCTAATCACAATGGAAGATGTCATTGAAGAACTTTTACAGGTATGAGATATAATTTTACTTCATTTTCTTCTGTTATATCACAATAGTTGCCTTGTATATCAACCTTAATTTGCATTCTGTAGGAGGAGATCTTTGATGAAACAGATCATCATTTTGAGGACTCATGACACACGTCTTGCTGATAAACATAAATGTACTACAGTACAAAGGATCGTGGGAAAATTGTTGAATTTGTTTTGGCAAGTTAGTATCGATAGGTGATGGGATTTAAATGAAGCTATTTTAGAGTAATCAGACGATATATATGTAGTGATTGTCCTATTAAAATGTATATGGACAGATGAGAAGTGATAAAACAATTGTACTATATGTCGTCCGTGCTTGTTTTGAGAGAGAGCTTTGTAAGTAGTATAGTTGGAATGGAAGAGACAATCTTTTCAGTCAAGACTGCTGCCGCCGTAGTTCTGCTGCTTCTTTCATAAGGATTGCAACTATTCTGTTCTCAGTTTCCAGATCCATCTAAACATGCAATGTGAGTTCCAAAAATTATTAAGTGTAAGGGGCCTAACAACCTAAAAGAAGGGCCACTGTATATATACAAATCAGCAACAGAAAATAGCTTCCCAAATTCTAAACACACTAACAAATGTTATTCATTTGTATACGGCAAACTTGAAAGCAGCATCATGAGCAACATATTCAAGTACTGTTCCAAATTCTGGAAGCACAAGAAATCTATATGACTATATGTGAAACTTGACAGCAACAAACCAACAAAGCCATTGAAGACTGTCTAACCCAAACAGAATTCGACATCGAAACTTGAAAGTATAACAATTCATGCCTTGGTTTCAAACATACCAACAAGCAACAAAAAATTGGAAAGACAATTCATGCGAAAACAAAACATTCAAAGATCCAATTCCTAAATTTCAAAGAAATTGAATATTCGTCTCGTGGAAACGATAACAAAACTTACTGAATTGATCGATGAGAGAAGCGATTGAGATAGAGAGAGATCAAATTCAAAGCAAGTCGTTCTCTAACACAACTATTGCAATGAAACAACACGTGGTTTATATTTTATTTTCTTGTACCGGAATTAACCGTACAATCGACAGAGGAGAGTGCGGTGGCTGGACTCTGGTCTGGTGGTATCAAAAAGTGATTTTTGCCAAAATTGTTGCCGTTACACAATTCGAAGTAAAAAGTGATGTTTCCACAAAATATAAGGACTAAAGTGTAATTATCCTTTTTTAATTATTACTTTTTAAAAATAATAATAGGACCCACCAGTAACTCATTTTACATGACGTGGAGTCGATATATGTAGATGTTGAATAGTGATGGTGATGGGTTTACTGCTGTTTAAATGAATAGCAAATTGGCAATTGACTTAGCTAAAAATAGCTTCTAGGACTGTTGCATTGAGGAGGAGTGCTAGTGGTGGTGTTGAAAATGATATATATTAATGAATTATTTCAAGACAAACCCCAATGTAGTTGACTGTGAGTGGACTGTAGTAAAAGAACACGAGAAAATTTAAGTTTGGAAACAATAACAATGAATACTATGGCATTGGTGATCCATTTCAAAGTTCTAAGAAATTCATAGTACCTATTTTTAAAATCTAATTCTATAACTCAATTGAGAATCTTCTACAAATATCATCTCAATCAAAAGATAGAGCTATGATTGCATAAAAAGTAATCTAAAACATTGATTGATTATAAATTTTTAAAACTAAGCTTCCATTGTACCTGAAGTTAACAATGAATCAAAAAATTATACAGAATAAAAACTCTTCTCAAATATTTAAATAAGAATTAAGCAATGAAGAACGTGAGAGGATCAAGGAATAAAACTATAACTTAATTAAAAGTTTCATCTCTAGCCTTAGCTAGGATTTTAGAAAAACATAACAAAGAAAACTAGAACCAACCTTCAAAGTAGGGGGAAGATGAGAGAGTTCACAGCGGCCTATTGCTTTCTTTCTATACAATAAGAATCCTAAAAAGAGAGGAAAGCTAATGGAAGTAGAAAGGTGAGATTTCCTAAAGTGTGTCAATTTCTAGCTGGTTTTTGACCCAGGAATGTTCGAATTTTGGAATCTCAGTGGAAAGCAAAGTTGTATATCTCTGAATAAGCTTTCCAACACATTGAGAATTGCACCAATTCAACAAGGAAATCACAAGATACGGACAAATTACTGAAACCGTTTTAGAAAATCTTGCGAAATTAACTCTTGCATTAATTTGTCCATATGCAGCTGGATGGAATGGGAATAGCTTAATGAGGAAGGAACTGCATGTAGATGTAGCCTTTTGGTACCTTTTCATTGCAGCCTCACTGAAACACACGAGACATGGTTCAGAGATCTTTAAGGAAGCCTCCCAGTTATTATATGCAATTAGGAAAGGATGGTATTTTGATGTCGCCAAGTTCATTAGGAAGGAGATCTGCGGGTGTGGGCGACATAATGACAATACCAATGTGATTTTTCCCTCTTTGACCACAGCAATGTGTGCTGTTGCGGGTTTGGCGATTAACACTCCTGGGGATTATAAATTCGAGTCGGAAGCTGATTCTAGTAACATGGAACCAACTAGCGAGTATACGTAACCTGCCCACGATTGGTGAGTACCCTGCACGTAAACGACATCAAGCAGGACATGGGGATGATCAGGAGAACATGGGTAATCCAAACCAGCAAATCCCGGAGTAGCAGTTTCAGGGCCTGGTTCAGCATTCAGATGTGGTTATATGACTGGAGCTCCTTCAGATGTAGGTGCTGATCCGTCATAGTAGAGATTTGGGTGGGTAGAATACATGCTACTCACGATGAAGGGCTATGTAGATACAGGTATAGCAGACTTGAGGAGTGAGATGACTACACGTTTTGGAGCGATGCATATTTCTATTGATGAGATTCGTAAGGCCACGATTCACTTCGCTCCGACTATTGACCTTTACCACCCTCGTTTTGATACAGGTTTTGGTGGTATAGATTCGATGACGGGCGCCCAGCGGCATGATGGAGTTGACGTCGCTGCATCGATATTTGGCGATGGATATGAGACTGAGAAGATCAACAGTGAGGAAGACTGATATAGGCACTGCAGACGGTCCTGAGTCTACAGACTGATATGTTTTTACCTATCTTTTCTTTCTTTTCCTTTAATTTTCTTTTATTTCTCTTTTAGTTTGTTAACATTGTGATATTTTGGATTTATTATGTGGATTCAGTTTTATTATGACTAGCTTTTGACGTCGCCGTTTCCTTATCCCTTTGTCGTGCACTTCAATTTAATACATTGAGGATGTTGTATGTAAATATTCGGCTAAAAGACACGTAAGCAAAACAAGCAAGAGAAACAAGAAAGGATACTAACACGTCATCTCTCCATTAGTCAACGAAAGAAACGTTGACCATGCAGCATGTCTGGCCACATCACTAAGGTCAGAAAAGACCAAAAGCGTACTCGTCAGACACCCTGCCTGGGTAAAAGAATCGTGTTCGCCGAATATCCTTACTCAGCCCAGACCTACTCGGCCAACACGGGAAAATTAGCCTTATTTCGGTATAACTCTTGTAGCAAGGATTCATCCAAACATAAGGCCTAAAAAAGGTGTTACATGATGGATAATATCGTGTTATAAAAACCTAACTCGTAAGTGCACGAATCGTGAGATAAGTACATCGACAAGTAGGGATTGTTCCCACAAGGAAAAATGATTTACTGATTAAACTAATTCTAATCAAAGCTAAGCAATTAACAGTATCCAAGAGATTTTGATTGATTGATTGATTGAATGATTGGTTTAGAGCAAAATTATCTAAGAAAGCAATTAACAAGAGTATATGAATGTGATCAAGAGGTGAGAGGACTAGGTCATCAATGCTCCCTAACTACGTTTACTCAATGTTTCGAATTGACTTTGATAAAAGATGTTAATCAAGTTAAGGGTTCGTTCTTATCTTAAGTATGATTGTTACCGTATGATCATGAAATGAATCAAGTGTTCTCAATTATAATTTAATTTACTTCAAAAACTTGAGATATAAATTACAACCAAAAACCCATTAAGCGAAAGAACAAGTGAACCAAAATTACGTCCAAAAACTTGGGGTGAATAATTTCACCCATTCAATTGAAGATTGGTTGAGAATGGTGAAACCCACACGCATCTCAACCATTAAATTATCAACAACCCTAAATTCATATCTAGCATAAAACTATGCATTAATAAGAATAAGAAATTATGATTTAGGATGAACTAAATGAATCAAAACTTGAATTAAGAAAATATAATCAATTCTAACAAAGAGTATTCATAAAGGTTCACATTGATTCCCTAGTAAGGAGTTAGTTACACATCATGAAAATAACAAGACAAGAGATAGAGGAAATAAAATCCATTGAGAAACTTCAATGAATGCTTCAAATCTTTGATGTTGAAATCTTCTTTGTCTTCGAATCTTCTCTGCTTAAAGATGAATGATAGAAATGTGTGATGAGTTGTTGTGTGTTCCAAAGGGTAAGCTTGTGTCTGAGAGAGAGCGAGAGCAAAACCTATTAATCTTCTCAATATATATAGGCACCCAGATCCTAGACGCTAAAAGACACCTTAAGCTGGACGGAGTAGCCAAACCGCTGCCATTACCGTTGCCAAAGCTGCAACGGTATAGGCAGCAGTCTTGTCGTTTGACGGACAATTGCTGCCGCTTTGAGAGCGGTTTGACAGTAGTCAAGGCAGCGAACACTGCTGATGTTGGAACGCTGTTGAACCACTGTCCCTAAATTAGGAGCGGTTTTGACAGCACTTTTTGGCCTTTTGCCTGAAAACCCCTGAGATCTTCTAAAATAGAATCTTTTTGCCTAACATTCCTCAAACAACTTAGCTGGATCCAAAAACCTGAAAATGCTCAAACACACACATTAAATCCCTAAAAGACTCGAGAAACAAGCAATTGATTGGAGGAATGGGGATCCAAAACATATACAATAAATGACTGATCAAATACCCCCAAATCTATCTTTTGCTAGCCTTCGAGCAAAACTAAGAAAACAAAAACTAACAGCTAAACTAGAAAATATAAAACCTAACAAAGCCACTTTCGTAGGGAACAAGATAGCATTGAGCGCATGCTACAAGCCTTTATACCTCTAGGTGTCCCTAGAGGAGGAGTTTCGTCTCCTGAGCGTTTACAGCTATGACACCCACAAACATATCCTGTGACAACCGGTCATCCAAAATACAATAATATGTGCCCATGGTGAGACAATGCATGCATAAGCCAAAAAGTAAAGACTAATATTTAGTCACAAATCTGAAAACATCGCTCAATTCTTAGTGAAAAGCCCAAGCTCAAAACATTCTAGCTTTCAGGACATATCATCAAAAAGCCATAGATATAATTCGCTTCGACTCTAATTCTAACAAGATATCACTCATTAATTCACACAGAACCTAGGAAAATACACTCATCAAGCATATGCAATTGGAAGTTATGCACAAGAAAATTTCAAATTATTATCGCATATAGATATATCAATGAAAGAACGCTTGATATGGAAGCAAAAGATCTCATGAAAAGAATCAAACATTATGAACAAGATAATCACATATCGAAATTCTACTATCATAGCAAGGAAAACCAGCAGATCAAATAGACTTCATTCAGGTTGTAATGGGGCCATTGGGTGAAGGTTAAGAAAGAACGGAAAATTGGAATTCAAAAACCTAGGATCATACCATGAGAGTCTTCTATTACCTTTTCGGCTTAGCACAAGTCTCGTGGTTCCCTTTTCAAGTGAAATATCACCACTTATTAATTAATTCCTCAGAATTCTCCTTTCTCCCTTTTTGCCAACTTCTTTGAATAGATTCAAACTTGCAGTCTTCATTTGACTTTATTGCACCCCTTTACATTCTATTCTCTGGTTCTATCAACACACCATTTTTTTTTTTGAATTGAATCAGAGATTACAACTACTGTATTATTTTCAGCTTCAGAACTTTTGGATTGAATGCAGCTCTTCGTTTCCTTGATTTTAGCAGCAATTTATGCACACAGTCATGTGCAAAAATAGTACATCCTCTTCACTCTTCTCAAAGTATGATCCCAAGCTATAAGGTATGGCTAAATCATTAGCTTATTTGGGTTACAGTTAATGTGGTGAAGAAAGAAAAAGGCAATAAGTGTTTGGCTTCAAACAGGGCTATGGAGCACACACATATAGGTAGGAAGTATTTTAGGCCTTTTAAGTAGCTAAAGCACACATAGTCTATATCACTTCCGCTGGTTCGTCTTACTCAAGATCAAAATGCAACATGCGAAATCTTTTATGATGATCGTTCTATAATGCTCAATGTAAATCCTATAGAGATTGAATCTAATGCTAAGAACCTACCGAGTGTTTAAATAGTAGAAACAACAGGACCCTCATAGTATGTCATTTATGTACGCTTTTTGGTTTAGTGAACTCACAAGGGTAGTCTCCATTATTAATCATGGCAATTCAACTCAGCATTCTATCCATTATCATATCAAGAGCATGTCATAATTTTTGAAAAATCCAATGTATTACCCTAAATGGCAAGATGTTAGTGTAAACTCATTGATTAATGCACATCATCTCTAAGGCACACACCAAAGTGTCTCGTCTTGGAAGACGTAGGAACGACAGACTCTAAAAACAAAACAAGAAAATTGACTCAAAAACAAACTATCACACCCCCAAACCTAAATCCAACATTGTCCTCAATGTTATGAAATCAAAGCACACGACAAATAGGATAAGGCCAAGGCAGAGCAATAATGACACAAAATAAAACAGCAGAAAGTAATCATAATAAGTTGAATTCATAAAGTAAATCCCGAATACCACAATTTTAAATGAAAGAAAATAAAGAAAATAAAAGAAAATAAATGAGGAGAAACATATCCTTCTGTAGACTCAGGTCCGTCTACAATGCCTCTAGCAGCCATCTTCTCACTGTTGGCTCGGGCCAGGATCAAGGCTGTCACCTCCACGCCGTGGCTGGGCTGGTCGGACTATGGCCTGACGGATATCCTCAATCGAGATCTACATGGCGTCCAAATGGGAGATCATCTTAGTCCTCAATCCTGCTACCCCTGTATCTACATAGCCCTTCATCGTGGATAGCATGTATTCTACCCACTCAGGTCTCTACTGTGACGACCCAGCTCTTGAATCTGCCTAAGGTCTAAGCATAAAATCTCCATAAGTGTGCTGAGCTGGACCACGAACCTGCTGCTCCAAAATCTGCTGGTCTGGATCATTCAAGTCATCCTCCTCCCGCCGTCTCTTATGTGTAGGGAACTCACCAATCGTGGGCAGTCCATGAATGCTCGCCTGGGTGTTCCATGTGACCAGTGTCAGTGGAGTGTCCGGCTTTGTTGTCTCATCCCTGACGTCGTCATCCACCACTAAACCAGTCGCAGCACACATGGTCATGATCAAGTAAGGAAACACCATACTCGATCCCACCAGTCGCCCACAACCTCGGATCTCCTTCTTGATGAAGCTGACAACATCATAGTATCTTCCCGTCTTGATTGCATACAAAACCTAAGATACTTCCTTGAAAATCTCCCCAGTATGACTTGTCGGCTTAAGGGAAGCTGAGATAAATAGGTTCCAAAAAGCACTGTCCAGATGCAAATCACCCCTCAGTAATTTCTGTCCATTCCATCTAGCTCCGTCCTCATTGTGAAGTGTGCATCCTAACTCGTACCTGCCTGGGTATGCTGCCTCAACATTCTCATGTGGTGGTAGACCAGAATATTCGCTAATCGTCTCCACATAGACCACCACAAGCACTCCTCTAACCATAACTACACCATGAGCAGAGTACTGTACGTCCATCATGTTAGCATAGAACTCTCGGGCTAAGGTAATGTTGGCATTACAGGGTCGACGCATATATCTGGCCCATCCTCTGACCTCAACAGTAGCAGGTATAGGAGTCTCTCCTAACTCTTCCACAACTATTCCCATTTCAAGAATGAAGTTCCGGGTCTTTTTTACCTGATCCTTGTACTCCATATTTCCTTTGTATTGATGCTTAACCAGCCTCTTCTTTCGTCTTCTGCTGGGATCCGACGGAACATGACCTCCTTGGATAGCTGTCCTCGCCATAACTGAATAATACACAAGCAACAAAAGCAAGTTATCAACCAGAATGGGACAACGATTTTTACAAAATTTCAGTAGCATTCCGGTAGTACAAACAATAAACCTTGTACCTATTTTGCACAACTCCATATCCTCATACAATCAAAACAAACAACACATCACAGTTTGTAGAATAGCAATTATTTTACAATATCAATTATAAATTCTCATGTAATTGCTAGCACTATATTATTGAAAACTGATAGCACAAAATCACTTTCACCTATTGCCTACACCATAAGCAATCATCAAAGAACACATGCAATGGACAAAATTTGTCCCAAACCCGAAATCCCCAAATTTTGGCCTTATGAACCCTAAATCAATCAATTGAAGACAAATATGGGAGAAGGGGATGGTAACACACGATTAATGGCAATATACAACACTAAATCAAAATAGAATAAGAGTGAAGCGCATACCTGGTTGATGGAAATGACCGGAGTTGAAGAGAGAAGAAGAGGGAAGGAAAGAAATTTGAAGGAGAGAAAAGAGACAGCGACAGGTCTCGCTGAAACTGGGGCTTTTTATAATTAGGGATCGATAGCTGCCAAAGCCGCAGCGGTTTGGGCATCGGTCTTATTCTATTGGGTGGTCAACCGTCCGGTGTGAAATGCACCATTTCACTTTGGTACCGCTGTGGCTTACACAGTGGTTGTGGCAGCATTCCTATAGCGGTTTGCCCAGTTAGAACCGCTCTCAATTAATTCACAGCGGTTTGGCAGCGGTTTAAGGATAGTAGGTACTGCTGCCATTACCGCTCCCTTACCCACAATGCACATGGCAGCGGTTTGCCCAGTTATGTCCAACCACTCATAATTAATTCACAGCGGTTTGGCAGCGGTTTTAGGACAGAAGACACCGCTTCCAATATCGCTTCCAGTTACGCTGCATGCATGGCAGCGGTTTGACCTGACGTGTATTTTTTTTTTTTTTTAATAAAACAACACCCCCAAACCTGCATTTAAGCAAGGGGAACACTAATTTATGACACGACAAAAGCAAAATGAAAGGAAAATACCTGGGTGGGTTGCCTCCCACCGAGCGCTTTAGTTAACGTCTGGGCAAGATGCACAAGAGCCTTACAACTCATTGAACAGGGAGAAACCAACACCTCTTATCTCGGCCGCACACAAGTATGGCTTGAGTCTATGGCCATTTACTTTGAATTTACCAGCGTCACGTAGATTTTCAATTTCCACAGCTCCATGCGGAAAAACTTGAGCTACCCTATAGGGGCCAGTCCACCTTGATTTTAGCTTCCCTGGAAATAACCTCAACCGCGATTGAAACAGAAGGACTAGCATCCCTGGATGGAACTCCTTACTCAGGATTTTGTTGTCATGTAATTTCTTTGTCCTCTCCTTGTATATCTTCGCGTTCTCATAGGCATTATTCCGGAGCTCCTTTAGCCCACTCATTTGCAACTTTTTTTCCTCCCCTACCTTATCTAAGTTGAAGTTCAGCTTCTTCAGAGCCCAATAGGCGTTGTGTTCCAACTCTACTGGCAGATGACATGCTTTGCCAAAGACTATCCTGTAAGTAAGGGCTCATACCCATTGAGGTTTTGTAGGCCGTTCCGTACGCCCATAATGCATTATTAAGCTTGATTGACCAATCCTTGCGATTTGGTTGCACGGTTTTCTCTAAAATTTGCTTAATCTGTCTATTGCTCACCTCAACTTGTCCTGAAGTCTGCAGATGGTATGGGGTTGCCACTTTGTGTTTAACACTATACTTCTTCATTAACAAGGTAAATACCTTGTTACAAAAATGGCTTCCACCGTCACTTATGATTGCACGAGGTGTACCAAACCTGGTGAATATATTTTCCTTGACAAACTTCACCACCACCTGACTATCATTCGTCTTGGTTGCGATTACTTCGATCCACTTTGAGACATAATCTACAGCAACCAAGATGTACATAAACCCGTGTGAGGATAGGAAGGGTCCTATGAAATCTATTCCCCACATGTCAAATATCTCCACTACCAACAGGCTTGAAAGAGGCATCTCATCTCTTTTGCCAATGTTCCCCGTTCTCTGGCACCTGTCACAAGAAATACAAAAGGTGTAAGCATCTTTAAATAAAGAGGTCCAGAAGAAACCTGATTGGAGAACTTTCAGAGCAGTCTTCTTGGCACTAAAGTGCCCTCCATAACTAAGGTTGTGGTAGAATTTTAGCACATCTTGCTACTCTTCTTCAAGGACGCATCTTCGAATGATTTGATCAGCACCATATTTGAACAGGTATGGCTCGTCCCAAAAGTATTGCCTAGTAATGGAGATGAATCTTCTTTTTGCTTGCGAGTTCAGATCAACTGGTATGATGCCATTTGCAAGGTAATTCATGATGTCCGTGTAAGGTTCATGATTTGTACTTGATTCCATTACAAAACACTTCATATTTGTATTAGTTATTGCTTAGGATATTCTTTGAAGAAATGAAACTTAAAAGGTGAAGAGCAACGTCTAGTGCAAAAGTCGTCTTCAAGAGGTGAAAAGCGTCAAAGGTATATATTGATTCCTATCCTCTTGCAAGGCGTTAGCGCACACACACACAATTCATACATGTGTGTCCCTGCATTGTGGTTCAAACATTTGGTATAACACATTCGCACATTTCTTAGTATGCTCATGCATTGTTCTCTAATAGTTAAACATTGTTGAATTGCATGCTTTGTGACTATCTCTTTGATATGGCATGCTTGTGTGAATTTGTGTTTGTTTGTTTCCGTATTTTTGTATTTGGACTTGAATATGTTCTATTATGATGCCTTATTGAGTTCCAGTCGTTTTGGTTACTCATTCATAAGGTTTCGAGTCCAAACGATGTAGCTACGCTATTTTTCGTTCTCATTCGTTGAGTTGACTTCTTCGTTGTTTTCCGAGATGATTTCTCAACCTTTTTTCAAAGTTGTGTAGTCGTCGTCGTGCGTGAGAGAGTCACGGTTCATAATCCAAAAACGGTTTATGAAAGTATACAAACGTAGTTAAATTGCTTAAGGCATACCTAGAGGGAGGGGGGGGGGGGGGGGGGGGGGTGAATAGGTTTTTACGCATTTTTCAATCCTTTGAACAAACTTTCGTTTGTCCCTCAAGGTTACCTTACATACAACAAATATACTAAGAAGAGACAACATACATAGACAATATGAATAGGTAATCATACAAGCATGGTCTACATACATCATCAAGTTGTATGAGGTAAATAAACAAATAAGTACAATAACAAAGAATACTTGTATTTCACTATATGTTCAATGAGTTACAAGAGTGATCAAATATCACTATACACAAATACAATATACAAAAGAATCATAGAAATAAAATTGATCAATAAAATGAATTCACTAATCACACTATACAAAGTCTTGCTTCACAATACATCATAAGTGAATATTATGAAACAAGATAATAAAATGTACAAATAAAATATAAGAGAAAGAGATAGGAAGAATTGACACAAGAGATTTTTTAACGTGGTAAAACCTCCAAGGAGGAAACATCCACGGGTTGAACTACAACCATTGGGTACTATATTATTGGAAAGTAAACATAGAACATTCACAAAGTGACCAATCTTTAGCTCACCCAACCTAGTGAAGTCTAAGCCTACCCAACCCTATTGGAAAGTGTGAAATCCCTCAATGATGCGAAACCACCATATATTGGACACCACACAAAACCAACATCGATGGTAGATTAGAAATTCCTCAAGAGTGCATACACCTCTCGTGTACCCCGCTCTATCAGAGTCTATGTCTAACCATATGCCTAGGCCTACCAATACAATAGCCAACTCCCTATCCGAGGCACTCATGCCTCTAGGAAGCCTCCCATGCATGACTATCCGAGTCCTCCCGACTCTAGTCATGACTCCTTGCTTACCTATCCGAGTCATCCCGACTCTAGGCAAGTCTTCTTGCTTGGCTATCCGAGTCACCCTGAGTCTAACCAAGACTTCATGCCTTTTACAAGGACTTCTTAGTGTGATCATGTGAATGCAAATGATGCAAACAATCAAAACAACATAGAACATGTGATCAATACATTCTATGACACAAATAGACCTAAACATGTGATATCACAAGTAATCAAGTATAGATGCAAAATACAGGAATAAAACCTAAAGCATGTGAAACATCAAACACATAAGCTCAAAGTCTCATTCACACATACAACACTTGAATCAAAATATATTCATGAAGAACAAATTCAAGATGCTATCAATATACAATAAAATGCTAGATATATGAGATTTAGATCAATCAATATTCTAGCCAAAAATATAGAGCAAGGATTCAAGATTTATATCAATCAAATCCTAGATTGCTCTAAAACACAAACAAGATTCAATAATCCTATATTTCATTAATCAAAGGATCAAATCAAATCTCAAGGTCATTTATCACAAAATTAATTCAATCAAGTTCCAAACAACCTAAGATACCATTCTAATCACAATACAACTCACAAACATATGTAAAACCTAGAATCATAGAAACTAGTCAACATTAGTCCATAAATTGACTTTCAATTAGAATGATAATCAAGCTATCTTTCTCAATAGCTTTTACCAAACATAAACATAGATATAGAAGAAGAAACCCCAAGCAAATTGAAGGTTAAAAAGAAAGAAATCCCAAAGATTAGTCCAATACCTTAGACTTGACAGCTGCTTCGGTTTTCAGTGTCCAACCACTAGAAAAATTGATCAATCAGCTACCAATCCACTCAGAAATGATAGAGGACTCAATTACAAACGTTCTCCAATTCGAATCACTCAAATCCGACTCCGGATGAGGGAGATATGATGTTTGGAAGATGAGAAAATTCTAGAGAGAAAACTGACGGGATTTCATGTAATTTTCTTCTTAAAAATTCAAATGGAGAGAGAGAGGGAAGATTTAAGGAGGAGAGAGAAGGACCAAAATGGGCCAATGGTGTGAGGCCATGTCACCCCAGGCCGTGGGGGGCGCGTGGGCCTCAAGGGGGCAGAGAGCCCCCTTGGCCGTGGGGCCCACGGCCAGCAGCCCCTCTCGCTCGCTCGCTCCCTCGGTTCTTCAACCCGTATCTTGGGCATCCGAACTCTGATTTCGAATCCGTTTTTGGATTACTAACTGTGACTCTCTTACGCATGACAAAGACTACACAACTTTGAAAAATGGTTGAGAAATCATCTCGGAAAACGATGATGAACTCAACTCAACGAATGAGAACGAAAAGTAGCGTAACTACATCGTTTGGACTCGAAACTACATGAATGAGTAACCGAAATGACCGAAACTCAATAAGTCATCAAATAAGAACATGTTCAAGTCCACGTACAAAAATACGAAAACAAACAAGCACAAATACACACACATATGCTAATTTCCAGACATAGTCCTAGAAAATGCAATAAACAAAATATTACCAATATGGTATGAATGCATGAGCATATTTTGTCAAGTGTGTGAAAGTGAAACATAAGTGATGTTTAATCATGAAGGAACACACAAGAATGCTGTGTGTGTGTGTGTGTGCCTAGCCTTGTAAGAGATATGAGGTCCTTTAATACCTTTGTTGAACAATGATGCACGAATCTCTTAAAAGCCGGCTTCTTGAATGAATTGTGGTTAAGACATCCTTCGTCTTTTAATTCTTCAATACAAACCACTAAACATTACAAGAGAAACATATTTTGATATGGAATTTATGCCAACACAAACTATAAACCTTACAGATTCAAAATCGGAGTTCGGATGCCCAAGATACGGTTGAAGAACCGAAGGAGTGCGCGAGAGACATGGGTGGCCGTGGGCCCCACGGCCAGAGACCTTCTCTGGTCCTGTGAGGCCCACGCACCCCCCACGGGGTGGGTGACATGGCCCTCTTGTATTGGCCCTAAAAACTCTTCTCTCTCCTCCTTTTAATCACTTCTCCTTCCCTCTAAAATTGTTGAAGATTTTTCAAGAACACTTTGAATATTTCTGCAGAATTCTCTTCAATTTTAGTTTTAGTATTTTGATCATATCTGTCTCATACGAACTCGAAATCAATCGATTCAAAAGCCAAAATTATTGGTCTTGAGAAGAGCTACAAACCCCAAGCATTTCCAGAGGGATTTGACTTCGTCATTATTCCCAGCAGCCCGATCTTCATTACTCCCAGCAGCCCGATCTTCATTACGAGTTCAAGGTTGTTTGTTCAACTTCTTCTTTTTCAATTTCATCTTTGGTCATCTCTTGATTCTTACTATTTGATTGATGAAATTTGTTGAGAAGTATGTTAGATCATATTCTAGGGGTGTTTGATCATTTGTCAATTGAGTTTTTAGCTTTGTAATTTCTCTTGAACATATATGTGCTAAACTTGATTTTGTTTGAAATTGATTCTAGAAAATGTATATATGATGTGTCTCATATTATTTTCTAGGTTATATTTCATGATCTAAGAACTAGGTTTTTAGTGTGATATATTGAATAATCATACCTTGTTCTTATTGATTTGCATGTTTTGATTTCTAGATAATCTTGTGATTGTGTATTGAAAGCATATTCTAGATTATCATTGAACATGTACATTTAGCTTGATTGATCATCTAGCTTAATTTGATTGTGTTTGCATCACTTGCATCACTTAGATCATAGCCTTGCATTAGGTTGAAGTCTCTAGCAAAGTGAGTGAAGCTTTGTGGATAGAGCAAGGAAGTCTTGATTAGAGCCGGGTGGACTCGGATAATCAAGCAAGGAAGACTTGTCTAGGGTCGGGAGGATCCGGATAGGCAAGCAAGAAATCTTCCTAGAGACGTGAGCGTCTTGGATAGGAAGTTGCTTTTTAGAGGTGTAGGGTACATCTCGGATAGAAAGTAGGCTTGGTGATTCAGTAGCCCGAGGGTAGATTAGGAGTTGATAGCTTAAGCGGATATCATGAGTGATAGCTTGAGTGTGTAAGTCCTTTTTCACATAGTGGATTACTTTGCCGGTGGTTGTGGTATCAACCTGTGGATGTTTCCTCTTTGAGGTTTTACCACGTAAAAACACTTGTGTTCATTTTTGTTTTTATTTTTCTTTATCTTCCATATCTTACATTGATTGCATATCTTGTAAATTGATTAACTCTTGTATTAGTGAAATCAATTCATTTGCTAAATCTAATCAAGTGTGCATTTTCTTTGTTATATTCCGCATTATTTTTAAATTGGAAGAATTTGGAGCCTATACCTATTCACTCCCCCTCTAGGTATATTTCACTACTACTTAAGGGAAATTTCATTTGGTATCAGAGCGGGTGTCTAGACGTACTTAGATAGATCTTTTCTTTGTAGTGTTTTGTGTTTTTGTTTGTGATAATCATGATTAAGGAAGTGTGTTCCTATGTGGCTTCTTTTGTTAAACATATTGACTTAGATGAGAAAAAGATCGATGATCTTATTTTTGAAAATCAACGTTTATCCAAAGTCAATATGTCCCTCAACAAGAAGTTAGAGAATCATGATCTTGGCTGAAAGGAGTTCAATGAACTTAAAGACAAGATCCTACGTCTAGAATTGAATATAAAAGATAGCAATGATATACTTGGTATCTTGAAGCAAGAAATTGAGCAAAGAGATTGTTCTCTTGTTAATGCTAAGAAACTTGAAAATGTGCTTAAATCCAAACTTAATGAGCATTTAAATCAAGAGAAAAAGTATGAACAATGGCTTGATAAATCACGTAAAGATGTTATGTTTAGTGATGACATAGCGGAAAAATATGCCATTGAACTTAGGATGCTTCGTGAGAAACTTGATGAGGCTAATAGGGTGATTAGCAAGATGTCATCTAGTTCTAATAAAGTTAAAACCCTCATTAAAAGTGGAAAATATCCATATGACAAAAGAGGTTTGGGTTATATCAATGAGAAGGAGACTCCTTCATCTAACAAATCTACTTTTGTCAAAGCAAGCATTGAATCAAATGTAGGTACATTCTCTCAAGGTAAAGCTATGAAAGCTACCGAAGGTGCCTTTTCATCATCAAGGATGTTCAATGGAAGAACTCAACAACATAAGCATCAAGAAGCAACAACCTCAAATGCAAGAGGTGGAGCATCAAGGGTTGCACTTCAAAGAGGAAAAATTATGAGAATTCCAAAGGAGTTGGAAGCAAATGCAAATGGTAAAATTCTCAATTTTATTCCTATTTGTCATCATTGTAATATGATAGGACATATTCGACCTAGATGCTTTGAGTATATTCGGAAATGCAAACTTGATAATACTTTTCATGATATGTCTTTAAATGGACCTAGGCAATCATCCATGTATGGATATAGAAATAGACCTAGGAAGACCTTGGAAAAGCATGTTGTTGAAAAAGTTGTTGATGACTTGCTTGCTAAATCTTGTGTTGTTCTTCACTCTACTATGCATAAGAAAGTTGATAATGCTTTGTTTGATATTTTTGAAAATGTGACCAATGAGGTCAAGGTGCATGTTAAAAAGCCTAACATTGAGTCAAAGCATGTTAGAAGTAAGAGTGAGAGGCATGTTGTGAAAAATGTGTGGATTAGAAAAGACACATCTAAATGTCATGTTGCACAATATGCTTTACGTGCCAACTCCTCCTATTCTTGGTACCTAGATAGCGGTTGCTCTAGGAACATTACCGGGAACAAAGAGTTCTTTAAGAATCTTGTTTTAAAGGATGGAGGTTGGGTTACTTTTGGTGATGGTACCAAAAAGCAAGTTCTTGGCAAGGGAACAATTTGTATCCCCGGATTGCCTAAACTTCGCAATACTTTGTATGTTGATGGGTTACAAGCTAACTTGATAAGCATTACTCACTTGTGTGAAATTTTTAAAGAAGTTAGCTTTAACAAAGATGTATGCACTATAATTGATAAAAAGGACAATGTTGTCCTAAGAGTCAAAATGTCTATAGACAATTGCTATTGTCTTGAGATAGATCCTCTAACTTGCAACATGGCACATGAGTGCAACAAGCTTGATTTGTGGCATCAACGTTTGGGTCACATGAATTTTAAAGATTTGAAAAAGCTTGAAAAACATGGCATTGTTAGAGGTCTTCCTAATCTTGGTAAAAAGCTTGAGGTGGTTTGTGAACCTTGCCAATTAGGTAAGTAAACCAAAGTGTCTCATAAGAAAAATTCTTACATAGCTACCAAGAGACCTTTAGAACTTGTGCATTGGACCTAATGGGGCCAATTCAAACCGAGAGCATTAATGGAAAAAAATACATTTTTGTATGCGTTGATGACTTCTCTAGGTTTACTTGGGTTTATTTTCTTAGAAACAAGACCGAAGCTTTTGATTACTTTAAAAAGTTTTGTAATCAAGTTCAAAATGAAAAAGGTCTTGATATCAAGAAAATATGTCGCATTAGGAGTGATCATGGGACGGAATTTGAAAATGCAAAATTTAGTGAGTTTTGTGATGGTTTAGGGATTTCTCATGAGTTCTCCGCACCTAGAACTCCTCAACAAAATGGTGTTGTTGAGAGGAAAAACCATGTCTTGCAAGAGATGGCTAGGGTCATGCTCAATAGCAAGAAAGTCCCTAGAAACCTATGGGCCGAGGCGGTCAATACCGCTTGTTATGTGTCAAATCGTGTTTTCAAAAGGTCCGGCACAAAATAAACGTCCTATGAGCTATGGAAGGGCAAGAAGCCCAATGTGAGTTACTTCCACACTTTTGGGAGTAAATGTTATATTTTGAATGATAGAGATCACTTAGGAAAGTTTGATGCAAAAAGTGATGTTGGTCTCTTTCTTAGGTATGCTATTAATAGTCGTGCATATAGAGTCTTTAATTTGACTACTAAGACTATCATGGAGTCTATCAATGTGAAGATAGATGATCTTAGCATGCTTAATTTGTATGATGATAATGGTGTTAATGAACCTAAAGAAAACATGTTGAATGACACTAAAACACCTATTGATGTGGCTAGTAGTGTTTCTAGTCAAGATGATGAAAATGATAGTCATGTTGAAATTGAAAGTCAAGGGTTGGAAAATGCTTTAAATGATAATCAACAAAATGACCAAGTTGTTGAACATTCTCACTCAAGACTTAAAAACTTACACTATCAAGAAGACATCATAGGTGATTTAAATGAAGGGGTTAGAACAAGAAATCAAATTGCTAACCAAATATCCTATGCTTGCTACACTTCTCAAATTGAACCCAAAAATATTAATGAAGCAATTATTGATGAATATTGGGTTGGGGCTATGCAAGAAGAACTTAATCAATTTGAGAGAAATGAAGTGTGATCCTTAGTTCCTAGACCCAAAGATATAAATGTAATTAGCACTAAATGAGTGTTTAGGAATAAGACTGATGAAAGTGGCAAGATTGTGAGGAATAAAGCTAGACTAGTGGCTCAAGGTTACACTCAAGTGGAGGGTGTTGACTTTGATGAGACGTTTGCCCCGGTTGCTCGTCTCGAGTCCATTAGACTTTTGTTGTCCATTGCATGCATTAAAAAGTTTAAATTATTTCAAATGGATGTCAAAAGTGCTTTCCTCAATGGATACCTTCAAGAAGAAGTGTATGTTGAACAACCTAAGGGTTTTGTAGACCCAGACTCTCCTAATCATGTGTTTAAATTGAAAAAGCCTCTCTATGGCCTTAAACAAGCTCCAAGAGCTTGGTATGATAGGTTGACTCAATACCTTATTGACAACCAATATAGGAGAGGTGGCATTGATAGGACTTTGTTTATCAAACATCATAATCATGATATTTTTGTTGCACAAATATATGTTGATGACATTGTTTTTGGGTCTACTAATAAAACCAAGGTTGATGAATTTGTAAGTGTTATGTCAAGTGAATTTGAATGAGCATGGTGGGTGAGTTGAATTATTTTCTAGGAATGCAAGTAAAGCAAACTAGCATGGGCATAATGTTGAACCAATCTAAATATGCTAAAAATCTAGTTAAGAGATTTGGCCTAGAAAATGGAAAAGATTTTGAAACTCCCATGAGCACCACTTTAAAACTTGACAAAGATGAAAAAGGGAAAAGTGTTGACCAAAGCCTTTATAAAAGCATGATAGGTAGTCTACTTTACCTAACGGCTAGTAGACTCGACATTTGCTTTAGTATAGACTTGTGTGCTAGATTCCAAGCAAATCCCAAGGAATCTCACTTAAAAGCTGTCAAGAGGATCATTAGGTACATCAAAGGAACTCATAGTCTTGATCTATTCTATTCATTTGATACCAATGATATCCTTGTAGGCTATTGTGATGCCGATTGGGCAGGAAACATAGATGACCGTAAAAGCACATCGGGCGGTTGTTTTTATGTTGGTAATAACTTGGTTTCTTGGTCAAGTAAGAAACAAAATTCGGTTTCCCTTTCCTCTTTCGAAGCCGAATACATTGCGGCCGGAAGTGCTTGCACACAATTACTTTGGATGAAACAAATCCTTAAGGATTATGAGATAGAACAAGGAAAAATGACACTTTATTGTGATAACTTAAGTGCCATTAACATCTCTAAAAATCCGGTTCAACACTCCCGCACAAAACACATAGACATTAGGCATCATTTCATTAGAGATCTATTTGAACATTCTATTGTTACTCTAGAGCATTTGCCTACTAAAAATCAACTTGCGGACTTGTTCACTAAGCCCTTGGACAAAGAGAGGTTTAAATCTCTTAGAATGTCCATTGGCATGATTTGTGTTGATTAATGTCTTTGTGTGATTGTGAGTGGCTTGATGAGCAAAACTTTAATTGAATTTCATTATCTTTGAGAGCTACTCACTTGAGAAGTAGTGATCTTAAACAAATATCTTTTATTGTTTCTAGATCATGCACTTGAGCTTGAAAATCTTATTTTTGAAAAGTGCACTAATGCTTCTCTTGTATGTTTTAGTTTTTGAGTTTTTATGGTTGAATATGTGTAGATAATGGATGCATCTAGAAGTTTATTGTTAAGTACATGATAGATGACCTATGGTATGTATCCATTTTGCTTCGACACTACATAGTAATCAACGAGCACCCTCATGGAAAGGGCTACACACCTTGGTTGTCAAGCCACCCAATGTAGGAAAGGGCTACGCCATTGTGATGAGTGAAAGCCGCCATAAGGAGTATATGTTTTTGTTAGTAAAATCAAAGAAGTGTTGAAATGAATCATTAAAAAAAAAAAAAAAAAATCTTTGATTCAAGCCTAAAACAAAACAAAAAGGCTTATGGTGTATAGTTGAGAATTGTGAAAAAGCTCGGGTTGACAAATAGAAATGGGAAAACGAGCCACATGCACACACACGCTCATATGTTGATATCTATTCATTTTAAAAGAAAAAATCCGGATGAATATCGGTTTGACCTATTTTTGGAAAGGCTTTAGATGGATAGGTGTGGATAAAGTTTGCATGTTGATATCACAATTACTCCTTCTATATATTTGAGAAGCATTCACACACACACATTTTTCTTATGTGCTTGATTCATTAGCAATGTGAGAATATTTGTGAGAGATTAATGAAAATCTATGATTCTCTCTTGGACTTTGACAAGTTATGAAATATTTTCTCTTATTGCTTGATTGTGTGATTGTGTGATTGTGTGATGTCCCTTGTGAACAAATCTACTTGGTGATAATATGTGGAGCATATGTTAAGGGGGAGCTTTAGTTTATTCAACTTCGCTCTCTGTACGATTTGTTTGCTTTGTATCTCGTTCTTTATCTCTTGTGTCCCTTGTCTATTCCTTGACAAAAAGGGGGAGAAAATGTATACCTCACCATATTTGATATTGGGGAGATTTTGTATACTTCACACTTTGTGTTGGAAAAATGTTCCACTTGTGTGATCATATTTCTCTTTGTGCTTAATTGTGACTTTGTTTTAAGGGGGAGAATTCTTGTCTTAAGGGGGAGAAAGAATTCTTTCTTGATAATGTTAAGGTTGGTTGGTCCTTGGGAATTGGGAGACTAAGGGAGTGCTTTAACATGAAAATATTTTGATCACTTGAGATAATACATTTTTGTATAAGATAAGGGATGTCTTCTATATTTGTTTATGGTTAATAACTCACCATTCTTCTTTAGAGAAGATCTCTTGTTTGTTTTTGCTATTTTCTCTCATAGATACTTTGAAGACCAAAAGAAGAATTCTTGAAGACTTGAAGACTTTTTAGTCTAGGAATTTCTTTGTAATGTGAGATTGAGAGTATGCTATCATCTTGAGTTTAATTGAGTGTAACATTGTATGGTGAGGTTAAGCTTTTGCCATGGAATAGCCAAAGGGGGAGATTGTAAGGTTCATGATTTGTATTGGCTTGATTCCATTGCAAAACACTTCATATTTGTATTAGTTGTTGCTTAGGATATTCTTTGAAGAAAGGAAACTTAAAAGGTGAAGAGCAACGTCTAGTGCAAAAGTCGTCTTGAAGAGGTGAAAAGTGTCAAAGGTATATCTTGACTCCTATCCTCTTGCAAGGCATTAGCACACACACACACAATTCATACATGTGTGTCCCTACATCGTGGTTCAAACATTTGGTATAATACATTCACACATTTCTTAGTATGCTCATGCATTGTTCTCTAACAGTTAAATATTGTTGAATTGCATACTTTGTGACTATCTCTTTGATATAGCATGCTTGTGTGAATTTGTGTTTGTTTGTTTCTGTATTTTTGTATTTGGACTTGAATATGTTCTATTATGATGCCTTATTGAGTTTCGGTCGTTTCGGTTACTCATTCATAAGGTTTCGAGTCCAAACAATGTAGCTACGCTACTTTTTGTTCTCATTCGTTGAGTTGACTTCATCGTCATTTTTCGAGATGATTTCTTAACCTTTTTTCAAAGTTGTGTAGTCTTCATCGTGCGTGAGAGAGTCACGGTTCGTAATCCAAAAATGGATTCGAAATCGGAGTTTGGATGCCCAAGATACGGCTGAAGAACCGAAGGAGTGCGCGAGAGACATGGGTGGCCGTGAGGCCACTTGGCCCACGCCGTGAGGGAGGCCATGGGCCCCACGGCCAGAGACCCTCTTTGGTCCTGTGAGGCCCACGCACTCCCCACGGGGTGGGTGACGTGGCCCTCTCGTATTGGCCCTGAAAACTCTTCTCTCTCCTCCTTTTAATCACTTCTCCTTCCCTCCAAAATTGTTTAAGATTTTTCAAGAACACTTTGAATATTTCTGCAGAATTCTCTTCAATTTTAGTTTTAGTATTTTGATCATATCTTTCTCATACGAACTCGAAATCAATCGATTCAAAAGCCAAAATTGTTGGTCTTGAGAAGAGATACAAACGCTAAGCATTTCCAGAGGGAGTTGACTTTGTCATTGTTCCCAGCAGCCTGATCTTCATTACGAGTTCAAGGTTGTTTGTTCAACTTCTTCTTTTGCAATTTCATCTTTGGTCATCTCTTGATTCTTACTATTTGATTGATGAAATTTGTTGAGAAGTATGTTAGATCATATGCTAGGGGTGTTTGATCATTTGTCAATTGAGTTTTTAGCTTTGTAATTTCTCTTGAACATATATGTGCTAAACTTGATTTTGTTTGAAATTGATTCTAGAAAATGTATATATGATGTGTCTCATATTATTTTCTAGGTTATATTTCATAATCTAAGAACTAGGTTTTTAGTGTGATATATTGAATAATCATACCTTGTTCTTATTGATTTGCATGTTTTGATTTCTAGATAATCTTGTGATTGTGTATTGAAGCATATTCTAGATTATCATTGAACATGTACATTTAACTTGATTGATCATCTAGCTTAATTTGATTGTGTTTGCATCACTTGCATCACTTAGATCATAGCCTTACATTAGGTTGAAGTCTCTAGCAAAGTGAGTGAAGCTTTGTGGATAGAGCAAGGAAGTCTTGATTAGAGTCAGGAGGACTCAGATAATCAAGCAAGGAAGACTTGTCTAGGGTCGGGAGGATCCGGATAGGCAAGCAAGAAATCTTCCTAGAGACGTGAGCGTCTTGGATAGGAAGTTGCTTTCTAGAGGTGTAGGGTACATCTCGGATAGGAAGTAGGCTTGGTGATTCAGTAGCCCGACGGTAGATTAGGAGTTGATAGCTTGAGCGGATATCATGAGTGATAGCTTGAGTGTGTAAGTCCTTTTTCACATAGTGGATTGCTTTGCCGGTGGTTGTGGTATCAACCCGTGGATGTTTCCTCTTTGAGGTTTTACCACGTAAAAACACTTGTGTTCATTTTTGTTTTTATTTTTCTTTATCTTCCATATCTTACATTGATTGCATATCTTGTAAATTGATTAACTCTTGTATTAGTGAAATCAATTCATTTGCTAAATCTAATCAAGTGTGCATTTTCTTTGTTATATTCCGCATTATTTTTAAATTGGAAGAATTTGGAGCCTATACCTATTCACCCCCCCCCCTCTAGGTATATTTCACTACTATTTAAGGGAAATTTCAGTCCGCATACCAAGGATCATTGACTCCCACAACCATCATCTATTCATCTGGAAAATTCTCATTGATTGGCACAAGTTTAGTTCTTTCTTCCACATTCTCATCCTCCACTAATCGAGAAAGGTGAACAGCTACCACATTCTCGCTGCCTTTTTTATCCCTGATTTCCAAATCAAACTCTTGCAACAAAAGGATCCACCGGAGTAATTTCGGTTTCGCTTCCTTCTTTGTTAGTAAATATTTCAAAGTAGCATGATCTAAATACACAATAACCTTGGATCCAATTAGATATTGACGAAATTTTTCCAAGGTACTAACAACAGCAAGCAATTCTTTTTCAGTAGTGGAGTAATTTAATTGTGCATCATTTAAAGTGCGACTAGTGTAGTAAATAACATGTGGAACTTTATCTATCCGCTATCCTAAAACAGCACCTAGCATCACACATTAATTCAAATGGAAGATACCAATCATGAGGCATGATTACAGGATTAGATGTTAGTTTATCCTTCAGGGATTTAAAAGCATGCAAACATTCATTATTGAAAACAAATGTAGACTCCTTGGTCAAAAGGTTACATATGGGACGACTAATTTTTGAAAAATCTTTTATGAAGCGCCTATACAAACCTACATGACCAAGAAAACTCCTCACACCTTTCACCGAAGTGGGAGGTGGAAGTTTAGCAATTACTTCAATTTTAGCTCTATCTACTTCTATGCATTTATCAGCTATCACGTCCTAGCACTATTCCAGATTTCACCATAAAGTGACTTTTCTCCCAACTAAGAGTTAAATTGGTCTCAGTGCATCTTTTCAAAACACTAGTTAAGTTATCAAGGCAGTGGTCAAAAGAATTACCAAAAACAGAAAAATCATCCATAAATACCTCAATATACTTCTCTAGCATGTTGGAGAATATTGACATCATGCATTTTTGGAAGGTGGCAAGGGCGTTGCACAGCCCGAAAGGCATTCTTCAGTAAGCAAAGGTCCCGAAGGGGCATGTGAACGTCGTTTTCTCTTGGTCCTCCAGAGCTATGGCAATTTGATTGTATCTTGAAAACCCATCCAGGAAGCAATAATAAGCATGTCCCGCCAATCGCTCGAGCATTTGATCAATGAACGGCAAAGGAAAGTGATCCTTTTTAGTTGCCGTGTTGAGCTTACGGTAATCTATGCACACTCTCCATCCCGTTGTCTTCCTTGTAGGAATCAACTCATTGTTCTCATTAGCTACCACCGTGATCCCAGACTTCTTTGGCACAACATGGACCGGACTCACCTATTTACTGTCAAATATATTGTATATGATACCCACCTTAAGTAGCTTTAGGATCTCTTTCAAGTTCGGGTTAAGTCTTCGTTGAGCCTCTTTAGATGGCTTAATACCTTCTTCTAAAAGTATGTGGTGCATGCAAGTGGTGGGGCTTATTCCCTTAATGTCTGCTATGGTCCATCCAATGGCGGACTTATATTCTTGTAGCACCTTCAACAATCTCTCTTCTTTTTTCGACTCTAAGTCAGAGGCTATAATCACTGGGAGAGTATTATTCATCCCTAAGAAGGCATATTTGAGGTTAGATGGAAGTTGTTTGAGCTCTAATATAGGGGGAGAGCTCATAGATGGGATTAACGGTTTGTTGATCTCATCTTATTTTTCAGCACTTACTTCCTCAATATCATATTCTTCTTCTGAAACTTTAACCTGTTGAATTTCTTCATCATCTTCTAGTGCATCACAAACCCAATCTAGTAGTTCTTTGGATATTTCTTCTGTCAATTCATCTTGTACTGCTAAATTCACCACTTCAATTGAACTACACTCAGCTAAGTAACAATCATCTGCTGCCTCAGGGAACGTAAGAGACTCAAAGACTTTAAACTCTACTATTTCATCTAACACAGTCATTGTTAGCTTTCCATTCTGGACATCTATAAAATTTTTTGCAGTTGCTATAAAAGGTCTTCCAAAAAGAATAGGTTTGCAGTTTCTATCTTTAGCTTCTTCATCCAAGTCTAGGACAACAAAATCAGCAGGAATGATGAGATTATCTACCTACACTAACACATCTTCAACATAACCCCTAGGGTATCTAACCGAACCATCAGCCAACACAAGTGACATGGTTGTCTTCTTCAGATCATTCAATCCCAGTTGCTCATAGATATAGAAAGGCATTAAATTAATACTGGCTCCCAAATCTAACATGGCTCTCTCCAAAGTTGTACATCCTATAGTGATGTTGATGCAAAAACTACCTGGATCTTGTAATTTTGGCGGCAACGACTTTTGAAGGACTGCATTAGCACTTCCAGTCATGAATTCTTGATGATTCTCTACAAATCTTGTTTTGTAGGTATGAAGGCTCTTGAAAAACTTGGCATATGCTGGCATCTTCTGAATCATCTCTAGTAAGGGCAAGTTGACATTGACTTTCCAGAGAATGTCATATATGTCTTTGTATGATTTTTCTAACTTGCTCTTTTGCAATCTTCCTGGGAATGGAATTGGAGGAATATATGGATTGGTTGATTTGTGTAGAAGTGGTGAAACTTTGGATTTTTCCACCACTATCTCTTCCTCCTAGGGTATGCTGTTATCTTTAGAAGGACCTGAAACAGTAGCAGATTTATCAGAAAGTTCAGCAGGTCTATTATTAGTTAGAATCTTACCATTTCGAAGAATTGTCATAACCTTTGCTTGCTTAGTGAAACTTGGAAATTTTCCATGTTCCATCTTTTGTTGAGCCTCTACTAATTGCCCAACTTGAGTTTCTGTCTTCTTCAATGAAGCATGAATATTCTAAAATTGTACCTCATTACGTTGGTTTATTTGCTGCATTTGTTGCTGCATTTGTTGGAACATATCTTCTATTGATGGCTTCTTGGGTTGGGATTTAGAGTTTTGTTGGGCACCGGTGTTAAATTGCCTTTGATTGCTATTGTTGTTGTTGACCCATTGGTTTCCAGTGGCTTGATTATTGTTTCCCCATTAGTTTCCTGAACTTTGATTGTTGTTGGACCACGAAAAATTTGGGTGATTTCTCTAACCTAGATTGTAAGTGTTGGAATATGGATCATTTCGTGGTCTAAAATTATAGTTGTTCATGGCTTAAACCTCTTCTTCTTCTTCTTCTTCTTCTTCTTCTTCTTCTCTAGGTCTAGGACCTCCTACCATAAACACTTTTTGTTGCCAGCTCTTCATTTGTCCCATATCAGTAGTAAGAGTATCCATCTTCTTCATCATTTGTGCCATATGAATAGAGGTTTCTGTGTTGGCATCTACTGTATAAATTCCCTTCTTCCTCCTGGAATTTTTTTGGCGAGAGTTTTGTGATAGCTTTTCAAAGATAGAGTATACCTCCTAAGGTTGTTTGTCATACATGGATCCTCCACAAGCATTGTTCACTAAAAGACCTGATACCTCAGTCAGACCATCATAAAACCACTGACATAACTGATTTGTAAGAAATCCGTGCTGAGGACAATCTCTGGTATATTTCTTGAAACGCTCCCATGCCTCATAAAAAGTCTTGTTGTCTTGTTGATAGAAACTTGAAATTTTGGCTCGAATCTCACTGGTTTTCTGAGGTGTATAATACTGATCAGTGAGTTTTTCCCTTACTTCATCCCATGTTCTCAAAGATGCTGGAGGCAATGTCAACAACCATGTCTTCGCCTCATCTTTTAATGCATGTGGGATGCATCTCATTTGCAACTAGTCTTCTGTAATCCTATGATTAGGCAAGGACTGCATTGCTGCGTAGAAATCTCTAAAGAACAGAAGCACATCTTCATCTAGTAAACCTCGGAACACAGGCAGCTGGTTGTAGTGGCTACTTCTCAGTTCATAATTCCTTGCTGTAGGTTCTAGCACAATGCACAAAGGATGGTTGCTCACAACCGACTTGCTGTAATCCTTCATAGTTCTGATGGGCTCTGGTTTTGGCTCATAAATTGGATTTGGAACAAAATTTGGTATGGGATCAGGATCCTGGTTGAACCTTTCTTGGTTCTGAAGTTGCTCGTCTTCCATTGTTTGATTTCTGATGCGATTAATGTTATCGTTCAAAGGTAACAATTCTCCCTGCTGAGATCTTCTACCTTGCATCTACTGTCAGCACCTGAAACAAGAAAAGACAAATCACAAGTAAACTGCGAAAAGAAAGAAAGAAAGAAAAAGAAAAATCTAAAAAGCTAAAAATTAAAGACTCGACTATTAACTAAAACTAAACTAGAAATAACCAATAAATTCACTAGTCCCCAGCAACAGTGCCAAAAACTTGATGGATAATATTGTGTTATAAAAACCTAACTCACAAGTGCACGAATCGTGAGATAAGTACAGCGACAAGTAGGGATCGTTCCCACGAGGAAAAATGATTTACTGATTAAACTAATTCTAATTAAAGCTAAGCAATTAACAGTGTCCAAAAGATTTTGATTGATTGATTGATTGAATGATTGGTTTAGAACAAAATTATCTAAGAAAGCAATTAACAAGAGTATATGAATGTGATCAAGAGGTGAGAGGATTAGGTCATCAATGCTCCCTAACTACGTTTACTCAATGTTTCGAATTGACTTTGATAAAAGATGTTAATCAAGTTAAGGGTTCGTTCTTATCTTAAGTATGATTGTTACCGTATGATCATGGGATGAATCAAGTGTTCTCAATTATAATTTAATTTACTTCAAAAACTTGAGATATAAATTACAACCAAAAACCCATTAAGTGAAAGAACAAGTGAACCAAAATTACGTCCAAAAACTTGGGGTGAATAATTTTACCCATTCAATTGAAGATTGGTTGAGAATGGTGAAACCCACGCGCATCTCAACCATTAAATTATCAACAACCCTAAATTCATATCTAGCATAAAACTATGCATTAATAAGAATAAGAAATTATGATTTAGGATGAATTGAATGAATCAAAACTTGAATTAAGAAAATATAATCAATTCTAACAAAGAGTATTCATAGAGGTTCACATTGATTCCTTAGTATGGAGTTAGTTACACATCATGAAAATAACAAGACAAGAGATAGAGGAAATAAAACCCATTGAGAAACTTCAATGAATGCTTCAAATCTTCGATGTTGAAATCTTCTTTGTCTTCGAATCTTCTATGCGTAAAGATGAATGATAGAATTGTGTGATGAGTTGTTGTGTGTTCCAGTGGGTAAGCTTGTGTTTGAGAGAGTGTGAGAGCAAAACCTATTAATCTTCTCAATATATATAGGCACCCAGATCTTAGACGCTAAAAGACGTCTTATGCTGGACAGAGTAGCCAAACCGCTGCCAAAGCCGCAGCAGTATAGGCAGTGGTCTTGTCGTTTGACGGATAATCGCTGCCGCTTTGAGAGCGGTCTGATATCAGTCAAGGTAGCGAACACTACTGATGTTGGAACGCTGTCCCTAAATTAGGAGCGGTTTTGACAGCACTTTTTGGCCTTTTGCTTGAAAACCCTTGAGATCTTCTATAATAGCACCTTTTTGCCTGACATTCCTCAAACAACTCAGCTGGATCCAAAAACCTGAAAATGCTCAAACACACACATTAAATCCCTAAAAGACTCGAGAAACAAGCAATTGATTGGAGGAATGGGGATCCAAAACATATACAATAAATGATCAGTCATTACACTCCAGAAAAACACAACTTTATCTCCTCCTAGAGAAGTCCAAACAGGAAACAAATCCTAATCTGTTCGCTACGTCAGACTCCTAACACAACTCAAATTGGGGATTCCACCACCAACACGTCATATGCAAGAAGAAACCCTAGCTAATTCAATATAAATAGAACCGTGTAATCAACGATAAAGGAGTTCAGAACCTTGAGTTGAGAGAGAGTGATTATTAAGCGTTTAATCCTTAAACTGATCATAGTATTATTTTCCTACCTTCCGAGGCGCCATGGTTTTTTCCCTACTTTAGGGTTTTCCACGTAAAATATGTGTTCTTGCATGTGCGTATTTATGTTCTTATTTTCTTTAACTTAGTATAATTGTTGGACGTGTGGTAATCCAAAATTAGCCGTCAACAATTGGCGCTAGAAGAAGGGGACGTTGAACAAGAACTTCGAGGAACCCTTACAAAACAAATCTGAAGAACATGAGCAACACCAGCGACAAAGATGAAAACTCTGGCGGCAATAACCACCAACCAGACCCTGAATCAGTCGGAGCAGCCGGGGAAGGAATGTTAATGATAGGGGAGCAATTGGTGGCAACACCGAAAACCCAAACAGTTGATCTAGAAGCCCTACAACACTTCCAAACCGCTTTGATGAACCTGGTCCGCGAAGCCAATACGTTAGGACTTTCACTTCCCATAGGCCTAGGGATTTCCTTTCCCTACGACTTAACAACAGGCACACCTGGAGATCATCCACCGGGAAGGTTGTGGTCAGAAGTCCATATAGCAACCCCTGATGCTCAAACAAAACCATCTATAGAAGAAACACTCCGGGAACACCCTGAAGTCCTTGAAGGAAGAAAATAGAAGAAATGGAGAGGCTTAATGGATGAGGAATCTTTGGAGAAGCGAGGCCGTGGTCGGACACATGGGATGATCCCTGATAGTACATACCAAAGGAATCGGCGGAGACACCGTTCAGTTTCGTCTAAAGATAAAAGCCCTCAGCCGAGAAGGGGATTGCGGTCAAAAAGGGAGAGACAAAGGAGATCTGAAAGCATAGATGATCAAAGATCCAGAGGAAGTATATACATCAGGGAAGATGACTATTAAGAGCCGACTTGGTCCGGAAGGAGAACCAACCAACCAACAAAGTGTAACCCTCCAAGAATTATCAAAGAAAGTCTCAGCAATGGCTCGGAGGTATGGGCACAGTGTTTCATCAGATGATGAGTCAGACAACCTGTAAGTTCTCAAGGCGTGTTCAATATTAATCTAGATGGGGGGGGGGGGGGGGGGGGGGGGGGTGAATAGATTTTAACTATTATTACCCAATTTTCGCATGCAAGTCAATTTTACGAAAATGCCCTTACTAGTCAAAAATACAAGCAAGTGTAATATAGTGCGGAATTTAAAAAACACTTGATGTATACGTGGAAACCCAACCACTCATGCAACAAGTCAACACACACAAACGAGCTCACATGCAATTTAATGCACACAATAAAGTATATGGAAAATTATATAACTTTCCACTCTAAGCTCGGAATTGAATTTCGATTTCCGATAAAAACACGGAATGTCCCAAATGTCTCGGAAATTATCCGAAACATATAGATAAGTCTCCGGATCGCTCGGAACTCATCTATGGACAAATCCACACATAAAAATATAACAAAGAAGTGCAAGTGTGAAATGTGACATGTGAAGAGTATGCACACATATGCAATGTATGTTAAGTGTGTGTGTGCAACTAATCTCTTCAAAGAAAAATAAGCACTAGAGATTATACCTTTGGCGTGCTTGTCCCTTGAGGTCTTGAAAGGGCCTTTGAGCTTGATCCTCAATCACCTAAACTACCATTACACAATAAACCCCAACATGTGGTTTGTCCACGAAATAAGCCAATCAACAACCGGGAATCCTTACACAACCTATTTATCATTCAAATTGCTCACACCTAGTTCCCGGAAAGGTTCAGGATGTCGAGTATTGAACAATACAAAGAGAATAGTGATCCGAAAAAGCACGTCCGGTGATTCTGCAATGTCATGGCATAGTATGCATCTAATGACGGACTCCTGTGCCTAACATTCCCAATAAACTTTCGACGATCTTGCTTCCAGGTGGTTTGGGCGACTCCCACCCAAAAGCATCAATAGTTTTTCAAGTTTCAGCAAAGCATTCGTAAGGCAATTTATGGGAAGTGTACAGAGAAGAAAGTCACTTGCTCACCTGTTTAATTTAAAGCAAGAAAGCAACGAATCACTTAAAAAGTACCTGACAAGATTCGGAAAGGAAGTCGCTCAGATTGAAAATGCCAGTGACATAGCCATCATAGCTGCTTTCACCAATGGGTTGCAAAGCGGACGATTGTCCTTTGACTTACGGAGAGATCGACCAAAAACTTATGAAGAGATGATGGACATAGCTGGTGACTACACGTTGGTAGAAGAGGAAGAAGTAGCGCAAGGGGGTAGCTACGTGCATGGCCATAAACTCGATACAAAGCTTGAAACCAGGGACGACAAGACAAAAACACAGTTGCGTGATTGTCAGAGGGATGAAAAAAGTCGTAAAGGCCAATCCAAGGAGAGCAGAGGAAGCAACCAAACCAGTAGGTTCCGAGGTAAGTACAACAGCTACACTCTTTTGACGGGCGAACAAAAAGACATACTTTATATTGTGGAAGACAAGGGGCTCGCCAAATACCCACGACAGCAATCATTCAATGCTAGGAGAGACACAACGAAGTACTATCGTTTCCACAAGGATCATGGGCATGACACTTCCAAATGTTTCCAATTGTGTGATCATATTGAAAGTCTAATCAAAGATGGGCACCTTAAGGATTTCACCTTGAAGGGAGACAAACATGGTGGTCGCCAAGACAGCCACTGAGGAAACGGACAAGAAAGAAAGAGCATGAGAAAGAGCAGCCTAAGTGCCACGATAAATAGCATTTTTGGCGGACCTCATACTGGTCGAAGTAATAGAGAGAATGTCAGAAGTTTGAGAAGTAATGAATGAAAGTAGGGATACAGAAGTAAATTTCGTGTAGAGAAGCCCTAAGAGGGGAAAGGAAGGATGAGACCCAATAACTTTCACTACCAAAGATTTAGAAGGAATCGATGCGAAACCCAACGATGCAATCGTAGTAGGAGTCCAAATAGCCCATAGGGACATCCTCTAGGTAATGATAGACAATGGGAGCTCAGTTGACATCCTAAGTGCCAGGGTATATGATGAGTTATGACTGGACAGAAAAGACTTGGAGCCTTTCCATGTACTGTTGAAGGGATTCGGAGTGCGGAAGTAAAATCATTGGGAACCGTGAAACTACCAGTAATATTCGGAACAGCACCTTGTCAAGAACGATTGATCGCGGTCCAAATGTTTACATTTAGCGCTTCCTTTTCCTATCTTTTTGTGTTTGTTTCTCGGGTAAAACTGGGTATTTAATGGATAAAATAAGTGTTTCAGGTAAAGAGGGAAGTTCAGGGGCATTATTGTCATTTTTGACAATTCAAGGGCAAAAGTGCAAGATTTGGGCAATTATTGATTATTCTATGAATAAGGGAGAAGTCAGGGGTGCAGATTGTAATTTGCCGCGTAAAGCACAATGTCAGCTGCCACGTCATGCGACAGATGACGCCGTTTTGACCTGTTGCGTCACGCTGACGTCAGGATGATGTTAGATCGTCATCAACCTTCAGCTGACCCGCGCGCCCGACCCATTTACCAGACTCGACCCGACCTGACTTGACCCGATGTTTGACTCGGCCATTTTTGACCATTTTTTGGCCACTTTTTCGGTGATTCTCCACCCAGATCAGTAGCCCATCTCTTTTCGATCACGATAGACCCACTTTTAGCCTCCTATGCAAAGGTTTTCAACTCCAACAAATCCTCCAAGTTTCCATGGCCATTCAAGCTTCAAGATCATTCCAGCGGCCATTGTCACGCGAACCAGGATGTCCAAACTCACCAAATCTCAACGGTTTCATGCCGCTAGAAAGGTCTCCCAGTCCAGAAGGTCAGAACTTGCGACCGACTTCTATTTTTCCACCGTGAGCTCCGACGACGGGAATGAACCAACGAGCCAGGGGTGTCGAACCCACTGGGACGACCGACTTGGGAGATACTTTCATCCAAACCTTCCTGATCGGTTCATTTCTATACATGTTTTAGGCCCCGAATTCCTATTATTTATGCTTTGTTCTCGAGTAAATTAGGTTGTTTAATGTGTTTGTTGAGCATGTGTAGGTCCATTCCATTCTAGTGGTGTTAAATCTTATTTTGGAAGAAAAGGAATCAAAAGATGGAGAAAAGGAGCAAATTGGAAGAAACAATGAAAAGATGATTTTCGGCTAGTGCAGAACCTCTATGTTGCGGGGCCCGTATCTCTCAGCTCCGATTGAATTGTGTGTCCTACCACCTATGGATTGAAAGCCCTGGAAGTCTAGTTTCCGACGCACTTGTCGGATCACAATTCCGATATTCCTAGAAGAAGTTATGACCGATTTAGTAACTGAAGGTCAGGCCTGAAATGTTTACCGCGGGCCAGACCGCCCCCCGTGCAACTTGCCTAGGGAGCGGCCTAGGCAGCGACCCAAAGCAGAAAAATTTCCGCTTGACGTGCAGCTGCCGAGGCAACATGCCTCCGGAGCGACCCAAGGATCGGAATTACGTATTTTTGACGGATTTCAACTCCGAATTGGTCCAGAACTGTTCCAAAACTTCCCAAATCAAATCCTAATAATTTTAGAAGATCAAGACATGTTTGGGAAACTTCCTAAACTCAAATTAGGAGTCAATCATCAAGATAGGAAATCCAAGTTAGGAAAGGATTCTCATTCCTTGTTTCATTCTACTTTCCCACTTGGTGTATTTTCTAAACCTAAGAAGAATTGGGGGTTCACAAGGAAAAGTCACCTATAAATACTTCATATTCTTTTCAATTAAAGGAGATAGCCAAGGGAGGTTCCAAGCCACAGAAGGGGGCCGTCCCCCATCACTCCGACCACCACACATCGGGTTTTTTCTACATCTCTTCTATGTTTTTGTTCTCTCCATTGATGTGTAACTAAACCTTTATTAGGGGATTGATGTAACCGATTTTGGACAACTCTATGTAATCATTTAGTCTATCTTTTGTTAATCAATTGGGCTTTAGTCTTGTCTATTGAATTAATTGCTCTACATTACTTATTCGTATTATTTTGTGGCCTCAATTGATATGGGTTTGTGATTTAGTTATCCATGAGATTAGGGTTTAGATGTGAATGGCCTTTTCCATTTAAACCATGATCATAAGCTTAATAGATTTTGAAAGTTAATGTTTGCATGGCCTTGTTGCATTGATTTGGCTTAGAGTTTTGCTCTAAAGTATTTCGTTACCATCACTTGACACATGGCCTTTGTGCAAGTGGTGGGAAGGAGATTCGTTCTTAATTGTTTATCATCAAAACAAGCCCTAAACTTTATTGAAGTGTTTATTGAGACTAATTGAGAGCATTGAGTGTCTAAGAAAGGTGCATCGATTCCCTAGTATTTCTCTCCATATATTCATCCCTTGTGTGTGATTTTTGATTTGATTTGATTTGATTTTAGTCTTTTAGTTTAGATTCTCATAATTTAGGTTAATATTATATTTCAACAAACTTCCAAAGTAAAGCATTATGCAATTTAGTCTTTTCGCATTTAGAGTAAATCCTTACTAGATTAATTGGCTTTCGACCGATAGAATCGCCGATCCCAGTGAACGAACTTTCTTAGTAAATTGAACACAGATTTTACTGCATCACTTCCCCAAATCATTTCCCTATATATACATCATTTTCTAACCTAAAACACACCTCTCAAATATCCAAATACCTCCCAATAGTTTAGATTAGTTTAGAATAGCTTAGTGTAACTTAATTCTCACCAAGAACACCCACCTCACCTTAGTTATTTTATGTAACTAAATATTGACGTTGGGATTTGGTGTACTTGTTATATTATCTATTCTATTTGTTGATTTTCTATGTTGAGCTTTAATTCATATATGTGTTGATTGAATTAACAAGTTGATTAACATGTAATACAATTTAGACCATGCATGAATAACTCTTGATGTATGTGTCTTTATTAAGGTTTTAGACTATCCTAGGTAATCAATAGAAATCAACTAATTGATTGGGTGATTGCACTTGTACACCAATATCCCAACATCCCATCTCTCATTACCACTTTTGCAAGACCATTGCATTAGATGGTAATTAGTTAGTTAGTTAGTTAGTTAGTGTAATCTAGATAAAAGCAATCTTAGTGTAATTAGTTGTAGTTAATTTATGCCATCTTAGTATAATTTTCGTTTAATTGCTTGCTTGCCATCCTCTTAGTTTAATTGCTTACATGCCATCCTCACCATTTACTTTTCTTGCATGTAAATTTGTTGTAATTAGTGTAAATAGTATATAATATATATAAGACTAGAACCGATAAAAGGTACCTCACTTCCCTGTGGAACGAACCGTACTTGCCGCTATGCGATTGTAACGATCCGTGCGCTCGCGGATAAACTCACACGCCCATATCATTTACGATAGTTTATAGAACTATCACGTACCAATTGCGGCGCAGTCAAGTTTTTGGCACCGCTGCTGGGGACATTTTATAGAACTACCACGGGTGGTCAACAATCCTATTAGATTTTGTTGTCATCGACATCTATAACTGGCCTTACAATGCCCTACTCGGTCAACCATTCTCGAACAAGGTTCGGGCGGTCATATCAACTCATGCACTAAAAGTGAAATTCCCGACAGAATTTGGAATAGGAGAGCTCAGGGGGTCACAAGAGATGGCTTGCTATGCTAACCTATCGATTTTTAAAGACAAGGCTGGAGCAAAAACTTTGGGCATATTCGAACTCAATCAAGAGACGCAGGAAGAGAACCCGGGAACTTTCGAACTTGATCCAAGGGATAAGGCGGACAGAGAAAAGAAAAACCAACTGAGTCTGTCGTTTTAGATGAAAAGGAACCTGACAGAACTGTCAAAAGTGGAGCAAGGTTGGCCGAACGGATTAAGAGGGAAATAGCAAACTTACTGAAAGAGTACAAGGGAATCTTTGCTTGGAGCCACGAAGACATGCCAGGAATCAGCACAAGTGTGATCTCACACTACTTTGCCATAGATGAGAAGAGCAAACCAGTGGTACAAGAAAGGAGGAGCTTCAATTTAGAAAGAAGCGTAGCCATAAGGGAGGAAGTATCAAAGTTACTTGTAGCAGGATCGATTAGAGAAGTTAAATACCCTGAATGGGTCGTGAATGTCGTACTAGTGAAAAGAAGAACAATCAGTGGATGATGTGTGTGGACTTTACTGATCTGAATAAGGCTTGCCCTAAAGACAGCTTTCCATTACTAAGAATTGACCAGTTGGTCGACGCTACAGCCGGACACGAGCTTCTGAGCTTTATGGATGTGTATTTAGGGTATAACCAGATCAAAATGCACAAACCGGACAAGGATAAAACAACATTCACCACAGATCAAGGGTTGTACTGCTACACAGTAATGCCGTTCGGCTTAAAAAATGTTGGAGCAACGTATCAACAGTTGGTCAATAGGATGTTTGCCAGCCAGATAGGAAGAAATATGGAGAGGTGTATATAGACGATATGCTGACAAAAAGCGTCACGGTTGATAGACATGTGGATGATTTGCGAGAAACTTTCGATATACTGACCAAATTCGGAATGAAACTAAACCCTACAAAGTGTGTATTCGGCATACCATCTAGTAAATTCCTTGGGTACTAGGTACATTAGAGAGGGATAGAAGTAAACCCTGACAAGATCCAAGCATTAGCCGATATGGTTTCCCTAAGAACCCTGAAGGACATCCAGAAACTCACAAGGTGTTTGGCATCATTAAATAGGTTCATAACAAAATCAACAGACAAGTGTTTACCATTTTTTAAGGCTCTCAAGAAAGGTAAAGGGGTCGAATGGAATGAAGATTGTGAACAGGCTTTTCATGCTTTAAAAGAATACCTCGGTCGAGCACCATTGCTATCAAAACCGATGGTTGGAGAAACATTGTACATGTACTTCTCTGTCACGGAAGCAGCTACTAATTATGTACTAGTGAGACAAGAAGAGGGAATCCAAAAACCAGTGTACTATACAAGCAAAGCACTGTTACCAGCGGAGACAAGGTATTCGCCAGCCGAGAAGATGGTGCTCGCATTGATAATAGCAGCAAGGAAATTGAAGCCATATTTCCAAGCACACAAGATTGAAGTGTACACTAACTGTCCTCTCAAGTTGATCTTACATAAACCTGAAGTGTCTGGCAGGCTAACAAAATGGACAATCGGATTGAGTGAGTTCGATGTAGAATACCTCCCAAGAACAGCAGTCAAGGGCCAAGTGGTAGCAAATTTTGTGGCTGAATTCACTGAACCAGACGTTGAAGTAGCAAGGATGATAGTAGAACAGATAAAGAAAAACTTCCGATGGAAACTTCACATCGATGGCTCATCAAGTACGCATGGCAGCGGGGCAGGGATAGTGGTGTCAACCCCTGAAGGAGATTCAGTCGAGTGTGCCTTGTGTTTTGACTTTAAAGCTACCAACAATCAGGCCGAGTACGAGGCACTAATAGTAGGACTGAGGGTGTGCACAGCCTTAGGAACTGATAAGTTAGAAATTTTCAGCAACTCCCAGGTCGTTGTCAACCAAGTAATGGATGAACACCAGGCAAGAGAGGAAAACATGATCGCCTACCTAGAATTAACAAAAGGATTGCTAGGGCGATTTAAAGAATTCAAAATTGTGCAAATCCCAAGGGAAAAGAATGAACAAGTCGATGCTCTAGCCAAACTAACCTTAGCAACGATTAATATCTAGCCACGAACTGTCCCCATGGCTCATCTACTTAGGCCGAGCATAATTGGGCAGATTGAGATCGGAATAATCACAAGTGGGCTAGACAACTGGATAACACCAATAAGAGAATATCTCGTCAATGACTTTCTGCCAAGTGACCCACTAGAAGCAAAACGACTGAAATACAAAGCTACAAGGTACTCAGTTCTCAATGGCGAACTATACATGAGAGGTTTTTCGAGAGTACTGCAAAGGTGTGTCGAGCCTGAAGAAGCTGAAGGAATCTTGAAAGACATACATAGTGGAAGCTGCGGGAATCATACTAGAGGTGTCAGCCTAGCCCACAAGGCATTAAGGCAGGTTTTCTACCGACCAACATTGTTCGTTGACACAAAAAGGATAGTGGCAAGGTGCGAAGCATGTTAGAATGTTGCAAACAATATTCGCCAGCCACCTAAACGCTTGCAAAGTATCAGTTCTCCTTGGCCATTCGCTATGTGGGGAATTGACCTGATTGGACCAATGCTAGTAGCAATCAGGAGAGCAAAACATGCCATTGTGGCTGTGGATTATTTCACAAAATAGGTAGAAGCTGAACCGCTGGTGCATATAACAGAAGCAAATACTACCAACTTTGTGAAAAAGAACATTCTGTACAGATTCGGGATACCAAACACCATCATTACCGACAACGGAATACAATTCGACAACAGAAAGTTCAGGGAGTTATGCAAAAAATACAAGATCAACAACTACTATGTATCTCCAGTTCATCCATGGACGAATGGACAAACTGAAGTAGTGAAAAAATTATTAAGCACAACTTGAAAGCCAAACTCGTTACCAAAAAAGGAAATTGGGCAGAGAAATTACCACAGGTGCTATGGGCTTACCGAACCACAGAAAGGAGTTCGACAGGTGAGGAACCCTACTCCATGGCTTTCGGAGCCGAAGCTGTCATCCCAGTAGAAACAGCGTTCTCCTCGCCAAGAATACAACTCTTTCAACCAGAACTCAACATCGACATGCTGAAATATGGCTTGGATGAGCTAGAGGAAAGAAGAGAACATGCCCAAATAAGGAATGCAGCCTATTAACAAAGGGCAACTAGGTACTACAATTCATATATGTATGTCAGGAGATTCACACTCGGCGACCTAGTCCTGAATAGAGTGGTCTCGGGAACTAAAGACAAAGCTGCAGGGTCACTCGCAGATAAATGGGAAGGGCCATATCGCATTACTGGCATAGCAAGGCATAGAGCATATCGCATCGCCTGAGGAGGAGCCGGAGAGCTCCCTCGACCTTGCAACACACAATACCTAAAGATCTATTACCCTTGATCTTTTCCCGCCTTTTTTAGAATTTGTTTTTGATTTTCCTTATTATTTTTAGAATTTCTTTTGTTAGTATTTTCTTTTGTTTAAATTTGTCAAGACCATAAGAGTTATTCAATAAAGAGTAATTTATTGCTATAGTTCACGCTTTCACGAAACCAAGTCACAAACAGCTATGGAAGCTACTCGCCGTTGCACAAAAATGAGTTTAAAACTCTCAGCAACACAAAAGAAGGTGAACGGAGTGCTCATCAACCATAGCAGGCTAAAGACGAATACGTCATAACAGCCTGAGTAAAAAAAAAAAAAATGTGTTGACAGTGATTTTTCGTGGTCACGTGGTCAACGGTTGTTTGAAGTTTATGCTATTAATTGAATAAGAATGATTGAAACAAAAACGAGAAGAATGACAAACACAATTACGTGGTAAAACTCCAGTGATGGAGAAACATCCACGGGTTGTTGCTAGGAGAAACGAAGCCAAATCCACTATCAAGAATCGTTACAAAATAATGCACTCTGATCTCTCTCTCTTTCTCGCGTGCCCCCTATTTTGTGTATTAAAGGGGTATTTATACATGCTATTATTAGGGTTTGGGGTCGCCGCTAGGGTTTTGTGTCATGGTGCCCAAGTTTTGGGCAAGTGTTTCCATCCTAGACAGGTTCTGTTTCCTTTCTTGTTGTATATTTCCTGATTTGGCTAAGTTTGAGTTTGGTTCTGATTCCTCCTCCTTTATTTACGGGAAAACTATTTGTTTCCTCATTTGAACTCTGAGTAGCCACACCATTGCTTATCGTGGAGATGCTGGTCGTTGATTCTGTCCTGCGTGTGAAATATGAACACTGGTGACTATCTCTGTTATTGAATCCTAAGTATGCCCGACTAGGGTTTACTGCCCGAGCTGATCGTCTTTGTCTATGGTCGGGCTAACTCACTCTTTTTCCGAGTAAGTTATCATGGGGAATTTCTGCTCCAGTTGTTGACTTATCTTGACTCCTGCTTACGTGGCCTTTTAAGATGATGACGTATCCTTCATGACTATTTTCACCTATAACAGTACTGTAAGGTTTATGATTTGTATTGGCTTAATTCTATTGCAAAACACTCTATGATTGTATTAGTTGTTGCTTAGGACATTATTTGAAGAAAGGAAGCTTAAAGAGTGAAGAGCAACGTCTAGTGCAAAAGTCGTCTTCAAGAGGTGAAAAACGTCAAAGGTAAATCTTGACTTCCATCCTCTTGCAAGGCGTTAGCTCACACACACACAATTCATACATGTGTGTCCCTACATCGTGGTTCAAACATTTAGTATAACACATTCACACACTTCATAGTATGCTCATGCATTGATCTTCTATTGACAAACATTGTGAAATTGCATGCTTTGTGACTATCTCTTTGATATGGCATGCTTGTGTGAATATGTGTTTATTTGTTTGTGTATTTTGTGTTTAGGACTTGAACATGTTCTCATTTAATGCCTTATTGAGTTTCGGTCGTTTCGGTTACTCATTCATAAGGTTTCGAGTCCAAACAAGTTGACTATGCTACTTTTCGTTCTCATTTGTTGTGTTGACTTCATCGTCAGATTCCGAGATGATTTCTCAACCATTTTTCAAAGTTGAGTAGTTATAGTCATGCGTGAGGGAGTCACAGTTCATAATCCAAAAACGGATTCGAAATCGGAGTTCGGATGCCCAAGATATGGGCTGAAGAACCGAAGGAGCGCGCGAGAGAAGTCGGGAGCACGTGTGGTCACAAGGGCTGCCCGTGTGGGAGGCCGTGGGCCCCACGGCCAAGGAAACCCTCTGCTCCCGTGGGCCCCACGCGCCCCCCAATGGGAGGTGATGTGTCGTCTTCTGATTCGCTCGTAAAATCTCTCTCTTCCCTCCTTTTAAGCTCATCTCCTTCCCTCCACATTTGCTAAGAATTTTGAAGAACACTTTGAAAATTTTCTGCAGAATTCTACAATTTTTGTTTTCTTGTTTTGATCATATCTCTCTCATACGAACTCGAAATCCATCGATTCAAAAACAAAAATTGTTGGTCTCGAAGAGAGCTACAAACTCCAAGCATTTCTAGAGGCAGCTGACTTCACCATTTTTCTCAGCTGATCCATTTTCAGTACGTGGTCAGTATGTGTGTTTCAACTTCTTCCTTTTCAATTTCATCTTTGATCATCTCTTGATTCTTACTATTTGTTTGATGAAATTTGTTGAGAAGTATGTTAGATCACTTGCTAGGGTTGTTTGATCATTTGTTAATTGAGATTTAGCTTTGTGATTTGCTTTGAACATATATGTGCTAAACTTGATTGTGTGTGAAATTGATTCTAGAAATTGATTATATGATGTATCTCATATTATTTTCTAGGTTCTATTTCTTGATCTAAGAACTAGGTTTTTAGTGTGATAAATTGAATATTCATACCTTTGTTCTTATTGATTTGCATGTCTTGATTTCTAGATAATTTTGTGATTGTGTGTTGAAATCATATTCTAGGCTATTATTGAACATGTACATTTTGCTTGATTGATCATCTAGCTTAATTTGTTTGTGTTTGCATCACTTGCATCACTTTAGATCATAGCCTTGCATTAGGTTGAAGTCTCTAGCAAAGTGAGTGAAGCTTTGTGGATAGAGCAGGAAAGTCTTGATTAGAGTCGGGAAGACTCGGATAATCAAGCAAGGAAGTCTTGTCTAGGGTCGAGAGGATCTGGATAGGCAAGCAAGAAATCTTCCTAGAGACGTGAGCGTCTTGGATAGGAAGTTGCTTTCTAGAGGTGTAGGATACATCTCGGATAGGAAGTAGGCTTGGTGATTCAGTAGCCCGAGGGTAGATTAGGAGTTGATAGCTTGAGCGGATATCATGAGTGATAGCTTGAGTGTGTAAGTCCTTTTTCACATAGTGGATTGCTTTGCCGGTGGTTGTGGTATCAACCCGTGGATGTTTCCTCATTGAGGTTTTACCATGTTAAAACACTTGTGTTCATTTTTGTTTTTACTTTTCTTTACCTTCCATTTCTTTCATTGATTGCATATCTTGTAAATTGATTTACTCTTGTATAAGTGAAATCAATTAATTTGTCAAATTTAATCAAGTGTGCATTTTCATTGATATATTCCGCATTATTTTTTAATTGTGAGAATTTGGAGCCTATACCTATTCACCCCCCCTCTAGGTATATTTCACTACTACTTAAGGGAAATTTCAAGTACCCCCTTAAATATTTGAGCCAATTGTGCCGAGTCAGGTCCTCTTGGGACAAATATTTAACTTCATACTTTTCTATTGTAACTTATCTTCGTTTGTCGTTTTCTTCATTAATACATCCTTGTTTGATTCGAAGCTTTTAATGACGTGTCTTAATTGCGACCGCACACATTCTATTTGTCACTTATTTTAGAAATCTCTTGATGGTGACGCTTCTGCTCTCTGGCGGCTCAAGATGCTCTCCGGTTGCCACTTGTCTCTTTTTGTTTGGCCGTGGCTCAATGCATTTATGAGACATAACCTCTCTGCTCATCTGCGTGCAGCCCACGTCACGGCCCACGCCCCTCTGTTTTCCCGTTTCTCTACGCTTCTCCTAGGGTTTTGGTCTTTTTGAAATTGATGTGTTGCCTATATATACTGGCTATGCATTCACTCTTCCATTTTTATTTATTTTTCTACTATCTTCGTGTTTTCTTCGAGAGAGAAATTCGCTTGTGTCCCTTGTGTTTCTGGGTACTTTGTTCTATTCTTCAATTTGTCTTCTTAATCCTGCTTCATCAAGATATTCTGCTTTGACCCCCGGACCTTCTCTTGAAGATTCTTCCTTTGTAGTCTGCATCACCTCAGTTTTTCGCTATGCCAAGGTTAGTTCTCATGGATCCTGAAGCTAGGTACCGTCTTTTTACTGTTGGTATGATTGCTATTGAACGAAATGATGCTCTTACTGCATCGGTTGTCCACAGGTTACTAGAAGAACCTCTCTTTGATCAACCGCGTTTTACTAACGCTGACATTTCTGGGATTTATCGTGACAAGCCTGCTACTTCCGGAGTTCCTCCCACTCCCAAAGTTCATTATGTTTCTTCGAATTCATCGCAGCCTGAGGCTCGGTCGGATTCTTCTGCTTCCGCTTCTGTTGATACTCGGCCTTGGAGACGACCCGGGAAGAGGATGAGAAATTGTAAAATTTATAAGGATTCTCACTCCCTGGAGAGCCGAGTCGTGACCCAGAGGATTGTTGAGAGCGACATTGAAGAGGAGCATAGGGCCGCTCGCATTCCTTTCTCTCCCGAGCGGATATGTGCCTATGACATCGAGCCAAACGTGGTCGGCCCTGAAGAGATAACAAAGTATATGCGGCGGTTTGATCTGGACAGTAACACAATTTCGCTGATTCCTGCTGACGGTCGAGCTGCATGGAACCCCTCACCTGGCCACGTGGCAATCTATGGGGCAATGCTCACTTATGGTGTTACTCTTCCTCTCCAGCCTTTCATCACCTGGTTTTTGGCTGAGGCCCGACTTGCTCCGGCGCAGCTAACTCTGAATAGCTACCGGATTTTGATGTGCATGTGGCACATGTGGCATAGGATGAAGCGGCCACCTCCCACACCTCGCGAAATCTGGCAGTTCTATGTGCTGAGGCCCGTGGGTAAGACTGGGGTTTATTTTCTTCAATCGACCCAGCCGGAGTTCTGGATCCCAAAAGACGTGGTGGTTAAGGGTGAAATCGAATCGACCATGGACGAGGAGATGAAAGGATTTGTTTGGGGCTTCCCCACTTCAAACAAATTTTGGAAGAACAGTTGGTTCTTCGTGGGTAAACGCTGGGGCCAATCAATCAGCTTTAATGTTGATGGTACTCGGATGACTTGCAGGGTTCCTCGGTATTTTTGTTCTCCCCAATGGAACCATATGACTTCTGCCTGTACTGACGAGGAACTAAAGACTTTGGCTCGGGCAGCCGTCCGCCCTTCGGAGAAGAGGGGTAGACCTTATCTCTTAAACAAGAGGAAAATGATTAAAGCTCGCCTTTTTCCTCAGGTTTCTGCATGCCGCAAACATCGTAAGTTCTATAAGCTTTCCCTGGTTACTTTTGTACTCTTGTTCTTAAATCAGTATACTGACTCGAAGGAACACCTTCCCTTCCTTTTTTTTTTTTAAGTGTTCGATGTAGACGTAGTCTACGATGCCCAGGCACGCTGGATGAAAGGTATTGTGGAGGCGAGCCGAAAAGCGGCTCTTCGCCAGCGAGATGCAGGGATAGCCCCTCCCGATGATGAATCTGATGAGAGTACTCCCAGGAATCCTCCCGAGAAAGATGATGAGGAGGGAGTACCCTATTATGTGCCTGAGGAGACCCATGATTAAGAAATGACCGCATATTCAACGGAGGCCGTGGGAGACCCGGAGGGCTTCGGAGCAAGTAGGACAGCTGCTGGGCAGGACAATCAAGCAGGTCCTTCCTCTTCTAAGGGGAAAGAGAAAGCTGGGCACTCCTCTGAGTCTGAGGTAGTGGCCTTCTCCCGTGGAATTAATTCTCCCCACTCTACTGAAAACATGCCAAGTGCTACATTCCAGGGTGTTGAAACAGCTGGAGAACACTCAGGCATGATGGCTCCGGAGATTCTGACTTCTGCTGAGCCAATTCCTACTCCTCCGGCTCTAGAGATTTCAACTCCTACCGAGCCGATCCCTACTCCGGCTCCGGAGATTTCGACTCCTGTCGAGCCAATTCCTACCCCTCCCGGGGATAGCGGTGTCGACATGAGGCATCCCGATCTGGATTCTGAAGATCCTGCGGCTGACTTGAATTCTCGTAGGAGGCAATCGGGAAAGAGAAAAGCCTCGTTTTCTCCTGGTCGCCCGACCCCCAAGATCCCCCGAGTAGTTGCATATGTTGATTCATCTTCAAGTTGAAACTAAATATAGCACGGTGTGTATAAAACTATCTAGAGGGAGGGTGAATAAATTTTACGCTTTTTACCCAATTTTTTGTGTTAGTCAAAATTACGAATTTACCCCTAAATAGATAAAGCAATAAATCAAGTATAAAATACGGAAATTAAATAAGACTTGATTTTTACGTGGAAACCCTCACGGGAAAAACCACGGGCTAGTAAGTAAGCCACACTCGAACCTCGAATCCACTAAATGTGTAAACAATTACAATCTAATCCCGGAAGTAATCACACACCTACCTAATCCCGGTATGAGTGAACCTAGTCCAATTTGCTTGCGATCTAAGCAACCTAATCACGTTGCTACACACAAGACTTACTTTCTCTAGAAGAGAATAACAACCCTAAGTGAATATATGAATATCCAAATGCAACATAGAGCAAGGGAAACCCTATATGCTTATCTAAGATGATGAATTTGCAATTAAGAACAATCCTAGATATCAAAACTAAATGACATGTCAATTAGTTTAGCTAATCAATATTAAGCACAAACCTAATTTGCTAGCACAATACAATTTCTCAAACATACATCATACTAATCTCAATCTTGTATCCAAAGCATACAAAATAACAAACAAGTAATTAATTGAGATTGCTAGATAAGAGAAACACAAAATATGTAAGATATTAGTGAAAAGCTTACCAAGCAAAGTATGATGAAGAATCCATGCTAGATGACATCTAGATGATCAAAGATGATGCTAGATGATGATTGATGATCATGAAAAAGTGTTTGAGTAATTAAAAATGAGTTCTTTGTGTATTTTTCTTGTCTTGAAAAATATCATAAGTATGAAGCTTGAATATGAACTCTCTTAAATGACCTAAAATCAAGTTAGCATATATATAGAGGCCATAAGTGAAGTGAGGTCATTTTGAAAACGTGTCAGAAAATTGCTCTGTGCGCTGGTGGACCTGCGCTGGACGACAGGCGCACGACTAGTGCACAAGCACATTTTTGCAAGGGTGCTGGACGACCAACGCTCACACAGGCGCACGACCAGCGGAGCACCACTGGGCGATTAGCGCTCGTGGGCTTGCACTGGTGTGGACCAGTGCACGACCAGCGATAGACCATTGGGTGATCTACGCTGGTGGGCCTGCGCTAGTGGACCAGCGCACAACCAGCGGCACGCCACTGGGCGTTTTACGCTGGTGAGCTGCGCTGGTCAGGCGCTTGAGGACCAGCGCACAGCCCACACCTTTGAACCCCACAAGTAATCATGCAAGGGGTAAAAAGGTAAATTAAGATGCATCCTAAAAGCCTAAAATGCTATGACATGTAATCACAAGATGCAATCAAAATAACAAGCAAGAAGAGATGTTTAATTGAACATTAATGCACAACCATAAGAACCACAACATATAAGGAATAAGCATATGCATGAGTTGTGAGTGTGTGCAACTATCTCTTCAAGACAAGTAAGCACTTAGAGTATTACCTTCGGAGTGCTTAACACTTGCAAGGGCCTTGAGCTTGAACACATTCCTAAGCTACCCTTACATGATCCCCACATATGGTTTGATCACGAAATAAGCCAATTAAAAACTACGGGAATCCTTACAAACTCCCCCTTTGGCTATTTCGTGACAAAACCATCACTCACATTGAATCCTCACATAAAAATAGAAACAACGGGATAACATAGATCTTCTACAATACAAAGAGATAATAAACAAAATAAAATCTTCAATGCTCCAATCTCTTGTAGAACAACCAACCCTACAAAACAGAGTTTCTATATTTTTCCAAAAAGTACATGTGAGATTAATCAAGTGATATCAAAACAAGCATTAGAATTTCGGCACAACATTACAAAATATATGCAATGTATGATAAATGCAATGCTCCCCCTTAAAGGGTTACTCCCCCTCAATGTGTTATCTCCCCAAAGTGCACAATTGCAACACCAATTTGCATCTCCCCTTACCATATCCTACTCCCCCTTTTTGTCATGATATAGGCAAAGGAGTAGTCCCCAACCGGGTCACTCAAGGCAAAGAGAGATAGAAGCATGCAGGATATTTTCATATACATATAAGTCACTTTATGCATCTTAATTAATTGAAGAGAAACAAGGAGATTTATTTGAGAAAATGTGTGACTCCAACATGCTTTGCATACAAGACATATAGCATTCAAGTCCAAAATACAATGGTATTTGGCAAAGCAAATGACAAAGGTTTCTAATTAGAATTCAAACCAATTTCACCAATGTCATGGGAAAAGCAAGGATATAGAGATTATTGATTTCAATTTAAGAGCAACTATACCCAACTTTATAAGCGAAACATGGCATGAGCGACTTTGTACCCTATTTGATTTTTCCGGATAAGATATCCGTATGATAGTAGCCATGTTCAACTAATACAGAAAGAGAGACATTTGGAATGTTAATTCCTTTGAACGGATACAAGATCCTTTATTCATTTTGAGTCTCATTAGCTTTCACACAAGTTTTGCATTTTTAAGAATATGCAATCATCAATTCATGCTTTTCATGTGAGCATGTTATATGAATTTCATGCTTTTCATTTGACATTAGCATGTTATAAAAGAATCATCATGTCATGGAGATAACTATAGGTCATTCACATCATACTTCCTATGTAAATCTCCTAGTCCAAAAATGCATGTTTGAACATAAATATGACATGGATTGTAAACAAGCAAGGTTCACACTTATAGAATTGAATATATATATATATATGTACAACCAAGCTTACTCAAGCAATTAAAAGAAGAGGCATAAGATATTTCAAATTTTTTTTGCAAGTGACAAGAATGCAAAATAGCTCTCTTTGCTTGAGTTCCCCATATGGGGTCAATCATAGAACACATCACTCCACAAGACATATTCCAATAGATCTACTTAGAGTTTTAAATCGAGTAGCATCTAAGGGTTTAGTAAATAGGTCCGCAAGTTGATCATTAGTACCTACATGTTCAAGTACTATGCATTTATTTTCAACAAGCTCTCTAATGAAGTGATGGCGGATGTCAATATGCTTAGTTCTAGAATGTTGAACCGGATTCTTGGAAATATTAATAGTACTCATGTTATCACAAAAGAGAGTGAGAGTACCTTGGTTGAATCCGTAGTCTACTAGCATTTGCTTCATCCATATAAGTTGAGTGCATCCACTCCCCGCGGCTATGTACTCGGCCTCGGCCGTGGACAAGGAAATCGAGTTTTGCTTCTTGCAAAACCAAGACACCAAGTTGTTGCCTAGAAAGAAGCAACCGCCCGATGTGCTCTTCCTATCATCACAATTTCCTGCCCAATCCGCATCACTATATCCTACAAGAATAGGATTAATGTCAAATGAGTACCAAATCCCATAATTAGAAGTCCCATTCACAAAGTGAATGACTCTCTTAACCGAAGAGAGATGGGACTCCTTGGGATCGGATTGGTACCTAGCACAAACTCCTACACTAAATGATATATCGGGCCTACTTGCGGTCAAATAGAGCAAGCTCCCTATCATGCCACGATATAAGGTTTGGTCCACACTTTTACCACTAGCATCCTTGCTTAGCTTCAAAGTGGTGCTCATAGGAGTATCACAATGTTTGGCTTTTTCAAGACCAAACTTCTTCACTAGGTTTTTGGCATATTTGGCTTGGGATATGAAAATCCCATCATCTAGTTGCCTAATTTGCAAACCTAGGAAGTAACTAAGCTCACCAACAAGACTCATCTCAAATTCATGAGACATGACATCAACAAATTGTTGGACTTTGGTGTTGTTGGTGGAGCCAAACACTATGTCATCAACATATATTTGAGCTATGAAAAGCTCATCATTGTCTCTCTTGATGAATAGTGTCTTGTCAACACTACCTCTTGTGTAGTTATTGTCAACAAGAAATTGAGTGAGGCGCTCATACCAAGCCCTCGGTGCTTGTTTCAACCCATATAGTGCCTTTTTGAGGTGATAGACATGGTTGGGGTGGTGAGCATCCACAAACCCCTTAGGTTGTTCAACAAACACTTCCTCTTGCAAGAAGCCATTGAGGAAGGCACTCTTGACGTCCATTTGGTGCAATTTGAACTTGTGCACACAAGAGATGGACAAGAGAAGCCTAATGGACTCTAAGCGGGCAATGGGAGCAAAAGTCTCCTCAAAGTCGATACCCTCAATTTGAGAGTACCCTTGTGCTACAAGTCTAGCCTTGTTCCGCACTATGTTGCCATCCTCATCGGATTTGTTCCTAAATATCCATTTAGTGCCTATGACATTAGTGGTCTTAGGCCTAGGAACTAGAGTCCAAACCTCATTCCTTTCGAATTGGTTTAGCTCTTCTTGCATGGCAAGAACCCAAAATTCATCATTTAAGGCTTCTTCAACCTTTTTGGGTTCAATTTGAGAGGTGTAGCATGTATAGCTAATAAGATTAGCAAGTTGACGTCTAGTCCTAACACCCTCATTTACCTCTCCAATGATATCTTCTTTATCATGGAGTTTCCTAACCCATGGAGCGGGTTCTTTAGAGTCCAAGAGAGGAACTCTATCAATAGGTTGTGTGTCATCATTGTTGACATTTGATGTCCCAACATTAGGAGACACCACAACCTCCTCCAAAGGAGAACCATCACTAAAAATAACCTTCTCCTCATGATCATTAGACTTGAGCCTAGTATCATCAAATACGGCATTGGATGATTCCATAACACTTAGAGTCTTTAAATTGAAAACTCTATAGGCTCTACTATTTAAGGCATAGCCAATAAAAATACCCTCATCACTCTTAGCATCAAATTTGCCAAGTTGATCACGGTCATTCAAAACGTAGCATTTGCTTCAAAAAGTGTGGAAGTAGCTAACATTTGGCCTCTTGCCTTTCCATAACTCATAGGAGGTGTTTCTAGTACCGGGCCTTAGGAAAACTCAATTTCCTATATAGCAAGCCGTATTGATGGCTTCGGCCCATAGGTTCCTAGGGATATTGTTTCTAAGCAACATCACACGGGCCATCTCTTGAAGGACCCTATTTTTCCTCTCAACAATTCCATTTTGTTGAGGTGTCCTAGGAGCCAAAAACTCATGGGAGATGCCTAAACCATTACAAAAGGTTTCAAAGGTAGCATTCTCAAATTCCCTCCCATGGTCACTTCTAATCCGTTTTATGCTTTTAATATTTGAGTTCATTTCATTTTGTATTTTATTACAAAGTATTTTAAACTTATCAAAAGTTTCGGATTTTTCACTAAGAAAATATGTCCATGTGAACCTAGAGAAATCATCAACACAAACAAAAATGTATCTCTTTCCACCTAAACTTTCAGTTTGCATGTGTTAGGATTATGCTCAATAGCAAGAGTGTAATGTTGTAATTAACAATCTTTTTCATATTAATAAAGTGATTTCTGGTTTAACAAATCGTATAGCATTTATAGTTTATATTATAATTGTCAAAGTAAATAATCATAAGGTCTAAAGACTATGGGAAAAGAAGAATTGTTCGTACATCTGGATATGTATGTGGTAGACACAATTCTTTAGTTAGTCTTGAATAATGTTCACAACTTAAGTTAAAGGTTGGGCACCTTTATCTTGTTAAAGTTGTAGAATTCTTTTGCTAGCATTTGAGTGGGATCAAATGAGATATGATGAGTCTAAAATCATCGGAGTGTCTTCGAGCAAAAGGATCTAGTGCACTGGGTGTATTGAACTGGATCACAATGAAAAGCTTTATCTAGAACCGTTAGTAGATAATAGTCTTTTCATTATCAGGACAATCGGAGGGTCTATCTTAATCCTGAGATAAATGATGGACTTATGGTTGCAAGTGATATCATTTGAGTTATCAATGAGTACGATTATATCGCATAGTCTATCCTCGATAGTTTGGTGATATTCATTTGTCAATCGATAGAGGACTTCATTTATAGATATGGACATCGTGGCTCCATTTAATTAAATGAGAGTATAATATCATCATATGGATGTTTTGAGGTAATTGGATATTAAATCTCAACGTTGAGTTTTCGATAGTGTCTATTGAAAACATGGCTTCTGGACAAGTCAAAATATCCAAGTTCAAAACGTGGTCATATGAGTAAATATGGTAACTTGGAGAGTTATAGGCGGTCTATGAACTCTTGGCGATTACTGATATTAATCACGAGGATACACTATCTCCAATATGATTGTCTAGGGTATGAATGAGGAGCATCTTCCTTTTCTATCTTTATTTAAGAGTTCAGTTTTAGCTCTTTAGTGGAATGAGTTAAAATTAATGGATCGGACCTAAGTGAATCATTTGTTGATTGTGATTAGGTTATGTCTATTGAAGCTTAAATTTAGATGGCCCGCCAAGATCCCCAATCCACACGGACTTGCATGGATCACTTGATATATTCTACCGGACCAATTTAAGGGTCCATCTAGAATTGCATTTAATATATTAAGAATATAATATGCACATTATTTATGTAATGGGCTGCTCAATTATATTAATATATTAATGAAAGACATGTGGGCTTGTTTCTTTTAGTAAGAATGGGTCTGGTTCACATGTGGGCTTTTTATTTAAAGTCCAATGGATTAAATGAAATAGGAAAATAATATTAGGCCCAATCTTATACAAGTGGGGCGGCTAGGTTAATGTTTTAACCTAAAAATATTATTTTGTTTCATTTGTTTTAATTAAATAAGAATTAATTAATTTATTGATTAATTGTTTAATTAAAGAAACAAATCTTTCCTAAAAGTAAAAGACTTGTTTGATAAGTAAATAAATAAATTAGTTTTATTTATTTAATCAAATAAGGAGTCCTTTTATTTAGTCAAAATAAAAGAATAAAAATCAAGGAGTTGGATTAGGGTTTGAAGTCTTAAAAGACATGTGGTTTTTGGGTGCAATACAACTCCTCTTTTGTAGAGGAAAATTGCGGCAACCCTAGGCAAAAGCACATGAAGAATTCGGCCACCCTATAAGGAAAGAAGGAAGAAAATTTGGCCACCTATATAAGCATACTTATAGAATTCGGCCACTACAAGAAATTGTGCTTGAGTTTTTATTTCTTTCTTCTTCTTCTTAATTGATAGAGAGTTTTTATTCTAAAAAGACAAAAAGGAGTGTTAGATTATTCTTTGATAGTATACTATTGCTTAATCATCAATAAGCTTGTGTATACGATATCGATCTAGGTTCACGCGAGTTTCGATCATTAGATTGAGAACTCAAAAGTGACCAGAATAATCTTAGACATTCTTTTGATTGTTTTGTGACTAACAAAGAAAAGAAAGTTTTTCTTTGGTCCATTCACAGGTTTGCAATTCAAAGAAAAGGGAGACCACGCTCCTAGGTGATCCACTGTTCGTGCTCGGATTGAAGGTCTTGCGGATTACCATCGACGTAAGTCAATCGGATCACGCGACAAAAGGTAATTTACTTTTGTTAATGTATATGCATGTTTATTGATTAAAAGGGTTTAAGGTTCATAAAGGAAAAATTTTTAAAAGTCACTAAATCGTTTTTAGTATCGCTTCCGCTGCGTTTACTACTTTTGTTATTATTTTTCCCTACAATTGGTATCAGAGCCTAGGTTGAACCCTTTTAATTAATTAACGTATATATACGTGGATCTATTTCTTTTTATTGTGATTATGCATGTTTAGAAAGAGATGGCACTCTAGGTATTCAAATATATAATTACATGTGATGTATGGATTTATATATGTTTTATGTGGTTTGTTATTGCTCGATTTTGGCCCTAGATTTTCAATGTAATTTTTGTTTCGGAGTTGTAACAAGAAGGGTGGTCTATTATCGCCATAATTCCTTCTTGGTAGTTGTTAGGTTTTATTTTTTTTAATATGTGCAGAATTTTTTTTTAGTTTACTGCAGCAGTTTTTTTTTTAAATTGTTAGTGCAGTATTTTATATGTAAAAGTACTGTAGTGAATAAAAAAAAAATAATAATAATACTGCAGTATTTATTATTTTATACTGCCGTAATATATTTAGGTCTTGAAGATTCGAAGACACGAAGCAAAACGAAGCAACCGGAACCATGAACGAGCACCGTGCGCACCCTAGGAGTTGATTGGGCTGCGCATGGCAAGCCCATTGCAAGGTGGGCTGCGCACGGCAGCCTTGAAGGCCTTATGGGCTGCGCATGGCAGCCCCTTTGTGGGGTTGTGGGTCGTGCACGCCCATGGGGTTTGGGCCGAAGGATGAGCGTATGGTTGATGGGCCACCTGAAGATCTTGTATTCCTGACAATTGTAATTTACTTGTTTTTCTAGGATGGGCCAAAATTGTTGCTATTTAATTTATGCTTAAATATTACAATATTTGTTATTGTATGATAACATGACATATAGAATAGGAGTGCCACGCATATATCTCTTTTGGTATGAACATGCATTGAATGATTTAGGTATCTAAATTGGCATCTAGATAACTCGGTAAATCATTCTATGGGATTTAATCACACGCCTTAAATAATTGAGTGGGAGAAGGTGTTTTTGTAACACCTATGGCCTCCAAGGTTAGTTGAGCTTTATTATTTATTGGTAATCCCCCCAAGGGGCGTCCATGAATGGAATTTAGCAACATACTTCCTTACAAGGATAGACTAGACAATGGACTCAAACGAGATCTACTCCCCAAGGAGGGATTTTCGTGAGAGAAAATTGAGGGTCGATATCTTGGTAACACACTCAATGTAATTTTATTGATATCCTCCCAAGAGTTCTTGTCAGTAAAATTGCAAGGCTAAAATTGAAAACGCTGGTTGTTATGTTAACAATTAGGTGGGACCTAGTCTAACTAGTAAATGGTGCGAACTCCCAAAGGAGGCGTAACATTTATGGGTGTTAGATCACCGTTGAATTTTATGATTGAGTTATTTATTTAATTCAAGATAAATATTTAAAAGTGCTTTATCATGATTATTTACTTATATATGTTTTGTTTTATTCAGAAATCATGACCCCATCACTTATGAACATCCTGAAAGATAACACTTTAACTGGAGATAATTATGTCACATGGAAAAGGAAAATTGGGTTGTTGCTGCAAAGTGAAAAACATAAGTTTGTTCTAACTACTCCTAAACCACCTGCTCCTAATAATGAATCTAGCATAATGTATAGATGAGTATGAGCAGTGGAAGACCTTCAGATGATATGGCAAAATGTTACATTATGGCCACTATCTCCGACGTGTTGCAACAGCAGCATGAAGGAATGGAGTCCGCTGCTGATATAATGATGTCTCTAGAGGAGATGTTTGCTATGAAGTCTAGGACGACTAAGAGAGAGGCAGTGACTGCTTTTATGAATCTTAGGATGAAACCTGGACAGGCTGTGAAAGATCACATGATGAAAGTCATAGCACATCTCAACATTGCTGAACTGCATGGCGCTGAGATAGATGGTGAGACAAAGATTGATATGGTTGTCAATTCATTGTCAGATTCCTTTGATCAGTTCAAATTGGACTACACTTTGAACAAAAAGGAATACACCTTACAAGGCCTGATGCAAGATGTTCAAAGTGCTGAAAAGATCCTTGTGAAAGGCAAAGGTCAAGAGATTCATATGGTTGGTAAAGTTGCTACTGTTAAGGCCCGTCAAAAGGTCAAGAAACAACAGAAGAAAAAGCAACTTGGGCCTATCAAGAAGGAGACCAAGAAAGTAACCAAGATCAAAGGGAAATGCTTCCTTTGTGGTGAAAAGGGACATTGGAAGAGAAATTGCCCAAAGTCCCAGAACAAGAAGGAAGAAGGTAATTTGAATTATCTAGAAACATGTTTTTTGGCTGATTCTACAGATTCTTGGATCATAGACTCAGGAGCCACTAATCATGTTTGTTATTCCTTGCAGGGGTTTCAAGAAAGGAGAAAGCTGAGTAAGAATGAAATCAATTTGCGCTTGGGCAACGGAACGTTAGTGTCTGCAAGTGCAGTGGGAGATATTAGAGTTTATTTGGATTCTAGAAGGCATTTAGATTTAATAGACGTTTATTATGTACCTCAATTCAAGAGGAATTTAATTTCAGTTTCTTGTTTGAATAAATTTGGATATTCGGTTACTTTTAATAAAGTTTTTATTATTAGTAAGAATGACAAAATTATTTGCCAAGGTACATTGGAAAACGGTCTATACTTTTTGCATAGAAATATCTCTCACTCGTTAGACACAGAAATAACGGAACCTAATCATAAAAGAGTAAAATTATCAACAGATGAAACCTACCTTTGGCATTTACGCTTAGGTCATATTAACCTTAATAGGATTAAAAGATTGGTATGTGACGGACCTTTGAGTGACTTAAAGGTTGATGATCTACCAACTTGTGAATCTTGTTTGGAAGGTAAAATGACCAAAAGGACGTTCTCTGCCAAAGGTGCAAGAGCCACTGAATGTTTAGGATTGATACACACTGATGTATGTGGACCTATGAGCATTCAAGCTAGAGGTGGATATGAGTACTTCATCACCTTCACGGATGATTACTCGAGATTTGGTTATGTGTATCTCATGAGACATAAGTCGGATGCTTTTGACATGTTCAAAGCATTCAAAGCTGAAGTGGAAAATCAGCTTGAGAAACACATAAAAATCTTGAGATCTGATCGTGGTGGAGAATATCTATCTGGTGAGTTTCAGCAATATCTTATTGATAATGGGATAGTTTCTCAGTTTTCTGCACCAGGTACACCTCAACAGAATGGGGTAGCAGAAAGGAGAAATAGAACTCTTTTGGATATGGTTAGGTCTATGTTGAGTTATTCAACGCTTCCTATTTCTTTTTGGGGATATGCTTTACAAACTGCTATATACATTCTAAACGATGTACCATCTAAGTCTGTTCCTAAAACACCGCATGAGTTGTGGACTGGGCGCAAGCCTAGTTTACAACACTTAAGGATATTTGGTTGTCCTGCGCATGTGTTAAAAGGAAAGACAGAAAAGATGGAGTCCCGTTCAGAAACATGTATATTTGTAGGGTATCCAAAAGAAACTAAAGGATATTATTTCTATAGTCCTTCAGATCTTAAAGTATTTGTTTCGACAAATGCTAAATTTCTGGAAAAGGACTATATGAATGATTTTGTGCCTAGAAGTAGAATTGTCCTGAATGAGATGTCAGGAGATACAATTCCACGAGAGGTTACACAACCTAACCCAATTGTAAGTTCCGATCCAACACAAGATCAACAACCTACCATTCCTCGTCGTAGTGGGAGGGTTAGAACACAACCCGAAAGATACATCGGTCTGGGAGAATCAGTGGAGAATCTCCCGGACGACGATGATCCCTATACGTACAAGGAAGCTATGGAGGATGTTGATAGTCGCCATTGGCAAAAGGCAATGCAATCCGAGATTGAATCTATGTTCGATAACAAAGTCTGGTCCCTTGTAGACTTGCCTAAAGGGATAAAACCCATTGGGTGCAAGTGGGTATACAAGAGGAAAAGAGGTATGGATGGAAAGGTGGAAACCTTTAAAGCTAGATTGGTAGCTAAAGGGTATACACAGAAAGAAGGTATCGATTACGAGGAAACCTTCTCTCCTGTGGCCATGCTTAAATCCATTAGGATACTCTTATCCATTGCAGCATCTTTAGATCTAGAGATTTGGCAAATGGACGTCAAGACAGCTTTCCTAAATGGAAGTCTTGACGAAAGCATCTACATGATGCAACCAGAGGGATTCATTGAAAAGGGCCAAGTGGATAAGGTATGCAAGTTGCAGAAATCCATATATGGATTAAAGCAAGCATCCAGATCCTGGAACATAAGGTTTGATCAAGCTGTCAAAGGTTTTGGATTTATTCAGAATCCTGACGAACCTTGTGTATACAAAAGGATTAAAGGCGACAAGTTGGTTTTCCTGATTCTTTATGTTGATGATATACTACTCATTGGAAACGATGTAGGTGTATTGACATCAGTAAAAGAATGGTTAGCAAAACAATTTGATATGAAGGACTTAGGAGAAGCAAGTTTTATTCTAGGTATCCAAGTAATAAGGGATAGAAAGAATAGAACGATTGCATTATCCCAAGCTTCATACATAGACAAAATCTTGTCTAGGTTTTCCATGCAGGATTCCAAGAAAGGTATGTTACCTTTCAGACATGGAATCAAGCTTTCTAAGGAACAAGTTCCTAAGAATGAGCATGAAGAGCAATTCATGAGTAGAGTTCCATATGCCTCGGCAGTTGGAAGTCTCATGTATGCAATGCTCTGTACTAGACCAGATATTTGTTTTGCTGTTGGCATAGTTAGCAGGTTTCAATCGAAACCTGGTCCTGATCACTGGACGGCAGTCAAGCATATTTTCAAGTATCTCAAGAGAACGAGAGATAATATGCTTGTATACTCTGGAGGGGATTTGGTTCCCGTTGGGTATACAGATTCTGATTTCCAATCAGATTCTGACTCCAGAAAATCCACATCAGGGGCTGTGTTTACTATTGGAGGAGGAGCAGTTATATGGAGGAGTATCAAGCAATCTTGTATTGCTGATTCCACCATGGAAGCTGAGTATGTTGCTGCATGCGAAGCTGCCAAAGAGGCTGTTTGGCTCCGCCAATTCTTGATTGACTTGGAAGTGGTTCCTAGTGCGAATAAGCAGATCACTATCTACTGTGACAACAGTGGAGCAGTGGCTAATTCGAAAGAACCAAGAAGTCACAAGAGAGGTAAACACATTGAAAGAAAGTATCATCTTTTAAGGGAGATTGTTCAAAGAGGTGACGTGACGATTACCAAAATCGCGTCAGCAGAAAATCTAGCGGATCCCTTCACAAAGGCTCTACCTCAGAAGAGTTTCGATGGGCATCTAGAGAACATGGGCTTGAGAGATATGACACATTTGCTATAGCGCAAGTGGGAGATTGTTAGGATTATGCTCAATAGCAAGAGTGTAATGTTGTAATTAACAATCTTTTTCATATTAATAAAGTGATTTCTGGTTTAACAAATCGTATAGCATTTATAGTTTATATTATAATTGTCAAAGTAAATAATCATAAGGTCTAAAGACTATGGGAAAAGAAGAATTGTTCGTACATCTGGATATGTATGTGGTAGACACAATTCTTTAGTTAGTCTTGAATAATGTTCACAACTTAAGTTAAAGGTTGGGCACCTTTATCTTGTTAAAGTTGTAGAATTCTTTTGCTAGCATTTGAGTGGGATCAAATGAGATATGATGAGTCTAAAATCATCGGAGTGTCTTCGAGCAAAAGGATCTAGTGCACTGGGTGCATTGAACTGGATCACAATGAAAAGCTTTATCTAGAACCGTCAGTAGATAATAGTCTTTTCATTATCAGGACAATCGGAGGGTCTATCTTAATCCTGAGATAAATGATGGACTTATGGTTGCAAGTGATATCATTTGAGTTATCAATGAGTACGATTATATCGCATAGTCTATCCTCGATAGTTTGGTGATATTCATTTGTTAATCGATAGAGGACTTCATTTATAGATATGGACATCGTGGCTCCATTTAATTAAATGAGAGTATAATATCATCATATGGATGTTTTGAGGTAATTGGATATTAAATCTCAACGTTGAGTTTTCGATAGTGTCTATTGAAAACATGGCTTCTGGACAAGTCAAAATATCCAAGTTCAAAACGTGGTCATATGAGTAAATATGGTAACTTGGAGAGTTATAGGCGGTCTATGAACTCTTGGCGATTACTGATATTAATCACGAGGATACACTATCTCCAATATGATTGTCTAGGGTATGAATGAGGAGCATCTTCCTTTTCTATCTTTATTTAAGAGTTCAGTTTTAGCTCTTTAGTGGAATGAGTTAAAATTAATGGATCGGACCTAAGTGAATCATTTGTTGATTGTGATTAGGTTATGTCTATTGAAGCTTAAATTTAGATGGCCCGCCAAGATCCCCAATCCACACGGACTTGCATGGATCACTTGATATATTCTACCGGACCAATTTAAGGGTCCATCTAGAATTGCATTTAATATATTAAGAATATAATATGCACATTATTTATGTAATGGGCTGCTCAATTATATTAATATATTAATGAAAGACATGTGGGCTTGTTTCTTTTAGTAAGAATGGGTCTGGTTCACATGTGGGCTTTTTATTTAAAGTCCAATGGATTAAATGAAATAGGAAAATAATATTAGGCCCAATCTTATACAAGTGGGGCGGCTAGGTTAATGTTTTAACCTAAAAATATTATTTTGTTTCATTTGTTTTAATTAAATAAGAATTAATTAATTTATTGATTAATTGTTTAATTAAAGAAACAAATCTTTCCTAAAAGTAAAAGACTTGTTTGATAAGTAAATAAATAAATTAGTTTTATTTATTTAATCAAATAAGGAGTCTTTTATTTAGTCAAAATAAAAGAATAAAAATCAAGGAGTTGGATTAGGGTTTGAAGTCTTAAAAGACATGTGGTTTTTGGGTGCAATACAACTCCTCTTTTGTAGAGGAAAATTGCGGCAACCCTAGGCAAAAGCACATGAAGAATTCGGCCACCCTATAAGGAAAGAAGGAAGAAAATTTGGCCACCTATATAAGCATACTTATAGAATTCGGCCACTACAAGAAATTGTGCTTGAGTTTTTATTTCTTTCTTCTTCTTCTTAATTGATAGAGAGTTTTTATTCTAAAAATACAAAAAGGAGTGTTAGATTATTCTTTGATAGTATACTATTGCTTAATCATCAATAAGCTTGTGTATACGATATCGATCTAGGTTTACGCGAGTTTCGATCATTAGATTGAGAACTCAAAAGTGACCGGAATAATCTTAGACATTCTTTTGATTGTTTTGTGACTAACAAAGAAAAGAAAGTTTTTCTTTGGTCCATTCACAGGTTTGCAATTCAAAGAAAAGGGAGACCACGCTCCTAGGTGATCCACGTTCGTGCTCGGATTGAAGGTCTTGCGGATTACCATCGACGTAAGTCAATCGGATCACGCGACAAAAGGTAATTTACTTTTGTTAATGTATATGCATGTTTATTGATTAAAAGGGTTTAAGGTTCATAAAGGAAAAAATTTTAAAAGTCACTAAATCGTTTTTAGTATCGCTTCCGCTGCGTTTACTACTTTTGTTATTATTTTTCCCTACAGCATGGGACCCATGAGGTCCATGTGGAGAAGCTCAAGAGGCTCCTTGGTGGTGAGATACTTACCCTTTTTGTGCATGCTTTTAGTTTGCTTTCCTTGTTGGCAAGGTCCACAAATACCATTGGCTTTCTTCCCAAGCTTAGGGAGGCCACGCACACAATTGAACTTTCCAAGGGTCCGTAGATCCCTAAAGTTCATGTGGCCAAGTCTTTCATGCCACAACTCAATTTGCTCATCCATGGACACATGATTAGATACAATACTAGCTTCAAGACAATAACAATTATCGCTAGATCTCATGCCCTTCAACAAGGTTTGTCCATCGGGTTTTAGGATAGAGCAATAATCTTTAGAAAACAAGACGGAATATCCTTCATCACTAAGATGTGAAATGCTTATTAAATTGACTTTCAAGCCATTAACAAATAAAGCATTGGATAAGGAGGGTAATCCGGGAACGGAAATGGTTCCTTTCCCTACAACATTTCTTTTGGATCCATCACCAAAAATGACATTTCCACCTTCCTCCATAACAAGAGTCTCGAAAAAACTCTTGTTTCCCGTCATGTGCCTAGAGCACCCACTATCCAAATACCAAAAATTAGAAGAATTAGCCTTCAAGGCTATTTGTGCAACATGGCAAACATTTTCATTCTTTCTAATCCACTTAGCAACAATTTTAGCTTTCTTAGTGGTCTTTGGTACATGTGCTCTACTATTTCTAGGATCATGCAAATCCATATTATCATTCCTAGAAACATGCATCTTGGCTCTATTCTTTCTCTTTTCAATCATGCTTTGTTTTCTACACAATTTAATATATTGAAAGCAATTTGGTCTAATGTGACCATCACAACCACAAAAGTGACAAATAGGGATGAAAAAAGGAATCATACCTTGTCTTTGTGCACGTATGGGAGCTCGTCCATGTCTTTGTGGATAAGTGGGTTCAATCCATCTTTGTTGTTGAACCGGTCTAGGTTGCTTCCAAGCTTGAGGTTGCATGATTGGTCTCTTTCCTTTGTGAGCCAATTTTGGAGGAGTGTTGGCTTGAGGGACCCTAGGGTGTTGAGCTTGAGATTTCCTTCTTGGCCCCATTTTCACTTGTGCATTTGAACATTGTCCTACTTCTAACTTCTTCCTAGGAGGTTGCACAAATGAAGTTTCTTCGTTCTTCAAGCTCTTGGCAAACATGGTCTTGTTAGAGGTTGAGATTTTCTTGCCATCTTCATACCCAAGACCTCTCTTGTCACTTGGACTCTTTCCAACACCAAGTAAATGGTCAAGCTTCTTGGTGCTAGAATCTATCCTAGCCAAGGACCCTTTAACTTCTACAAGTTCCCTTTTCAAGCCTTCTTCACTTCTCTTGGATAAGTCAACTCCTCAATTAACTTATCCTCTCTCCTCTTCAATCTTTCCACTTGTTCACTTAAGTGGTCATTGTGAGCCGAAAGTTCAAGGTTCTCTTCTCTCAACCTCTCAATCTTTCTTGTGCTTTTAAGTGCTAAATCATTGAACTCGGCATGGTATTTAGCAAGCACCTTTTGCTCCACAAATTTCTTTTTGGAACTAGAAGAGGAGTCACTTTCTACTTCACTAGAGTCAATTTCCTCTTGACTCATCTCCTCTTTTTTACTAGCACTTTTGCTCTTGTGAAAGGAGGCAAAAGCTAGGATGTTAGCCATGAGCTCTTCTTCACTTGAAGACTCATCTTCCTCATTGGAGTCATCACTACTCCCACTCCAAGTGGCGGCCATCACTTTGCCCTTCTTCTTTTCATTGTGATTAGCACATTCGGGGGCAAAGTGACCAATCCCACCATATTCAAAGCATCGGACCCCTTTCCTTTCGGCCCTCTCTTGTCTAGGCTCAAACTTCTTGAAGAAACCTTTCTTCTTCAAGTTTTGTCCTCTTGACCCAAATCCCTTCTTCTTCTTGAACCCCATAACCTTATTAAACCTTTTCACAAATAAGGCAAGGTCTTCATCCGATTCATGCTTTGGCTCCTTTGCATCCTTAGATGCTTTCAAAGCTATTCCTTTAGACTTCTTAGGAGGAGTAGTGATGCTAGGAGCCTTCCTAGACTCATATGCAAGGAGATGTCCAATTACCTCACTTGGCTTCATATCCATGTAGACACTATTTTCTTCTATGGCCGTCACCTTTGATTCAAACCTATCGGGGAGAGATCTCATAATTTTTTGCTTGACTCTCCTATCCGAATACGGGTCTTCGAGTTGATGGCTTTGATTTATTATGTCCATCAATTTGATTTCGAAGTCATTGAAGCATTCATCCTCTCCCATCCTAAGTAACTCAAATTCAGTTTGGAGGACTTGAAGCTTGGACTCCTTCACCACCTCGGTTCCCTCATGTGCAACTTGAAGGATGTCCCATGCCACTTTTGCAATCTGAGTATTCTGAATAAGCTTGTACTGATTCTCATCCATAGCACACATGATGGCATGCATAGCCTTCCTATTCCACTTTGAAGCCTCAAACTCTTGCGCGTTCCATTGCGCCTTAGGCTTCAAAACATCTTCTCCTCCACCCGCGGGAGTCATCATAGGGAGATCATATCCGTCTTCCACCGCCATCCATGCACGGTCGTGAATTTGGCATATGTAGGATTCCATCTTCCCTTTCCATTGGGAATAGTTCAAACCGGTAAGAAGTGGAGGCCTTGTGCTAGAAGCACCTTCGTTGCCACCACCATTTCCACCGTTTCCACTCATAGTGTTTATGAATGAATGCAAATGTATGAATGATCAAAAATCACACAAAATGCAAAACACACCAAAATAAGCAAGGATCACCTATGTATGTCTAGGAACCCGCTCTGATACCAATTGAAACTAAATATAGCACGGTGTGTATAAAACTATCTAGAGGGGGGGTGAATAGATTTTACGCTTTTTACCCAATTTTTCGTGTTAGTCAAAATTACGAATTTACCCCTAAATAGATAAAGCAATAAATCAAGTATAAAATGCGGAAATTAAATAAGACTTGATTTTTACGTGGAAACCCTCACGGGAAAAACCACGGGCTAGTAAGTAAGCCACACTCGAACCTCGAATCCACTAAATGTGTAAACAATTACAACCTAATCCCGGAAGTAATCACACACCTACCTAATCCCGGTATGAGTGAACCTAGTCCAATTTGCTTGCGATCTAAGCAACCTAATCCCGGTTGCTACACACAAGACTTACTTTCTCTAGAAGAGAATAACAACCCTAAGTGAATATATGAATATCCAAATGCAACATAGAGCAAGGGAAACCCTATATGCTTATCTAAGATGATGAATTTGCAATTAAGAACAATCCTAGATATCAAAACTAAATGACATGTCAATTAGTTTAGCTAATCAATATTAAGCACAAAACCTAATTTGCTAGCACAATACAACTTCTCAAACATACATCATACTAATCTCAATCTTGTATCCAAAGCATACAAAATAACAAACAAGTAATTAATTGAGATTGCTAGATAAGAGAAACACAAAATATGTAAGATATTAGTGAAAAGCTTACCAAGCAAAGTATGATGAAGAATCCATGCTAGATGACATCTAGATGATCAAAGATGATGCTAGATGATGATTGATGATCATGAAAAAGTGTTTGAGTAATTAAAAATGAGTTCTTTGTGTATTTTTCTTGTCTTGAAAAATATCATAAGTATGAAGCTTGAATATGAACTCTCTTAAATGACCTAAAATCAAGTTAGCATACATATAGAGGCCATAAGTGAAGTGAGGTCGTTTTGAAAACGCGCCAGAAAATTGCTCTGTGCACTAGTGGACCTGCGCTGGACGACAGGCGCACGACCAGTGCACAAGCACATTTTTGCAAGGGTGCTGGACGACCAACGCTCACACAAGCGCACGACTAGCGGAGCACCACTGGGCGATTAGCGCTTGTGGGCTTGCGCTAGTGTGGACCAACGCACGACCAGCGACAGACCACTGGGTGATCTGCGCTGGTGGGCCTATGCTGGTGGACCAGCGCACGACCAGCGGCACGCCACTGGGCGTTTTACGCTGGTGAGTTACGCTGGTCAGGTGCTTGAGGACCAGCGCACAGCCCACACCTTTGAACCCCACAAGTAATCATGCAATGGGTAAAAAGGTAAATTAAGATGCATCCTAAAAGCCTAAAATGCTATGACATGTAATCACAAGATGCAATCAAAATAACAAGCAAGAAGAGATGTTTAATTGAACATTAATGCACAACCATAAGAACCACAACATATAAGGAATAAGTATATGCATGAGTTGTGAGTGTGTGCAACTATCTCTTCAAGACAAGTAAGCACTTAGAGTATTACCTTCGGAGTGCTTAACACTTGCAAGGGCCTTGAGCTTGAACACATTCCTAAGCTACCCTTACATGATCCCCACATATGGTTTGATCACGAAATAAGCCAATTAAAAACTACAGGAATCCTTACATAAGTGATAAGAGGGGAGGAGAGGTTGGAAAAAATGCGGGTATGGCCCCTCCACAGGACCAGATCAAAGACAATGCTAGCGGCTCGGCTGTTTCTCCTCGGGTGGCCACGTTTGCTGGGCTCCCTGAAACTTGCGTTGGTGGTTTGGGCCCCTCAAACCAAACAGACAATCCTGCTCTCGAGACTATGCTACGGGCCATGACTTCAGGCCGAGCCTACATTGGAGAGGATCATTGGAGTCACCTTAGGGCTGGAACCGTTTTTGACCGGCTCTGCAACTTCTTCAACAGTGCTTCCTATGTGAGTAGTGCCTTGGTTATATGCATAATTTTGTATTTTTCTTTTCTTTCTTTGTTTGTTTTTACTTCCTGTTTGTTGTTGATTTGCTGCAGATGGTGGCTGAAATGTCCGGGGCTTGCCAGGCTGGTGAAGCTCAGGCAGAGAGAATAAGGCGGCTAGAAGCCCAACTGAAGGAGAGTGAGGACCATCGCTCTCGGGCTGAGTTAGCTTGTCAAGAGGGGGCTAGATCAAGTCAGGTGCTCCTGGACCAATGCTTGGCATGGAAAATGGAGGCTGAACAGAGAGCATCTTTCGCTGCTGAGGAAGTCAAAACTCTGCAGGATCAGTTGTCATCCACCCAGGATGCTTTGCTCCAAGCAGAGCAGAATGCCGAGGACGCCAAGTCATCTTATGAACACCAAATCGAAGACTTGGAACGTCAAGCCTTAACAGTCAAGTCCCTATCGAAGGAAGCTAGGCTGGAACTAGAGATACAGGGTGTTGATCGTTTCAAGAGGTCTCTAGCCTATGATGCTTTGCTTCTCCGGGAGTTCCAGCGGGGAATGGTCTCGGCTGGAGAATTCTTCAAACAGAAAAATAGGGCGACTGATCGGGCCAGGGCCAACTGGAGCCTTTCAATCAAAAAGCATGTGGATACATCTATGGAGTCCCTTCGGATCCAGATGAAAGAGTGGCGGGCTTATTGTAGAAGTAAAGGTAAAGCGCCACATCCCATGCACCTTAAGGTTCCTACAGCCGATTCTTTCTCCACTTTTTATGCCTGTGAGAAAGTGGGGATCGACAATGAGAAACCTGACTTGGGGCCCGTCCCCGGGACTGACTATAGCGCCTGGATGGATGAAGAGGAGGATGTGATTGTGTGGCCCTCGGATGACAGCCTTTTGAGTGAATATGTAATAGAACCTGATCCGAGTGTCGGCGGAAGCAGCTCATAGCCCCCAGCGCCACCTTCTTGATCTTTTTAATTGCTTAGTCTTTTTGTAATACTCTTTGTACTCACCTTTTCCCAGATATACATACGGATTTTTATTTTTATATTGTTCCTCTGTTGCTAATTTCCTGCATGACAATCGTTCAAATGGGATGAACTAAATAAGCACAATTTGTTTTTACCAGCTCGTACTCGGCTATCTTTGAACTCATGGATCCTTTGGAAATCCCTAGCTTTTCTTTGGCTAAGTATCTTATTTACTGGCAGTTTAATTAATTAAACCAAGTGTCTTATTTAACTGGTAACTAATTTTAGCCGAGTATCTTATGTAACTGGCTTTTATCTTGCGATTTTAAGTTTGCCTTACCTCAACGTTACGCCGAGGCTCGCCACGACCATACATTAAGGTCCTTGCACAAGTCACCTAGGACGTCTCCCGGTTTTATCTGTGTAAGGTTTTGCCGAATCGTTGGGGTAATTTGTACCGGCCAACACGGCTGCGCATCTCACTAGTCTTTCTAGCAGCACTCCGAGCAGTTTTCCAGTTACTCTGGTGCCTTGGCTTTGCCTTTTTGCTAAGGGATGCGTTCGTATCGCCTTAACTAGGCGGGCACACTATTACAGCTTTTTCGCCCTTCGAGCACCACTCGTCCGCTCTTTCGCGGCTTTATAGCGCCCGAATCTATTTTGGTGTTTATTTGGTCGGTCTTTGAGTGGCCGTTGTTGGAAGTATTTGCTCTTTTACCATCTCCACTGAATAACTTTTATTAGCAATTGAACTTTATTAGATAATCAACCTGACTTACGAAATCAACGAATAAATCTGAAAAAATCAATGCGAAGCTAAAACTGAACTAAAACGAAATAAATTAATATAAAAACATGGATGTTTTCCTTAAGGATAGAAGATCTTGAGATATTGCACGTTGCATGGTCGGGGCACCAAGCTACCCTCTGGTCGGGCAATTATGTAGGCACCGTGCCCCGCGATTATTTTGATGATGTACGGCCCCTCCCATTTGTCGGCAAGGGATCCTGCCGATTTGTCTTTGGTGTTCAGGGATACTCTCCTTAGCACTAAATCTCTGAGTTGAAATCTACGCTCCCGAACATGGGAATTATAATACCTTGCGGCCCTTTGCTGGTACGCGGCATTTCTTACTTGCGCTGTATCTCTGACTTCCTCAAGCTCATCTAGGTTTTGCTGCAGCATGTTCACATTGTGCTCGGGGCTGTATAGCTGAATCCTAGGGGATGTAAAAGTTATTTCTGCTGGGATAACGGCCTCTGTTCCAAATGCCAATGCAAAAGGAGTTTCCCCTGTGGATGGCCTGACAGTTGTTTGGTATGCCCATAGTACCTCGGGTAGTTTGTCCGCCCAGCTGCCTTTCTTTGCTTCCAATTTTGCTTTTAGTGTGTGTTTGATCACTTTGTTTACAGCTTCGGTCTGGCCATTGGTCTGCGGGTGAGCAGGCGATGCGTAATAGTTTGCAATCTTATATTCTTCGCACATTTCTCTGAACTTGGTGCTGTCGAATTGGGTCCCATTGTCCGTTATGATGATGCTCGGGATCCCGAACCTATATATTATGTTCTTTCTGACAAAGCTGGTGGTGTTTGCCTCGGTGATGTGTACGAGTGCCTCTGCTTCTGCCCACTTGGTGAAGTAGTCTACTGCCACAATAGCGTGCTTTGCACCTCCCTTTATTCCTGTGGGCATTGGTCCTATTATATCGAGGCCCCACATGGCAAAAGGCCAAGGTGAGGTTAAGCTTCTGAGTAACTCTAGGAATTGCCGAATGTTGTTTGCTATTCTTTGGCATGTTTCGCAACTTTTCACGAATCGCTGTGCCTCTGCGAACAGAGTCGGCCAGTAGAATCCTTGTCTGAGTACCTTATGTGCTAGGCTCTTACCCCCAGTATAGTTCCCGTATACTCCACTGTGCACATCCTTCAGGATCTTTCTAGTTTCTTCGCCGGCAATACACCTCTGTAGTACTTTTGAGAACCCTCTCCTGTATAATTCTCCCTTCAGAATTGTGTACCGGGTGGACCTGTATTTGATGCGTCTAGCTTCCACAACATCTTCCGGTAATATGTTTTTCTCCAAGTATTTTCTGAGCTGTGATGTCCAGTCGCCTGAGCCTGGTCGGATCTCTGCTATCATGACTTCCTCAGATTCTGCTGTACTCAGCTTAGCCAGGTGCGCCACCGGTATTGCTTTGGACCTGATACTCATTGTGGCTGAAGCTAATTTGGACAAGGCATCTGCTTTTTTGTTCTCTTCCCGAGGGATCTGGAAGATTTTGTACATCTTGAATTTTCTGAGCAATCTTTTTGCAATATCCAAGTAAGCTATCATATGCACCTCCCTTGCCTGATATTCGTCCAGTACTTGGTTAACCACAACCTGTGAATCACTGTAAATTTCCAGCTCATCTGCTCCCAAAGCTATACAGACCCTCAAGCCATCCAACAAAGCTTCATACTCTGCTTGATTGTTGGTGGCTTTGAAATCGAACCTCATGGCACACTCCACAGCGTCTCCCTCCGGGGTTGTTATGACTATTCCTGCCCCGCTGCCATGTGTGTTTGATGATCCATCTACATGCAACTTCCATTGGAACTTACTTGTCTGTTCGTCTTCCATTATCCTTCTTACCTCGGCATCCGGCTCAGTGAATTCTACTATAAAATCTGACACTGCCTGCCCCTTGATTGCTGCTTTTGGGGTGTATTTGATGTCGAATTCGCTCAACTCCACCGCCCATTTAGTCAGCTTACCTGACAGTTCTGGTTTTTGCAAAATGAGCTTCAGCGGACAATCAGTGTACACCTCTATCGCATGTGCTTGGAAATAGGGTCTTAGCTTCCTAGCTGCCGTGATCAGGGCGAGCGCTATCTTTTCTGCCAGTGAATACCTAGTCTCTACGGGCAGTAACGCCTTGCTGGTGTAATATACCGGTCTCTGTATTCCTTCCTCCATTCGGATCAACACCGAGCTTGTTGCCACTTCTGTGACCGAGAGGTATAGGTACAATGTCTCCCCAACCACTGGCTTTGAGAGGATGGGTGCTCGCCCTAAGTACTCTTTCAACTTCTGGAAGGCTGCTTCACATTCTTTGTTCCACTCGAGCCCTTTTCCTTTCTTTATTGCTTTAAAAAACGGTGCGCATCTGTCTGTTGATTTTGCTATAAATCGGTTAAGTGATGCAAGACATCCCGTCAGTCTCTGTATGTCCTTCAACGTTCTTGGGGAAGCCATCTCTTTTAATGCTTTGATTTTTTCGGGGTTCACTTCGATGCCCCTTTGATGTACCTGGAAACCTAGAAACCTACCTGATGGTACCCTGAACACACATTTGTTCGGGTTAAGTTTCATCTTATACCTTCTTAGAACCCTAAAGGTTTCTTTTAGATCTTCCGCGTGACTCTTTACCATGACACTCTTGGTCAGCATGTCATCTACATAGACCTTCATGTTCCTCCCAATCTGTCGAGCAAATATCCTGTTTACCAACCTCTGGTACGTTGCCCCGGCATTCTTCAATTCGAATGGCATCACCTTATAGCAATACAACCCCTGGTCTGTGGTGAATGTTATTTTCTCTTCGTCGGCTTTATTCATTTGGATTTGGTTGTACCCCGAGTATGCATCCATGAAGCTTAACAATTCGTGCCTTGCTGTTGCGTTTATTAGCTGGTCGATCCTTGGTAGTGGGAAGCTGTCTTTCGGGCAGGCCTTGTTTAAATCAGTAAAATCCACACACATTCTCCACTGGTTGTTCTTTTTCTTGACTAGCACCACATTGGCCACCCATTCCGGGTACTTGACTTCCCTTATTGATCCTGCGGAAAGTAACTTTCTTACTTCATTTTTAATAGCTGTACTCCTTTCGGGGTTGAATAATTGTCTTTTCTGTTTTACTGGGCGGAACTCCGGGTTGATGGAGAGGCAATGTGACATCACCTTTGGGTCTATCCCCGGCATATCTTCGTGACTCCAAGCAAAAACATCCTTGTAGTCTCTTAGTAGCGTGACAAGTTGGGTTTTGACATGTACATTCAAACTTGCCCCTACCTTTACTGTCCTACTCGGATCCTCTAGATCCAGCACCACTTCTTCGGTTGGCTCGTCTTTCTTAGCTTCGGGTTCTTCTCTAGGATCCAACTCAAATTCTGTAGGTACTTCTGCCTGCTCTTCAGGTTCACCAACCTCTTGCTCAGTTATTACCGCGTATACTTGGTGCACTTCCCTATCTTTATATACTGACAAGTTTGCTCTTCGGGCCATTTCTTGTGACCCCTTGACCACTCCTACCCCATATTCTGTCGGGAATTTCATCATGAGGGCGTAGGTAGCTGTCACCGCCTTGGCTTTATTCAAGAATGGTCGACCCAATAAGGCGTTGTATGGCCAATTTTCTGTATCCACCACTACAAAGTTGAGTAGCACTGTTTTTTGGCAAGGAGCCTTCCCGACCTTCACGGGTAATTTCACCGTACCAAGCGACCTTACTTCAACTCTTCTAAATCCTCTAAGGGGTGTGGGAAATGGCTGTAGGTCTTTCCTATCTAGCCTCAGCTGGTCATATACTTCCGCACTCAGAATATTTGCTGAGCTCCCATTGTCAATCAAAATCCGATGAACCTCTCTATGACCAATCCGTGCACTGATCACCAGCATGTCATTTGGCCTTACATCTACTCCATGTGAATCGGCTTCTGTGAATATGATCGGGTCCCAGCCCTCCTTGATTCTCTTTGGGTCAGGTTCAATAGAATTGACGTCCAGGTCTCTCCGTGCCTCCACGGCCTCTCGGATTTCCTAGGTCCTTTCCCTGTTACTCTTGCCAGTCGCTGGCCCCCCAAAGATGGTGTTGATTGCTCCTTCATCCTCGGCTTTCTTGGGACTAGGCTTTCTTGCCCGTCCATCCTGTCGGCTATCCTTCTGTCCATCCGTCCTATCAACCTTTTTTAAGACAATATCTTTCAAATGTCCTTCCCTAATGAGCGTTTCAATGTGGTCCCTTAGCTGGAAACACTTAGATGTCTTGTGCCCATTTTCCTTGTGGAACCTGCAATACTTGGTGGTGTCCCTCCGAGCATACGTTGACTGCTTAGGCAGCTCTTTAGACATATTCTTTTCTTCTAGGATTGCCAGAATTTCCTCTTGATCTTTCTTCAATGGAGTATAGTTTGTATATCTACCTTGGAACCTTTGCCGTGGCTGATCGGTTTTTGGGTCGTATGCTCGACGTCCATCCCGACCATCCCGCGCCTTATTCTTCTGTCTGTCACCTTTGGTATCGGGCGCCTTTGCTTGGTCTTTGGTTTTAGATCCTTCTGGGTGACCACCATGCACGAAGTAACCTCCTGTGGCAATTTCTTCCTCCTCAGCCAGGGCGTAACCCCTAGCTATGTCCATCATATCGGCATAACTGGTTAGTCAGGCTCTTCGGAGGTCAAATGACAATTGGCCGTTCTGAAGGTTGTTGATGAACGCGGCAATTATGGCCTCATCATTTGCACTCCCAATCTCGGACACTTCCTGACCGAATCTCCCCAAATATTTCTTCAGCGACTCGTCTTTCCCCTATTTTAGCTGGGACAAGTGGGCCACCGACTTCTTTCTATGTACATTACCAAGGAATTGCCTTGAGAAAGCTTTACTCAGCTCTCTGAAATTGCCTATACTCGCTGCTGGTAGCCTGCCGAACCACCTGGAGCCTAAATCCCCGAGAGTTTAAGAGAAATTCAAACATAGCAAGGCATCATTGTAGACATATTGGGCCATGGCACTCTTATACCTTCTGACGTGTTCCTTCGGATCAGTGTCTTTTTTGAATTGCTCTAAGTGAGGCATCCTGAATCTCTCCGGGAAGGGTGTTCTTAGGACTTCGTTGGTGAAAGGGCTTCCAGACTCGTCGTCCGACAATTCATTACGCCCGTATCGCCTGACTAGAGCGTCCATCTGTCGACGGTTATTCTGAACTTCCCGGGTCAAACTCTGTATGAGTATGTCCCTGTCTCCTTCCGGCTCTCTCATCGCATTGAAATTCTAACTTACGGTCAGCTTTTGGCCCCTTTCCTCTGGGTTCAACTCTCTATGTCCTCGGTGCAGGCCATGTAGCCGAATTGTGCCCCTTTGGCATTTGCGATGATCACTCTGCTCACTCTCTCCTGAGGACGACGATCGGGCTCTCCGATGGGTACGTCTTTTGGGGCGATCCCGATCCTTAGCCATCCGATCCTGCTCATGCCTTCTGTCAGAATCATTATCCTCTCTATGCTCCCCGCTATCCCTGGCTAGCCTTTCAAACAAAATTGCTGGCCTATCTGTAGGACCTCGGCCCGCCTTTACGGGTGCATCCGGCATTGGTACCACCACCGTGGAACGCAATCTTGCTGTCTGCTGATTTGGGGTGGAAAGATTGTGAGGTGACATCAAACCCTTCGTGGTGGAAAGGTCAACTCCCTACCTTACTGCATCTGATATGAGTTGCTGTAGAGAAGCACGGAATCTTTGCATAATTTCTTCATTAGTTGGGGGGAAGCGATGGAGGCCAGCCAGAACAGTTGACTAATCTACTGTTGCTAAAACTACATCCGTAGTGTTGGGAGCGGTGTCCTCCCCCAATTCGTTAGTAGGTAGTCTGTTTCTGTACCTGGAATCGTTACCATCTCCTTCACCGGCCATTGCCTCACAAGTGCTTTATTTGCCCCTCCTTCTAGCGCCAATTGTTGACGGTGATTTTTCGAGGTCACGTGGTCAACGTTTGTTTGAAGTTTATGCTATTAATTGAATAAGAATGATTGAAACAAAAATGAGAAGAATGACAAACACAATTACGTGGTAAAACTCCAGTGATGGAGAAACATCCACGGGTTGTTGCTAGGAGCAACGAAGCCAAATCCACTATCAAGAATCATTACAAAATAATGCACTCCGATCTCTCTCTCTTTGTCGCGTGCCCCCTATTTTATGTATTAAGGGGGTATTTATACATGCTATTATTAGGGTTTGGGGTCGCCGCTAGGGTTTGGTGTCGTGGTGCCCAAGTTTTGGGCGAGTGTTTCTATCCTAGACGGGTTCTGTTTCCTTTCTTGTTGTATATTTCCTGATTTGGCTGAGTTTGAGTTTGGTTCTGATTCCTCCTCCTTTATTTACGGGAAAACTATTTGTTTCCTCGTTTGAACTCTGAGCAGCCACACCATTGCTTATCGTGGAGATGCTGGTCGTTGATTCTGTCCTGCGTGTGGAATATGAACACTGGTGACTATCTCTTTTATTGAATCCTGAGTATGCCCAAGTATGCGCCCGAATAGGGTTTACTGCCCGAGCTGATCGTCTTCGTCTGTGGTCGGGCTAACTCACTCTTTTTCCGAGTAAGTTATCGTTGGGAATTTCTGCTCTAGCTGTTGACTTTTCTTGACTCCTGCTTACGTGGCCTTTTAAGATGATGACGTATCCTTCATGACTATTTTCACCTATAACAAAATGCTATAAGACCAACTGGCGTTCGCCACCATTGGCCAAGCGTGACCTTTCGAAAAGCAAATGAGGTATTCAACAAAAAGCATTTGGAAATATATTCCAAGAGAAACGCTGAGGGTCAAATGAGCTAGCAATACAAATAAGAATAAAGCAAAAGCGGGAGACGTCCTAACAGTATGCTTAAAAACTTGGTGTATGGTCAGATACGTCCTAACAAACATTGAGCAAACCAGAAACTCAGCAATGGTAGTTGAACAATAAAAGGGCTTTGAGCTTAAACCAAAAACTTAGCAACGGTAGCTGAACAAAAGGAGAGGCATTGAACCTAAGCTAAAAATTTAGCAGCGATGACTGAAAGATTACAAGTAAAATTAAAAATGGTTGAATCAAGAAGTCAATCGCAATAAGCTTAACAGGCAAACCAACAGATTATATAAATAAATGTTAACATTTACAGATGAATACAACTACAAAAATGAAAATAGACATCTCAAGCATCTACCGAAGCAGCACCCCCACTGTCCTCCTCATCATCAATCTTATCCTCTGAAGACCAAGCTATCTCCTTGTCCCCCTCTAGCATGAAAGACCCATAGTCCCGGCCTGAAACAAGACCCAAATCAGGTTCATCGCCAAAACTAGTGAGACTACCCTTCTTGTCAGAATAATAACTGTTGAACGCATGTTTGGTGGGGACTTCCAAGTGCATCGGGTGAGGCTCAGTCCTTGTATAACGACAGTGGGCTTTCCATCGCTTTATTTGGACATCAAGAGTGCCTTCCTCAATGGCTTCTTGCAAGAGGAAGTGTTTATTGAACAACCCAAGGGGTTTGTGGATGCTCACCACCCCAACCATGTCTATCGCCTCAAGAAGACTCTTTATGGGTTGAAACAAGCACTGAGGGCTTGGTATGAGCACCTCACTCAATTTCTTGTTGACAATGACTACACAAGTGGTAGTGTTGACAAGACTCTATTCATCAAGAAAGACAATGATGAGCTATTTATAGCTCAAATATATGTTGATGATATAGTGTTTGGCTCCACCAACAACACCAAGGTCCAACAATTTGTTGATGTATGTCTCATAAATTTGAGATAAGTTTTGTTGGTGAGCTAAGTTACTTCATAGGTTTGCAAATTAGGCAATTACATGATGAGATTTTTATAACTCAAGCCAAATATGCCAAGAACCTAGTGAAGAAGTTTGGTCTTGAAAATGCCAAACATTTTAATACACCCATGAGTACCATTTTGAAGCTAAGCAAGGATGCTAGTGGAAAAGTGTGGAACAACCGTTGTATCGGGGCATGATTGGTAGCTTTCTTTATTTGACCGCAAGTAGGCCCGATATCTCCTTTAGTGTGGGTGTGTGTGCTAGGTACCAATCGGATCCTAAGGAGTCTCATCTCTCTTCGGTTAAGAGAATCATTCGCTATGTAAATGGGACATCCAATTATGGGATTTGGTACTCTTTTGACACTAATGCTAGTCTTATAAGCTTTAGTGATGCGGATTAGGCAGGAAATTGTGATTATAGGAAAAGCACATCGGGCAGTTGCTTCTTCCTAAGCAACAACTTGGTGTCTTGGTTTTGCAAGAAGTAAAAATTGATTTCCTTGTCCATGACCGAGGCCGAGTACATAGCCGTGGGGAGTGGATGCACACAACTCTTTTGGATGAAGCAAATGCTAGTAGACTACAGATTTAACCAAGGTACACTCACTCTCTTTTGTGATAATATGAGTGCTATTAATATTTTCAAGAATCCGGTGCAACATTCTAGAACTAAGCATATTGACATCCGCCATCATTTCATAAGAGAACTAGTTGAGAATAAATGCATAGTACTTAAACATGTAGGTACTAATGATCAACTAGCGGACTTATTTACTAAACCTTTAGATGCTACTCGTTTTAAAACACTTAGTAGATCTATTGAGATTTGTCTCATGGAGTGATAAGTTTTGGTAATTGACCCTATATGGGGAACTCAAGCAAAGAGAGCTATTTTTCATACTTGTCACATGCAAAAATTTGAAATATCTTATGCTTTTTTTTTTTAATTGCTTGAGTAAGCTTGGTTGCACATATGTATATATGTTTTCAATTCAATAAGTGTGAACCATGCTTATTTCCAATCCATGTCATATTTATGTTCAAACATGCATTTTTGGACTAGGAGATTTGATTAGGAAGTACGATTTGAATGACCTATAGTTATCTCCATGACATGATGATTCTTAATTGACATGCTAATGACATATGAAAAGCATGAAATTCATATAACATGCTCAAATGAAAAAGCATGAATTGATGATTGCAATTATTAAATGCAAAACAATTTGTGAAAAAGCTTATGAGACTCAAATGAATAAAAGATCGTGTATCCGTTCAAAGGATTTTTAAAACCGAAATGTCTATCTTTTTTTATTAGTTGAACATGGCTACTATCATACGGGAAATATTCCCGGAAAAATCAAATAGGGTGCAAAGTCGCTCATGCCATGTTTCGCTTATAAAGTTTGAATTCTATTGGAAACCTTTGTCATTTGCTTTGTCAAATACTATTATATTTTGGACTTGAATGCAACATGTCTTGTATGCAAAACATTTTTAATTCACACATTTTCATAAAATAAATCTCCTTGTTTCTCTCCAATTAATTGAGTTGCATAAAGTGGCTTATATGATTATGCAAATATCTAGTATGCTACTATCTCTCTTTGTTAAGTGACCCGGTTGAGGACTACTCCTTTGCCTACATCATGACAAAAAGGGAGAGTAGAATGTGGTAAGGGGAGTAGCAATTGTGCATGTAAGGATTCCCTTTTGTTGATTGGCTTATTTCGTGGTCAAACCACAAGTTGGGGTTTGGTTGTAAGGGTAGTCTAGGTGATTAGTTGAAGATCAAAGACCCTTTCCAAGACCTCAAGAGGACAAGCACCAAAGGTATATATCTTGTGCTTACTTTGCCTTGAAGAGATATAGTTGCACACACACACAACATGCATAACTCTTATTCTTGAATGTTGTGTTTATATTTTGTGTGCATTGTGCTTTATTGATTATTCAATATCTCTTCTTGCATTAAATTGATTGCATCTTGTTCAATGATAATGCCATGACATGTTAGGCATTAGGATGCATTCAATACCCACACTTGCACTTCATGATTAGTCTTAAGTGTGGTGTAATTCGTTTCCGTTTGTGTGATCGGAAACGTCCGCGCTTGCACGATGGTGTGCATGTCTTAGCGCGATGGTTGACCACTTGAGAAGGTCTCATTCTTCTCTTGGATAAGTGGTAGTTTTGGTTTGGTTGATTGGAGTAAGGTGTCTAGTTTTAAAAGATTGGATTTCAATGTTTTAAGTGTTTTCAAAACTGACCTTTGCATGGTCTTGTGACCATAAATTTTTACACAAAGCTTCAAAATGAGTTTTGAAAATTTCTGTACAAACTAGACACCCATACCTTTCCAACGGTATATTATTCGTAATATTTCATGACCGTTTGGATTGGTTTTAAATTCTCCAAAGTGACCACCAAAACAGGGCAACTATGTTGTTGTCCGTTTCTGACCTTTGGTCACTCAATTGACCATAACTTTTTCTACAGACATCAAAATGTCATTCTGTAAAAACGAGTAGAAATTAGACATCCATACCTTTCCAACGATATATCATATGAAAGGTTTCGATGTCGTTTGGTCATGTTTCGAAGCGCTCGAATATTGAGTCGCTGCACTGACGCGAGTACCGCGAAAATGCCCATCATTTTTCCACTTCTTCCAAAACGACATAGTTTCACTTGGGCATTATAAATACATATCTTTCTCATCATTTTGAGTAGAGAGCCACAAAATCAAACCCTAGAGAGAGAGGCTCCTTATTCTTGAGAGAGAAAGAGAGACTTGAGAGAAAAAGCTTAAAGATTACATCTTTATCTCTCTAAACCCATTCCCACATGCACAAATCATCATCTAGGCATCATCTAGGTTCATCTAGCATGTGCTAATGCATGGGTCTTCTTCAACACACATGGTATGATTTGTTGAACACTTTTATCTTACATAATTAGTGTTTCTACTTATCAATTTTATCTCATTTATTACTTGTATGTGTTTAGATTAATTTCTACATACATGATTGAGATTATGTGTTGATTGGGTTATTTATGTTAGCTAGGTTTTCATGCCTATTTTATATCTAGCTAATTAATCTCATTATATGATTGAGATTATTTTAGATAGCTTAATTGATTAGGTCATTATTGCCTAAAAGCTATGCCATAAACATTCTTATGTGATTTATTTATAACTAGGTTGATAGATTGTTTTTTAATCAACTAGTTAATCTTTTAAATGTTTGTGGGTTTTTTGTGATAGCTTTGTATCTAGGATTGGTTATCCTTTACTTAGCTAAAGTTGTATGCCATGACATATAGCTATTTTCATATCTAGGATTGATTTTATTGTCATCATATAATCCTAGGTAAGCATCTAGAGTACCCTAGCTCTATATTGCATAATTGAATATTCATACATATTCACATAGGGTTGTGCATCTCTTTTGAGAGATTGAAGTCTTGTGTGATTGACCGGGATTAGGTCGGACACCGGGAACAGGTGGTCACACAAGCAAATTGGAATAGGGTTGCTAATAAAGGCCCGCTGGGTAGAAGTGAGGGGTTATAGACCGGAGTGTTAGACGAGGTCTACATAGGTTGTAAACTTTATTTCAATTAGTGATTTCGAGTTCCGAGTGTGGCGCACTAAACAGCCCGTGGTTTTTCCCAGTGGTTGGGTTTCCACGTAAACATCAAGTGTCATTTATTATTTCCGCATCTTATTACACTTGTATGTATATTTGACTTGCTAGGGGTATTTTCGTATAATTAACATGCACGCGAAAATTGGGTAAAAATTAGATAAAATCTATTCACCCCCCCTCTAGCTTTATATTAAACACGCCTCTAGGACTTTTCAGTGCATGTTGGGGAGACTACATATTGAGGGGGAGTAACCCATTGAGGGGGAGCATTGCATTCACATACATTGCATGATGTTGTGCTTAAATTCTTAAATACAAATGCTTGTTTTATTTTCACTTGATCATCTCACATACACTTGCTTTGGAAGTGTAATTTTTGTTTTGAATGGTTGATAGTTCTACGAGAGATTGAAGATTTGAAGTGTTTTACATTTTTATATATCTGTGTAATGTAGAATATCATTGTTATCTCGTATCTTCAATTATGATTGTGAGGATCAATGTGAGTGTTGGTTTTGTCACGAAATAGCCAAAGGGGGAGATTGTAAGGTTCCAATTTATTGATTGGCTTATTTCGTGGACAAACCACATATTGGGGTTGAAATTGTAAGGGAAGTTTAGGTGATTGAGGATCAAGCTCAAAGGCTCTTTTAAGACCTCAAGGTGACAAGCACTCCAAAGATATATCTCTCAGTGCTTAGTTTCTTTGAAGAGATTTAGTTGCACACACTCACTTGCCATGCTTGCATATATGCTCATTGATCTTGTGTGCATTCTCTTCACATGTCACATTTCACACTTGCACTTTGTTGTTGAATATTGTTGTGTTTGTGTGTCCTGTAATTCTTTTCCCGATATTGTTCGGATACGTCCGCGCTGGCACTAATGTGTGCTTAGTTTAGCGTGAAGACCGCAACGGAGAATACCCTTGGCTTCTCCTTTGGTTTCACCACTTTTGGTGAATCGGCGGTTTGATTGGCGACCATGACCGCCGAATGTAATTGTCGTTTGTGTCCAGAATTTTTTGGAGCATTTATGCGGTTATGATCGGCGGCCACGACCGCCATTTGAAACTGCCGATTAGACCTAGTCGATTTAATCTCTCGGGTTTGATTCTACGGTTTAATCGGCGGTTTGGTAACCGCCGAATGAAACCACCGTTGTACCCCTATTCTTCTCGGGTTTAATTCAGCAGCCTGGCCGTCGAATGAAACCGCCGATTGTACGCTTTCAGGGGTAAACTTGTCTTTTCACATGCTCTGTTTTTTGATGTCTATAAATGCATCACTTTCTTATCTCTCTGAATCCAACTCTTTCAATACAAGAACCCTAAAGTCTATAGAGATATTTGTGAGAGAAAAGGCAATCAAGATTACTCATTTAAACACTCAAAACCATTTTCATATGCATTAAACTTCATCTAGCATCTTCTAGCATATCTAGGATGCTTGCTTGCATGGGTCTTTCATCAACACACTTGCTTTGGTAAGTTCTTCACTATTATCATATATAATTAGTGTTTTATTTATCAAGGCATCTCTTTTATTACTTGCATGTTCTTAGATTAGTTTCTAATATTTAAGATAGAGATTGTTGTGTTGATATGATTGAGTGTTGTATTGTGATAGCTATCTAGGTATATTTAATCTATATTTAGCTAAGCTTTATGACATGTCATTTATCTATTTATATCTAGGATTGTTTTAATTGCAAACATTATCATCCTACATAAGCATATTGGGTTCCCTAGCTCTAAATTGCATTTTGGATATTTTATATATTCACATAGGTTTTATTATCTCTTCATTGAGAACTAAGTCTTGTGTTGCTTCCGGGATTAGGTTGCTTAAATCACAAGAAATTGAACTAAATTCACTTATATCGGGATTAGGTAGTGGTGGTGAGTTATATCAGGATTAGGTTGTACTCATCTTATCATTAGTGGATTCGAGGTTTGAGTGTGGCACACTTACCAGCCCATGGTTTTTCCCATGAGGGTTTCCACGTAAATATCAAGTGTTATTTAATATTCCGCACATATTACACTTGCTATATTATATTGACTAGCTAAGGGTTTTTTCGTAATCTTGACCTTACACGAAAAATTGGGTAAAATTAGTTAAAATCTATTCACCCCGCCCCCCCCCCCCCCCCCCCCCCCCCCCCCCCCCCCCCCCCCCCCCCCCCCCCCCCCCCCCCCCCAGATTAATATTGTACACACCTATAATTTGTTTCAGCTATCATAGATAAAGCAATCCTAGGCAATAGCTATCACAATACAACTCTCAATCAATTAACACAATAATCTCAATTTTGTAAATAGAATTTAATTTAAAAGTATATAAGTAATAAAAGAGATTAATTGACAAGAAAGAACACTAAAATGGATGAGCATAGTGTTCAACTTACCAAATCATATGTGTTGAAGAAGACCCATGCATAGATGCATCCTAGATGTTCTTAGATGATGCTAGAGAATGATTGATACACATGGAAATGATTTGAGTAATCAAAGATGAGCTCTTGGATGAGTTTCTCTCTTTGAACATACTCTCAATGAAAAATATAGATTTTTGAGTCATTAGAATGACCTAAAGAGATAACAATATATATATATATATATATATATATATATATAGGTGTTCAAATTGATGCAACACCGTTTTGACAAAACAGGGGTCGACCGCTGCGGGTACCACTGCCAAAGCCACAGCAGTGGCTTTAACTACAATTAGGTTAACAAAGTGCTGCGCCGACCGCTATGGCTTCCATAACGGTTATGACAACGGTAAGCGCTGGACACAAACCGCTATGCCTACAGCTGGAGAAAACCATAGCGGTCAAGAAAGCGGCTGAGACAGAATCCTCATTGCCGTGAAGGCCACAGCGGTACCGATAGCGGTCACTTGGGCCAAAGCATGCCAAGAGAAAAATCATGCAATCTAAAGCTACTTATGGCATGACAATAATCAAATGTATGAAGAGTTAATAACATGAATGCACAAACATAAAAACACACAACATACATTATAGATATGCATGAGTTGTGTGTTTGTGCAACTACAATCTCTTCAATGCGAATAAGCACAAGTGTTTTACCTTTAGAGTGCTTATCATCTTAAGGTCTTGAGAGGGCCTTTGTTGAGCTTGATCACCAACAATTAGAAGCCTAAGCTGCCCTTACATCACAAACCCCAAATGTGGTTTGTCATCGAAATAAGCCAATCAAACTTGAGGAACTTACAATAGCCCTTGCCATTTTTATTGGCCCAACTGGTACATGCAATGGATCCTTTAGTGCAACTCCTTTATTCTCATCAGATAAAGTCAAAGAGAAGACATAAAATCACTGAAAAAAAATGTTTAAATCCCATAAAAAATTAATAAGATGAAAGACATAGAAGAAAAACCTTTGATTGAAGCGACGGAGATGAGAGACGGTGCGGCTAAGAGATTTAGAGAAACCATCTGATACTCAAAGAAAAATAGAAAAGTAGAAAGGGTTAGGAAATAGGAACTTAGGGTTTTTTTTTTTTTTTTTTTTTTAAAACATATATATAATCGGTTTATTCGGTTCAAACTGGTTTTGGAAAACCAAAACCGAATTGAACCGAAATCTTTTCAGTTTTTATATTTTGAACCGGTTTACACCGATTTTAATCTATGAACCGAACCGAACCGAACCCCCTTTTTCGGTTCAGTTCAGTTCACATCGGTTCTGCACTTGGTGCCCACCCCTAGTCAAATTTTTTATTCATTCTTTGAATATCAAACAGTTTTCATGAGCATTGTATGACATGAATTATTTGCTGTGTTTATTTTCTTAATCTATTTGTTATCTATTTATATTTATTTATTTTGCGCTCTTGGAGTGCTTCATGTGACCCTATCAAGTATCACCTTGGCATGATGCAGATAGTCTATTCAGGCTTAGATGTGAATCGACTAAAATGACTTTGGACCCGGTAGATGTATTTTTACATGTAACTTTTTGGAAAGGTTAAGAGTATATGGATTAGGCTATATTGACGTAACTTTGTGATTTCAACATCTATCCATCCATTTCTTTTCAATTCAAGGGGGTGGGAAATAGTAAATGAGTTAAAGATAGATGACAACTCTTGGATTGAGAGGAAACGGATGGATAGATGGTAAAGTCACAAATTTAAGTCAGGTTTGGCATGCCTGATTGATTAAGGTACGTTTGCTGAATATGATTGGATTTTAGGAAATTGTCAGGGATGAGGGATCTGATTTCTAAGTGCATGAGAAAATTAAACTTGCTTTCTCTTGTTCCTTGATTTCTCTACTATCTTTATACTCTTCTGACGGTGCTTTCTGATTGCAATTCCAGTGCATGTTGTTTGGTTTTTTGGATTTATGTGCACCTATCTCTTATGCTTGTGGAATGCCCATATTTGAACACTTTGATCAACTTAGTCTTATTTTTAGCCATAACTTTATTATGTTGTGTATCCAACAGGTCCATCAATGCCTTTATATTTCAAGTTTGGGCAATCATGATGTAAATATATGGTAAACATAGTCATTTTGCATAATTCGATGCAATGTTAAGTATGAGTTGACAGTAGAGGCTGAACTTCATTAACCACAACAATCTGTTAGTCATTGAATAGACATCATTTATTTGTTGTCGGTTCCGAACCGGCGGTTCCGGTTCCGGTTCCGTGGTTAGGTGGAACCGAAACCAGAACCGCCGGTTCTGAACCCTTATTACATTTTATTTATAAAAAAATAAAATGTTAGAAAGGACATTGTAGAGTATTGAACCATGACCCATAACCCTTGTCCAAGTAATTATGTTTTCCATTCCCTTCTCCTCCTTTTTATATAGGTTAGTTATCTCATTCATTTCTCTATTTCTCCAATGTGGGATGTGGGATAAATGAACTTTTATATTCCTCTGGTTTTTCATGATTATTTTATATTTTACTTTAAATTGAACCAACCTTGTGGTACATGATTATTTTATTTGGATGTCTTCGCAGGTAGATTGAGCTGTTTATCTTGTGCTAACTTTGCATTTCTCTTTTTTTCAATCCTTTTGTTGATAAGGTTCTCTTATTTCTCCTGTCGCAGAATAAAGAATATAGAACCCTCAAAGGCAAGGAACATTGCTTCTCAGCAGCTTACTCTTTAATGCGATTTAAAGATAAAGGATGTTATATTCCCTTATCGCATGTTTATTTGTTATGCTAATCTGATTTGTTTGGATGATGCATGTTTAAAGGAGCTTGTTAATAAAGTACTTCTATTATCACAATTTTAACCCTGCATCCTATTGTTGTACTGATATATCCTCATCATTCATGCAGCCTCTTTGTAGCTTATGCCGCTCTCTCTGGGACATATATATAAATATACATATATATATACAACCGGTTTCCCTCGTGGTGATGGCCAAGGAGTTAAGGAGACTCCTTAATTCCTTGTCATGACCCGCTTGAAATATTCTTCACAGCAACAAAACTATTTGAGTCCCAAAAATCCTTTATACACTGCCCCAAAACCAACCTGTCCAAGTTTTTCTTTTTCCCCAAAATTGTTAGTTGCAGACTTGCAGTAGCCAATTCATTATACGAAAACTTATGAGGCTTCATCCCATTATCGAATTGATCATAGCATAGCACATCAGAGATAGAATCAGTCTCATTCGGCTTCTTACAACAAACCAAATTATCCCTAAAGCAATAATTAATACAGCTGCTCCAGCAATTATGCCTGCCACAAGTCTTATATGTTTGTGTGTGGCAAAATGATTAAAGCCTCAGCAAAGTTGAGATATTATACCACAGTAACATTCATATCTCAGTAGAACATTTCTTAATGTGGTCCTGCGTGAAAACGATTTGGAGTGAAAGAATCTATAGACCCATTCTTATGATATTGTATTTGACTCTTCCAAATCTCTAGAAGAATGAGATGGCAACTTCGTAGGTTTATATAATGAATGGTATAGGCTGCAAATGTTAGGTGATAACGTGCTTTTTTGTTTGAGTACTTGACATTTGACAATCTATTAATCTAAATTAATAGAGCTGTGGCTGTGGATTAACATTCCTTACATGTTCAACATACAGAAGGTTTAATCATTTTTCCCATTTTATATGGTATTAGTAAGATTAATAATTGAAGAATATATGGTTCTTGAGTGAGAAACAAATGAGATTATAAAATACAATGAATGTTTTATATTTCTATCCTTTTAATTGATTTAAGAGTCTTTCCTTAATATGATTTCGAGGATCGAGATGTTTTTAGAATCTTCACCAATTTTCTCTCTTTCTCACATGGGTATGGTAGCCAAAAATGGCTTATAGGCCCAAACGCAAATAGAAAGCCCAACAAACTGTTTATGACTAGTCCAGGCCCATCTGCTTCAGGTCGACCCAAACCTTATGCCAGCAAAGCTTGAGCGTTTGAAAAGACTTGGTAAGCTTCAGTTACAGAAGTGAATGCCCACTAAATCAAAGGAGAGGATTTTTCTCCTAAAATCACGCCCACTATTTGGAAACGGCCAAAGTAAACGTTGGAGGGGCTAGCACTATAAAGAGGAAGGAGCTCCCACTAGAAAAGTCTTGGAAATCTCTCTAAACAAAAGCTTACAACGATGTACTGAAATTCTGTTCATAAGCATTCCAGCAACCGGAAAACTTTGACCGGAATTATCATTACGACCATAAAAAATATTGCTCAACCCAAGCACCTAAGGCTAATCCATCCAAACCCCATTTCTACATCCTATCTACGTTCATTATTTTTGCTTTGTTTCTATTCTAAGTTCATTTGCAGGTTCAACAGCGCACTCAACCAAGGTCGGCGAGAACATTTTTTCAGGTTCAACAGAGGAGACGACTCAATCCATCCAATGGTTCAAGCGAGTTGCTTTGGGCCCGATATAACCCGACCTGATCAACGTACCACGTAGTTCGACCACCTACAGTTTGGCACCCACCGTGAGGCCCATTGCAACTATCTTTGAACTTTAATCAAATCATCAATCAACATGTCTGGAAGCGGATCAGTCCCAACTGTCGAAGAACAGATTGTTGCGTTGGCTGCTCAGATGGCAACGAACACTGAGAAGCTACAAGCGCTTAAGGCAGAGAACGCAGCAATCCGAGCGATAAATGAAGAGCTGAGAGCATTGGTCGACGGAGTAGTACCTGACTCAGCAACGTCGGAGCGTCCAATCTTAGCTAACAATGGCGAACAGGTTGTCGACCAAGTAGCTCCAAGAGCACCAGGAGTGCCAGGTAATCCCATTGTACCAAACACGAATCCGAACGACCAGCAAAACCAACCAACGCCTTAGACAAACCGAGTCGAAATCAGTCTCAACAACACGTCGGCTCGGAATGAAATGCTAAACGAACAAGATCCAGCGATGGACCAACAACCAGACAACGTCCATCGGACGACCGTATCACTCCAGTCGACACCGGGATTGGTAAAACCCAGGCCTGACTTACATTTATTTGCTAATCTAGAATTCTCTCGCAAGTTTGCTGAAATGGAGGCTCTCATCTAGAGAATCCCAAGAGTCCCAGCTCCTATCAAGAAAAGCACAGCCAACAGCTTCACCGACTCACCCTTCGACGATGCAATTGCCCTCATCGAGATGCCCAAGAAGTTCAACTTCCCGAACATGAAGCAGTATGAGGGGACGATCGATCTGGACGACCATATAGCACAATACAAGCAGAGGATGTTCATCGCTGCAATTCCACGTGAACTCAGAGAAGCGTGCATGTGCAAAGCCTTCGGATCTAGCCTCAGTGGTCCTGCCCTACAGTGGTACACTAATTTACCTAATAATTCCATTGATTCTTTTGCGCAGCTGACGGACACATTCATGGAGCAATTTGCGAGCAGCCGCAAGCTGGGAAAACAGTCAAACGACCTCTACACTATAACCCAAAGAGCTGGCGAAAACTTACGGACCTATGTCGGACGTTTCAACAGGGAGAAAGTACAGATCTCGCATTGCAACCAAGCGACCGCCATCTATGCCTTCAAAAAAGGCCTCAGGTTTGATTCCGACCTATATAAAGAACTTACTAAGTATCCATGTAGGACGATGGAAGATGTACTAGCAAAGGCATGGCCCAAATCAAATGGGAAGAAGATGAAGCAAACTTTGTTGGAAAAGCTAACAGCAGCTATTATGAAGGTCGATAAAATGATCGAATAGAAAGGAGGTCTAACGACAGACGATCAGAACCATACCCGACGAGTGACAGAAGAAATACCCAGTCGCGATATGAAGGGTCCAACGAAAGGAATTCTTAGGGGCGTGGCAACACAAGGTCCAGTCGACCACGAGTAGAAGCCCCAGAATATAACCTCAGCATCGAGCCAGTCGACCTTGTAACAGTAATGAGGGAAATGGGAAAAGCAGTCAAGTGGCCACGAAAGATGAATGCACTGCCCGAACATCGAGATCCTAAACTACAATGCGAGTTTCATGGGGATCATGGCCATCGCACAGAAGACTGCATCGCCCTAAATTTCGAAGTCGTAGAACTTTTAAAACAGGGACATTTACAGGAATTCCTAACAGATAAGGGTAAATAAACATACGCAAGACGCGACGACCAGAGGTAAACCGGTGTAGTCGACAGTCCTCCAAAACCTCCCAGACAAGATAGGGTGATCAATTGCATTTCGGGTGGATCTGAAGTCAGTGGCGTAAGCTACTCAGCAGCCAAGAGACACACATGACAAGTGTTAAACACAGAAATCCAGCCAAATCGAGAACATCCATCCAAAGTCGATGAAACTGTCACTTTTAGGTCAACAAATAAATCAGATTTGTTTTCTCCCCACTATGATGCTATAGTTATTTCTTTACATATTGCTAATTGTTTAACTAAACACATTTTAATCGATAATGGCAGTTCTTGCAACATTTTGTTTAATATTGCTCTGAGAGAAATGCAGGTCGACGAGTCAAAGCTTAGTCGTCGAACAACCATGTTGACAGGGTTCAGTGGAGAACAAAAAAGCACACTTGGCGAGATCGTACTACCAGTTTACGCTGAAGGAGTCAACCTATACATAAACTTCCTTGTACTCGACTGCCAATCCCCTTACAACGCCATCCTTGGCAGGCCATGGATACACGAGTTAAAAGCAATCCCGTCGACGTATCATCAGATGATCAAGTTTCCTACCAAGTGGGGGGTAAAAGAAATCAAAGGGGAACAACGAGCAGCCAGAGAATGCTATCAGAACGCCGTTAAAAAGAAGAAACAAGAATTATAGCAATTACAAGAAGCCAAGGTCCAGTCGACTCCAGCCAAGCTGAACATGGAAGAACTCGACGAGGTATCTATCGACCCCGATAAGCCAGATCACAAAGTCTTCATCGGATTGAGGTTATCAGACGACATCCGAAAACAGTTAATCTAATTCTTGAAAGAGCGTCACAATAGTTTTGCCTGATCGCACGAAGACATGGTCGGAATCGACCCAGAAGTAATGGTTCATCAACTACAAGTCGACCCAGATCATCAGCCAGTAAAACAAAAAAGAAGAAAATTCGCTCCTAAAAGGAACAAAGTGATCAATGAAGAAATACAAAAATTGTTCGTGGAAGCAGAAAAAGGCCAGTGGGCAGAAAAACTACCGAAAATTCTGTGGTCGTACAGGACGACTCCACGACAGTCGACTGGAGAGACTCCCTTCTCACTCGTCTACGGTTCTAAAGTAGTGATCCCAATAGAGACACGGCTAGTGACAGCTCGAAGTGAAAACCCAAACAAAGAACAGAACAATCTGGAGCTCAGTTTCGAACTTGATCACCTAGATGAACGCCGAGACCGTGCCGCTATGAGAATTCAGTCATACCAACAAGAAGTCGCACGACACTACAACAAAAAAGTACGTGCTAGGGTTTTCAAAGTCAACGACTGGGTCCTTTGACGAGTCTTCCAAAACACAAGAGAGGAAGGCGTTGGGAAACTGGGGCCGACGTGGGAAGGCGCTGGGAAACTGGGGCCGATGTGGGAAGGCCCATATCAAATAACAAATGTCATCGGACGGGGAGCGTACAAAATACGAGGACTCGACGGTCGAGAGCGGCATAACAGCTGGAACGCACTATATCTAAAACAGTACCATTTCTAAACTTGCTATTTTAAATTCTTTAATATTATTTTTCATATTCCATCGACAGTTCATTGTTAACAAGTCAACCTGCAGGGAATAATGATGAAAACTTAGTGCAACTAAGTGCAATCCTGAGCTCACAAATAAAAAATATATATATTAGCTATCGACATCGACAAGCAGTCTCACTATTTCAGATTAAGATTCGATATTCGCAACCTACAAACATACGCCAACTCTCAACATTCTCTATCGACAATCGCATGCTAAGAGTAGGGGGAATAGCATTGGGGACAGGCGTCAACATACGTAATGCATGTATGCAAAAATTCTATGTAAAAGGTCTTGTTGACCATTCAAACACATGTACACGAAAATTCTATGTAAAAGGTCTTGTTGACTATTCAAACACATGTACGCGAAAATTCTATGTAAAAGGTCTTATCGTCCATTCAAACGCATGTACGCGAAAATTCTATGTAAAAGGTCTTGACGACCATTCAAACGCATTTACGCGAAAGTTCCATATAAAAAGTTCTTGTCGACCATTCAAATGCAAATAGGTCTTGTCGACCAGTCAAACGCATGTAACAATTATTCCTATCGACGATTTAACGCATGTACGCGATTTCCATACTATATTATCAATTATTTAATATCGGTCGACGTTAGAATGAGCATGAGTTTACAGGCTTATCTCATTCAATCAGAATTCATCATTGTGTTAACCCCATTGTATGATGGTCATACTGTTTCCACAATTATTAAAGAAAAAGAGGTCGATTCAGAATGAAGGCAAATATTCTAAATAAAAATAGGTGGCATCGACCAAATCATCCAATGTTACAAAATAAATGAGTAAAAAAATATAACAATGACAGATTTAAGCAAAAGCATCTTTTCGAGCATCCTGAGGAGTAGACTCGACACCCACAACAGCAGCATTCTGACCATCAGCATTGAGATTCTCATTTTCTGGGCTTTTGTCGACACCACCATCACCTACTTCATCGACTGCCCCTTGTTCAACAAGAGATTCTTTAAGTTTCAGACGCTCCATCTCCTCATAGTCGTCTATCTCTTCCTGCATCTCCTTAGAATCCCAATCTGCGTGTGGACCAAACAAATACTCCTTGAAGAGCAACGCCCTAGTCTTGCACACTGCCTTTGCTCCTATCGACATCGCCCTGTTCTTCAAACTTTCAACAATCTTGTCATGTTCCTCTTGGGCTTTTTTCATTTTAGATTGATGACGGTCGACTATTTTCTTCAATTCCTTCTCAAGAGCCAGGCTTTTTTGCTTCTCCTCCTTCACCTGTGTGTTCAGCTTCGCATTGTCAGCCTGCAAGGCGTCGTTTGATTTTTGAAGCTTCGTACACTTGTCGGTAACAGCCTTGTACCTGTCATGAAGGTGCAATTGCATTTGCATGGCCTGCAACGAAAAATGTCGAATCAATAGGAGAAACGACCGATGAAAAAGCACAAACTTACAAACTAAGCTTACCTGGCACGAAGAAATAATGCCCGCATTGAAGGCATCTTCCGTCTTCCTACTTTTCAAGTACTTGTCGTCACCAGGAAGAAGGAATTGATACGCCTTTTCCAGGAACTCTGTCGGCTCCTTGAACGATGAAAGCTCAGGAGAAGGAGGCTTCATCGAAAGATCCTTCTCCATCGTCGTTGCAACCGATTTCCCTTTCGACCCAGCGACTGCCTTCCTTTTACAGTCGACAATCGACAGTCGAGTCTTTCCTTTGCCTCTTCGTGAGAGGGCTCCTCTCTAGTGACGACTCGATTAGTTCCTCCAAATTTGCTGGATCCCTCTCCTTCGACTTCCTAGCAGCTTGTTTCTTCGACGCTGCACGCTTCTTAGCAATTTCATCCCTGTAGAGTTTGATCGACAAGGCCTGATCTGGGATGTTCAGCTGTGCACTCGCCATCGACGTCACTGCGAAACGACATTCAATGTCAGTTAAAGGTGACAAAAATCTCAGGTCGTACTGAAGAATTTCAAAACTTCTTATAGTCCATATATATGATACGAAATCTTTCACGAGAGGATACGGTGCTCTCGGTCTACTTAACGTCGACCATCTCCACAGGCGACTAGGCCTAAGGTTACCTTCAGTCAGCAACACACTACAACTTCTTTCGTCAGCAAGAATATCAAGCAGAACCTGAGTACGCTCGGAAGCAACTTCGCACTTTGGTCGACTCTCTATCCCCTTTATTTCTGTAAAAACAAATTTATCAATACTAAGGACAACAAAAAAAGAAAAAACTCAATCGACAACCAGCATTCAAACAGTGCTTACCATATCGGTTCCAGATTCAACGGAACTGATACTGTTGCTCTCCCCAAGGACCGTCGATTGGAGGACCTTTCGCAAAGAAGAAGGTATCTTTCCAATAACGATCGTTTGTCGTGGTGTCAGTAATTAGTTCTTTCTTTTTGTCCCTAGGTACTAACATGTAGCGACCTTGGTCGCCAACATGTTCCTTCAAGTAATAATTGTGGAGGAGACATCCTAATCCAAATTGCACATTCCGTCTCTCACACAGAACTCCTAAACATAGTAATATCCTCCAAGTATTTGGCATCAACTGGCCAGGAGCAAGGTCGTAGTACATCAACATTCGTCGAACCAATTGGGGAACAAGGAACCTAAACCCTAGACGAAGGGTATACTCATAAAAACAGGTCCACCCAGGTATGTCCCAGTCGGCCCGCTCATGTGCCTCCGCTGCGCGAAGCTCGACATCATCAGGGATACCGTAGATCACTCGTAGACTTCGCAAGTTCTCTTGTGTGACTAAACTAGGTGGGTTCTTATTTAAGATGCCTAGAGGATGACCGGAAGTCAACGCCTCAGCGACTTCCATATATTAAGGCTGTTCGACTGGTGACGCCATAGCACGCACAACACCTTGTTCTAACATGCCCCGAACATCAATGGAGCTAACCCTCGACGAATCCTTGACTGTGACCTGTCTATCGACATCTTGTGGTCTACTGTCGACTCTGTCATTCTCATCATTGTCACTGGAGGTCCAGTCGATAGGAGAGTCTGGAATTGTGTCGTCGTTCGACATGACTTCCAAAATCTGACAGATGCAAAAATGCACAAGTTAGACGAAAACTAAACGCTACAATCACAACCTAATGATTTTCGATCAAAGCCTAGGGTTTTTAACTTCTACTTGGAAGCCAACCTAAATCCTAAGAAAGAAGTCTACCCACTGTTGAAGGTTTCTAGATTCTAAACGACTACCCTCATCACGACACGACACGACAATACACACATAAAGCAGAAACAGCATATATGGTCATAAATCAAAAACATCAAAGAAATCAGGAACACATTGAACGATGTCAGAAACAATGAAGAACACTAACACAGGTAAATTTCAGTAACTTCTATGAATTTATTTTATCGATTCATAGGTAGATTTCATGCAAAATACCAAAATATATAGTATAAACGAAAGGAAGTGACTTTCTACCAACCTGAAAACGATTCAAAGAAAAGATGAACGAAGGAGTTTTCTGGCACTGGCGCTTCATAGAGATGAAGTTGAACGAAGAAGTTGAAAAGGTTAGAAGTTGAATCGTGCAAAAAATGGCTCCATCAAATGGAACGGTTTATTTATACACCAACATTCTAACCCTAGTTGCCATGTGTATACCCCCCCTTTACTTACCAGTTAACTCAAGTTAAACAATTCGGTTTAAATTTCGAAAATACCTTACTGCGCGTGAAATTAATGCATATGACGCCAGCATAGAAAACTCAAACGCCTCCATCACATCGATTGGGCATCCATCACATTGATTTGGCACCCCATCGATTTTACTGCAAAAGACAATCATCATTAACGAGACGATGTCGTTGGTCTAAAAAAGGTTGTCGATTAAAAAATATTCAAAGTATATTGATTCGATTCGACACAGAGTTCAGTTGATTATGGTCGACTCAACAAAGTTCATTCGACTACGGTCGACTCAACGGAGTTCGTTCGACAATAATCAACTCAACGAAAATCACTCTCTAACTCAATGGATTCTTCTTTAGAGAGTGGGGGACAAACTGTGGTAACCAAAAATGGCTCATAGGCCCAAACACAAATAGAAAGCCCAACAAACTGTTTATGACTAGTCCAGGCCCATCTGCTTCAGGTCGACCCAAACCTTATGCCAGCAAAGCTTGAGCGTTTGAAAAGACTTGGTAAGCTTCAGTTACAGAAGTGAATGCCCACTAAATCAAAGGAGAGGATTTTTCTCCTAAAATCACGCCCACTATCTGGAAACGGCCAAAGCGAACGTTGGAGGGGCTAGCACTATAAAGAGGAAGGAGCTCCCACTAGAAAAGTCTCGGAAATCTCTCTAAACAAAAGCTTACAACGGCGTACTAAAATTCTGTTCATAAGCATTCCAGCAACCGGAACTTTGACCGGAATTATCATTACGACCATCAAAAATATTGCTCAGCCCAAGCACACCTAAGGCTAATCCATCCAAACCCCATTTCTACATCCTATCTGCGTTCATTATTTTTGCTTTGTTTCTATTCTAAGTTCATTTGCAGGTTCAACAGCGCACTCGACCAAGGTCGACGAGAACATTTCTGCAGGTTCAACAGAGGAGACGACTCAATCCATCCAACGGTTCAAGCGAGTTGGTTTGGGCCCAATATAACCCGACCCGATCAACGTACCACGTAGTTCGACCACCTACAATGGGTGGAGAGGATTTAATAAAGTCTTTAAACAAATTGATTGCTTGCCTTATCTGATCAAATGTAAGAAAAAAGTTTCCAAAGATCATGTGATATCTTTTGTCTTAATTGCAATTTTCTTTTTTCTGATGCAATGAGAAGCTATAGGTACACTCAATCCTATAATAATTTTAAAAATTCTCAGTTTAATTCATTGAATAATTTTACAGGTTGATAATTTCAACCCAATAACTGTAGAACGACTTTTAGGTGGAAAAACATTAATAACAAAGTCGTTTGATGCTTTTAAGATATGCATATTTATTAGGTATAGTTTAGCAAATATGTACATTGTTTGCTTTTAGTTTGTTAATCTGCTTTCTTATTTTTTTTCTAGTAAGAGAGGGCCACGTCTAATGAATTTGGATATCTACTGAGTTGATCTTTGTCTTGATTTAAACAAATTTGGTGACATGTAATTAATGGTTGAGATTTATTTCTTGAGTGATACTACTTTGTCTAAATTTAGTGCTTAAATCTGATGACCAAATGATGTGGTACCTGATACTACTTTGTCCAAATTAATGGTTGAGATTTATTTCTTGAATTTCCTATATTTCGCCTATTTTTCTGATGCCTTCATATTTAAAAAAATCGGTAAAAATAGTTTAAGTACATGAAAATTTTTCAATTTTTATTCATAGGTAGATTTCAATGAACTTATCATCCACAAAAAAATTCAAATTAAAATTTATTCAAATCGATGTGATTTTATGGTGGTTTTTACCGAAATTAAAATAAGAGATCCCTTATGAGAGACCCACTCATATATATGTATATATATATATATATATAGAGAGAGAGAGAGAGAGAGAGAGAAATTTTCTAATGAGGACGTCTTGATATAACTTTATAAGGATATTGAATTTGAGCTACTAGTTTTACATCATTTGACTCAAGTGTGTATGCATTTGTCAAAACTAGTGGCTCACATTCAATATCCTTATGAAGTTATATCAGGACGTCCGTATGAGAACATGATTATATATATATATATATAAGTTTATATATAATTATACTATAAAATGGTAAATCACTCTAAACTAACATCAATATTGAAATACTAATTCTTAAATATTTTTCATATTTCATGCGTATATGGTTCAAGTCAATACATTTTCCATTTAGGAGATATATAAATTATTTACATTAAAAAAAATAAAGCTAGACATCCCAACTCATATCCCAATTTCCATCTCGACTAGTGAGATGTTAATTGGTGAGTGGATAAATGTGGTAAGTGATATAAAATAATCATTAATGTGTATTCATTCACCATTTGACACATTAACTGCTAATGCTGGCAAAATGGGTCGGGCTTCGGTGGGCCGCCCGTCCAGGCCCTTTTCGTTCGTGGGCGCGAGCCGGCCCGGGCCGTCAGATTAACAGGCTAGGCTTTGAATCTGGCGGGCCCAAATAGGCCGACCCACGGGCGACCTGGTAGGCTCGCCAGAATTCAAATTTGAATATTTTTTTTTTTTCAAATTTTGAATTGAGGGGTGGCTTTTGTAATTAATCAACTGATCGTTGGTGACTGTTAGGGGAGGAAAAAAATATCCAAAACTATTCAAAATTACATATTTTTAAATCTTTTACAATTTTTTCCAATTATACTCTTACCTAAAATTTTCCTATAAATACCCCATCACCCTCACCTCATTCTCTACATTTCTCTACTTCCCTAATCCCTACTCTCTTATTCTTCTCTCTATTCTCTACAATCTCTCACTCACTCTTTCAATTATTTTGTAATTTATTTAATATATTATTTATATACTATATACTGTTATACTAATATACTATACACTATACATTATATATTATATATTTACATACCTCCCACTCTTTAGTCTCTACTCTCTACATATTCTAAGGCTTTTACTCTAAGGTATTGTCTTGTTTTTTATTTTTTATTTTTTATTTTTTATTAACTTTCATTTGTTATTTAATTATTAGCTATTATTAATATGTTTATAACTAATGTTATTATTTGTTATGTTGTTAGGTATCCAATTGATTAATTAATTCAACACTCTCAAGTCTCAACTCTCAAGCCTCCAATTTAAGGTTAGTATGTCTACTTCTCTACTTTTGTTAATTGTTATTAATAACTTTTTATATAGTAATTATTATTATTTAGTGATTAGTATAATAGTATGTGTGTAGTTAATATTTTTGTTAGTAATATGTTAATTTTATGTTTTTTTTTTTTTTGTGAGTTTAACAACAAAATAATAATAAAAAAATAATTCCTAATTTTTTTCAAAATTTTTGAAATTATTATTATATTAGAAAGATTATGTTTTGTATGTGTGTGACTTTAACAACAAAATAATAATAAAAAAATTAATTCCTAATTTTTTTCAAAATTTTCGAAATTATTATTATATTAGAAAGATTATGTTTTGTGTGTGTGAGTTTAACAACAAAATAATAATCAAAAAAATTAATTCCTAATTTTCTTTCAAAATTTTCGAAATTATTATTATATTAGAAACTAGAAAGATTATGTTTTTTTTTTTTTTTTGTATGTTTAACAACAAAATTAAAAAAAATTAATTCCTAATTTTTTTCAAAATTTTTGAAATTATTATTATATAAGAAAGATTATGTTTTTTTTTTTTTTTTTTTTTTTTGAGTTTAACAACAAAATAATAATCAAAAAAAATTAATTCCTAATTTTTTTCAAAATTTTTGAAATTATTATTATATTAGAAACTAGAAAGATTATGTTTTTTTTTTTTTTTTTTTTTTTTTTTTGTGAGTTTAACAACAAAATAATAATAATAAAATTAATTCCTATTTTTTTTTCAAAATTTTCGAAATTATTATTATATTAGAAATATTATGGGTTTTTTTTTTTTTTTTTTTTTTGTGAGTTTAACAACAAAATAATAATCAAAAAAATTAATTCCTAATTTTTTTCAAAATTTTCGAAATTATTATTATATTAGAAAGATTATGTTTTATTATTATTATTATTATTATTATTTATGAGTTTAACAATAGAAAAATAATCAAAAAAAATTAATTCCTAATTTTTTTCAAAATTTTTTTGAAATTATTATTATATTAGAAAGATTATTTTTTATTTTTTTTTGTGAGTTTAACAACAAATTAATAATCAAAAAAATTAATTCCTAATTTTTTTCAAAATTTTCAAAATTATTATTATATTACAAAGATTTTTTTTTTTTTTTTTGTTTTTATTTTTGTTAGTTTAACAACAAAATAATAATCAAAAAAATTAATTCCTAAATTTTTTCAAAATTTTCGAAATTATTATTATATTAGAAAGATTATGTTTTTTTTTTTTTTTTTTTTTTTTGGTGGACTAACTAGAGTTTAAGAAGAAAATAATAATTTAGAAAAACTAATTTTTAATTTTTTTTAATTTTTTTAAATTAATAATGATTATGTTTTTTTTTTTTTTTTTTTTGGTAGAGTTTAAGAAATAAAAAGAAAATAATAATTTTGAAAAATTAATTCTGAATTTTTTAAAATTTTTTTGAAATTAATAATATATTAGAATGATTATTAAAGTTGAAATAAGAAGAAAAAAATAATTCCGATTTTTTTTGCAAAATTTTTGAAATTAATAATATAAATTATAGGCATCATAATATCAAAATTCAAATATTAAGTTTGTGCACATATAGTTGCATACTGAGTACTCTGTCCACAAAATTCTCAAAGTTACGAGTCTTACCAAGTAATGAGTCCTACCTATGAATGTCCAAAGATTCTTCCATCTAGATGACACGACACAGGTTTTAACAGCATCTCAGAATCTCAGATGTTGTTAAAACATGTGTTTTGTTATTGAGATGGAAAAAATCTCTAGACATTCATTACAATCTTAATTTTGATGATTAAGATTATAAACTTGGTATCGACGAGTCACTTTGAGAATTTAGTGGACAGAGTACTCAATATTTGTCAATGCAAAGATATTCAAGATTTTACTCTCTTATGCTTTGCAGTAGAACACAATGTGCAACGCAATGTGCGCAAACTTAATATGTTTTTTTTTTTAGAAAAATTAATTCCGATTTTTTAGAGTTTAACAACAAAATAATAATTAAAAAAAATTACTATGTTTAATTGTGTAAATGTATAATTGTATATTTGTAATTTTGTATGTTTAATTTGTTATTTGTATAAATGTACATTTAATCATTTGTATAATTGTATCTGTCCACAAAACTCTCAAAGTAACGAGTCCTATCGTTGAACGTCAAGAGATTTATCCATCTTGATGATAAGACATAGGTTTTACTGTTAAAACATGTGTCTCATCATCGAGATGGATAAATCTTTGGACGTTCGTTTACAATCTTAATTTTGATGATTAATTGATTATGATTATAAACTTGGTACCGACGAGTCACTTTGAGAATTTAGTGGACAGGGTACTTAGTATTTGTCAATGCAAATTTTGATGATTATGTTTTTTTTAGAGTTTAAACAACAAAATAATAATTAAAAAAAAAATTACTATGTTTAATTGTGTAAATGTATAATTGTATATTTGTAATTTTGTATGTTTAATTTGTTATTTTAATAAATGTATAATTGTATATTTACTATGTTTAATGTGACATTTAATCATTTATTTAATTATAATCTTAGGAAAATGAATCCTGAAGATTTGAACCTGAACCCCAGCAACTATTTGCCGGACGAGGAGATCAATCGATTATTCGGTGAGTTCCATACCAATCTCAATCCCCCTAGTACTACAAGTGCGGGACCTTCTTCCTCGACACTGAATACGAGTAAGAAAAAGGAAGAAGAAGCAATCTGAGGTGTGGGATTGCTTTAACCCTGTAATGGTAAAGAATACAGATGGTACTGAAGTTGAGCATGCCCAATGTAAGTATTGTCAATCTATACTCACTGGTTCAAGTAAGGGAATTAGTCATCTCAGGAGACATAAAGACAAATGCATGGTTTCCCATGGGCAAGTCGATACAACTCGACAAACCCAGCTGCAGCTGAACCCAGATGGCTCTGTGAGTACATGGCAGTATGACCCCGACCGGGTCAAAGAGCAGGCGGTGTTGTATTGCACTGCAATTGACCAACCCATAGGTTTTCAAGATAACTCCCATTTTCAATATTTTATTAATAATGCTTTTAACCCCCAATATGTCCCTGTTTCTAGAAACACAACTAGGAGCGATTTGATTTGTACTTTTCAAAAATGTAAGACTGAATTGATTTATGAATTTCAAAACATTTCTTTTTCAATTGCATTAACGTCCGATATCTTGACCGGACGTTCAAAACAAGATTATTTATGTGTCACTGGACACTATGTAGACACCCAATGGATTTTACAAAAAAAGCTCCTTGGTTTTTGTGTCATGGATTATTTACACACTGCACAAAATATTTTTCAGGTTATTATGTTCGTTATAGAAGATGCATCTGCTAACTCCAAAGCTATAGATTATTTCATTAATTCTAACATCCCTAATATTGTGGGAAAAATTTTCCACGCCCGTTGTGCATGTCACATTATAAACTTGATTGTAAAATCATGTTTTAAGCAGGTGGAAAGTCGAATTGACAATATTAGGGCAGCTTTGGGTTGGATTATGGCATCTAGCCAAAGAATTACTGAGTTTGCGAGATTTTGTAAATCAAATGACCTAATACCCTGTAAGTTCCAAACATATATACTGATAAGGTGGAACTCAACATATAATATGTTGAAATCTGCTTTACCATATGGTAAGGAAATTACTAGTTTTTATAACCTGAACACCGCCAACGACTTCAGACGTGAAAAACTCACGGATGGTGATTGGTATGTGGCCACTGTTTTTGTTGAATTTTTAAAAGTTTTTTATGATGCTACTGTAGAACTTTTCGAGGTTTATTACCCCACATCTCATCTTGCACTTCATAAACTTTATGACTTGGTTGATTTACTTAGACAATATAGTGAACATGTGATGGTAGCTTCTGCTGTTGCTAATATGTAAAAAAATTTTGTAAAATATCGGGGGGAAATTCCTCTTTTGTATGCCTTTGGTATTGTTGTAGATCATAGGTTCAGATTTAATGGTTTAGAAGTATTTTTGAAAGAATTGGGTGAGGCTCTGGATTAAGTGAAACAGATGTTGCTGAACATCTTAGTACACTGAAATCACAAATTTTTGAGGTTTTTTCTATTTATGAGAACAGGTACAATGACGGAATAGCGGAACCGGCGCCTCCTCAGCAACAATCCCAACAACAATCGAAGCTCATGAGAATTTTTTTTAACAAGGCCACAACTTCTCGCGCTTCATGAAGTTCGAGTTAGAGTCAAAGTCAAGGTCAACGACAACATGTGGAGCTGAACATATATTTGACTACGGAGTACTCCATCATGGATAACGATGACTATACAACCAACGATCTTCTGAAATGGTGGCGCGGCAAGAGAAACAGCTTTCCCATTCTATCGAGATTAGCATGTGATGTCCTTGCTATCCTGGTTTCAATAGTATCATCGGAGCAGGTGTTCAGCACGGCCAGACGAATACTAGAAGAAAGAAGATGTTCATTGGCCCCTAATGCGGTGGAAGCTTTGACATGCCTTAAGGATTGGGAAAATGCAAGATTCAAACGACAACATCAACTGGAAAACAAAGAACTCATGGATGACTTCTCCAGCATGACCATCGAAGAGAGTTTTGGTAGCAACCAGCCGACGAGCTGATGTAATTGTAAATACTTAATTTATTTTTTTTCCGATTGCACTCTTTTTCCCTTACCAAGTTTTTATCCCATTGGGTTTTTCTTGGTAAGGTTTTTAACGAGACAATCATGATTTGTAATTTATACTTTTCACCACAAATTTAATACGAAATTACAAAAATATTATTCATCGAAAATTAATTAAGTGTTGTATGAAATGAAAAATGTTATATTTCATATTAAAATTATTACATTAATAATTACACAAACTTAATAGTTTATTACAATGTATAAAAAAAAAAATATTGTATAAAAAAATGTTTTTTTTTTTTTAAAAAAAAAAAAATCGAAGCTCGTTGGGTCCCGTTAAGGCCCTAACGGGCCGGCCCACCACAGGCCCAGCTCGTCCTGTTTCCCTTGCAGGCCGAGCCCGGCCTAGCTCGTTAAGCAAAACGGGCTGGGCCGGCCTGTTTTGCCAACACTATTAGCTGCCACATGGGTTGGGATGAAAAAAATAGAATTTTAGGTAGAATGTGTAGCATTAGTTGTTACAAAATCATAAAAGAAAAATTAAATGAATTCTTTTCGTGAAATATATAATCAAAATAGTTAATTAATTTCACATCTTTATCTGTCAGTATTCATAAATTAATATTGAATGAGAGGTAAATATTTATAAACCATTACATTGGTTGTTGGAGATTTCAAAATGAAGCTCCATCGTCAGAGTTCAAACTCCGATATTATAAATATAAGCTCACATTTGCTGTCCATTAAACCGCAAAGCCCACATCTTTGTTAATAGAGAACACACGGAAGAAAAGATGAATTTCCGTAGATTTCAACTTTGTCACGCTGTTTCAATGAATCTCATGTTGAATGTTGAATGTCGATTTGGGTTATTCAAATTGATCATGATTCATGACTCATGAATGATAACATTTTGAGAAGTTGCACCAAACGCAGGACAGCAATATCAATTACAATATTGCACCGCTCCTACGAATTCATTTACAAATTTTTGGTGATTTCTTTTATATGAAGAGTGACGATATTAGCACCCCTTAAAAACTGTATGTACACCCCTCTCATAAGTACACCTCATTAAAAAATTTTAAAAACTCTAATCCGTAAGTAAACCCCACTTAATGGCAAAAATACCCTCTCTTTATTTTTATTGTATTGTATTTTTGTATCTACACCCCACCCTTAAGTCTATTTATTTTCTAATCAATTTTATTATTCTTTTAAAATTTGTTATTTTATTTCTTGTTTTTCAAAAAAATAATTTCCAACTCTTAAATATATTGAGCTAGTTTTATTTGCATTTGGTAAACAAAAATAATAAAAAGAAGATGATGCAACATATATATATATATATATATATATATGAGTGATTGGGTGGTTCATATTATAATACAGAAATTCGTTAAATATATAATGAAGGTGAAAAAGAATAAAAGAATCATTTTTTTAAGCTTTATAAATTAAATAATAATAATAATAACAAGGCAATTGCCCAGAAAATATATATCTATGGTGTGTGCAGTGTGTCCTGTAAATGGTAATACACAGACTAAGCAAGCTAGGTAGTATCAGTATGCATGTCACTGTATGTGTTGCTACTGCCAGTGTATATAGACAAAATACAGAGGGGGAAGACGTAGAGAAAGGTCAATATAAAATTGTTCTCTATTCTTTTATAGTTTTATTAGAGTAGTGTTGGTTATTGTATCGTAAACTGAGAAGACTTTCTGAGTTTGTGATTTTCTTCCGATCGGTATTACAACCGACAGACGATTCCAATTTATATTTAAAAATAGTATGTGGAAGATAAGTTAGGGTTTGAAAAAATAGAAAGGGTCATAGGGTTTTAGGATATAAGAAACTAATTAATAATTTTTTGGTGTACTTACAAACTATTTAGTCATTTTAGTCATTTTAATCAAGGGTATTATAGGATTTTTAAAAAGAAACTAATTTGGGGTGTACATGCCGTTTTTGAGGGGTGCAAATATCGCTACTCTTATATGAATTATTGTAGTATAAAATATAAATACAAGTTGTAAATGGTGATTACAATTAATGAAGCAATCACCTTCAGGCATGCCGAGACCTCCCTTGGTCTTTCATAAAATCATTATTAATTTCAATTTGTATTAAAATTAATTATAAAACTTAATCTAGAAAAAAAAAATTACAAATCTAAAAGCAAAATATGGATACACGTTCGTTACCGTTTTCCATTTTGTTTTTCATTTTATTTTCAAAACAAAAACAAAATGAAAAACAACATCAGTGTTAAAAGTGAAAAATTTGAAAAACAAGTTTTAGATGTTTTTCATTTTGTTTTTTGTTTTGTTTTTCACTTTAAATTAAAAAGTCAATTTTTTTTTCTTTTTTTTCCTTCTTCTTTAGTTCTTCAACTCTCTTCTTCTTCTTCTTCTTCTTCTTCTTCTTCTGAGAGAGAGAGAGAGAGAGAGAGAGAGAGAGAGAGGCCATTCGACCAAATCAAAAAGCTAAGAAGAGATTCTTCTTAAATACATAAAATAATAGAGAGTCAAAGAAATGAAGATAGAGATTAGAGAGAGAGGCCATTCGACCAAATCAAAAAGCTGAGAAGAGATTCAACATAAAGAAAAAAGGGGATAGGTGAGAGAGAGAGAGAGAGAGAGAGATGGAATATGAGAAATTGAGAGAGAGACCAAGACTTTTATTGAGAAAGCTGGTAGTTGGTACTTCAATTAAATTAAGCTAAAAAAAATTATAATAAATAAGTTATTGGCAAATTTTGATATATTTATTATTAATGACAATTTTTGATATTTTTCGGTTCACCTACCAAACGCGTTTTTAGTGTTTTTATATTCGGAATAAAGCTTCCAAGATATTCTACCAGATGCGTTTTTAGATTTCGAAACTGAAACCAAAAACATTGTTTTCATTTTCATTTTTATTTTAGAAAAACAAAAACAAAAACAGCTTTCAAAAACGTTACAGGACACGCCCTAAACTACGCCTTCTTTGGTTTGGGTGGATTCCAAATTTTTTGTTCAATCTCTTGAAACACAAGTTTCTATTTAAATTTGTGGGTTCAACAATCTTATTGTTTGTAGTTAACCGGAAATAGAGATTTTATTTAATCGGGGCTTGGTTCAAACATATTAGAATTTAATAATAATAATAATAATAATTGAGTTTGGAATTTATTTATTTTTCATTCCCAATATCATGGAACACTACTTATCACAACTCTAAACTCAAAATGTAAAGGCTAATTGGCACGAATGACCCCTGAACTATACCAGAATTTACACCTTACCCCCTATACTTTTTTTTTCGGCAGTAAACCCCCTGAACTATCATAAATTTGCAATAGCTAACGGAACCCTAATTATGTCTAGGGAAAATTACACTAAGTTCCCCTGATTATTTATATAATTGCATTAAACCGGAAAAATATAATAATATGACACGAATACCCCTCTAACCAATTTTTTTTTTTAAAAAAAAATTAAATTTAAAATTGAAATAATGATTAAATAATAATAAAATTTAGAATTTTATTATAAAGACAATTAAATAAATATAGAAATGAAAAAATTAAATTGATTTAACAATTATTTAAATTATCTTTTTATTTAAATATCCCTAAATATAAAACCCAGATAAATATTTAAATTATTTAAGAAAAATAAAAATAATGGTTAAATAATAATACAATTCCCTTTCAATAATAATAATAATAATAATAATAATAATAATACAATTCTGATTTTTTTTTCTTATAAAGTAAATAAAATCTTTAAAAAATTAAAACATCTTTAAAATTTCTACCATCCATCTCAGAGATGGACGGTGGAGAAATATTTATTAAAACAAATTCAAATAAAAAAAATATTTTTTAAATAGACTGATTGACCTCAATTACAAAAAAATAAAATAATAAGTTTCTCCATTAATGAAGATCTGAAGATCCATCAATGTTCTTTTTTTTTTCTTTTTTTTTTAATTGGATTTCGTTTATTGGTTTGCGAATTGTGTTTTTTAAATTAATTTTTTAACTTAATGAACATAGAGAAGAGAAATCCTTAAAATAAAAAATTTTACATAAATATTTTTAAATGAACATCGATCCATCTAATTAAACGAATATCTGTTTTTCCATCATCCTTAAAAATTTCCCTTCGCTAAAGAAATAAAAATATTTAAATTTGCAACACCCAGAAACCAAAATTAAAAAATTTATTTTTTAATTCTTCTATAGGTGTTTTTAATTGGATCGATGTTCAATTTTTTAAAATTTGTATTTGTATTATTATTATTATTATTTTGTAATTGAGATAAATCAATCTATTTAAAAAAAAATTTGAGATAAATCAATCTATTTAAAAAAAATTTGAGATAAATCAATCTATTTAAAAAAAATGCTTTTTTTTTTATTTGAATTTGTTTTAATAAATATTTCTCCACCATCCATCTATGAGATGAATGGTAGAGATTTTAAAGATGTTTTAATTTTTTAAAGATTTTATTTTCTTTATAAAAAAAAAATTGTAATTGTATTATTATTATTATTATTATTATTTGAAAGGGAATTGTATTATTATTTAACCATTATTTTATTTTTCTTAAATAATTTAAATATTTATCTGGGTTTTATATTTAGGGATATTTAAATAAAAAGATAATTTAAATCATTTTTATATCAATTTAATTTTTTCATTTCTCTATTTATTTAATTGTCTTTATAATAAAATTCTAAATTTTATTATTATTTAACCATTATTTCAATTTTAAATTTAAATTTTTTTAAAAAAATTTTGGTCAGAGGGGTATTCGTGTCATATTATTATATTTTTCTGGTTTAATGCAATTATATAAATAATCAGGGAACTTTGTGTAATTTTCCCTAGACGAAATCAGGGTTCCATTAGGTTTCCGTTAGTCATTGCAAATTTATGATAGTTCAGGGGGTTTACTGTAGAAAAAAAAAAGTATAGGGGGTAAGGTGTAAATTCGAGTATAGTTCAGGGGGTATTCGTGCCAATTAGCCAAATGTAAATTTTGTCCCAAAAATGTAAATAACACGTTAACACAATAATCCATCGAATTCCACTAATTACACAGTCTTTCTACTATCAGTTCGTCCTGATATAAAATATATCAGGATGAAGAATGTGGACCATAGATTATGAAGAAGTTTTGACAAGTTCATACACTTTGAGTCAAAATATGTAAATCTAATGGTCCACAATCTTCGTCTTGATATATTTTATATCAGGATGAACTACCAATAGAAAAATTGACTAATTACAATCTGTCACAAGTATTAAATATGGTAATTAATGATCGTTGTATATTTATTAATAAAACATTTCTTTTTAGGTTTAAATTTTTTAATATGAATTAAATAATATAAAATTATCTAGCAAGATGAGAATTTTAAGAATTTTTCTTTGAGGGGTGCTAAATTCACTCTCTTAACCCACTCTCTCAACATACTATCTGTTCAGGTGTTGACATGTGGACAATAATAAATGTTTTACATTAAAATCTAACATTTATATTTTTTTTCATTTTATTTACAATACAAACTAACAACTAATTTCCTAGATTACCCTTTTTCATTTAATATCAATTTTTAAAAAATAATTATTATTATTATTATCAGGTCTATGGTTTGTGTTGTTACTCTACGACTCTACAACTTCTTTTATTTTTTTCTATAGTTCCACCAGGTCTGAGTTAATTCTAACTCTCAACATTTACAAACAAAAATTGCTTTCTCACCATTGTTACATCTCTATCTAGGTAATTTTTTTTCATTGTTTTTTATTAAATAATTTTATTGTATTGGATTAAATTTTATATTTAACTTCTTTTATTTTGATTTCTTTTTCAATACTTGTTTATGAAGTTCTCACCATTTTCAAACATAAGTTGTCTTCTCACCATTGTTACAACTGCATCTAAGTAATTTTTTAATTGATTTTAATATTAAATAATTTTATTGCAGTGGGTTAAATTTTATATTGATTTTCTTTTCTTAATTTGTTTTTCATAACTTGTATGTACAGCTATGTTCAGATAATTTTTTAATAGTTTTTTTATTAAATAATTTTATTTTATTGTATTAAAAATTTTAACTGAACTTTTTTATTTTGATATAAGTTAAAAATTACCTAGATAGAGCTGTAACAATGGTGATAAAGCAATTTTTGTTTGTAAATGTTGAGATTTAGAGTTAACTCATACCTAAAAAAAAAAGGTTGTAGAGTTGTAGAGTAACAACATAAACCATAGACCCGATATATATATATATATATATATATATATATATATATATATATGAAAAATTGATATTAAAAGAAAAAGGGCAATCTAGCAAATTAGTTGTTGGTTTGTATTGTAAATAAAATGAAAAAGTAAGCTATTTATAAAGGTTAGATTTTTAATGTAAAACATTTATTGCTGTCCATATGTCAACATAGGAACAGAGAGTGTGTTGAGAGAGTGGGTTGAGAGTAGGGGTGGGCATGGGTTGAGTTGGGTTTGACTATACCCAAACCAAACCATTTATAAGATAAAACCAAACCAATCCAAACCAATACAAATCGGTTTGGTTCGGTTTGGTTTAACAGTTTAAGAAAATAATTACATTATTTTTTATTTGAATAAATTTAATAATATAAAATTATCGATATAAGTAGTTAAACCAATTATCAATAAGATAAATAATAATACTAAATTTAACTCAAGTGCAGAAGGATAATAGTTTTTTTTTTTTTTTTTAAAAAAAAACTTAATTGTAGAACGTTTAAAACTTATAAAATAAAACTAAATCGTTTAAATTAATAATATCTACCACCGTCGAAGCAACCACTTTGAAGTTTCGAAGTTCACTTCTTGTTGCATTGGGTTAACTTTAGTTTTTATTTGTTTTCTCCGATAATTTAATTAATAATATATATATATATATATATATATATATATATATTTAAGTATGTAATGGTTTGGGTTGGGTTATACGGTTTGATAAAACACAACCCACAAACCAACCCAAACCAATTGGGTTGCCCAAAAACAACCCAATTGGTTTATTTTATTTAACGAAACCAAACCAACCCGCTTAATTTGGTTTGGTTTAGGCAGGTTGATCGGTTTGGCGGTTTGGATGCCCACCCCTAGTTGAGAGAGTGAATTTAGCACTCCTCTTTTTCTTTTTAGGAGACTATGCAGTAGAAATTAGGCACAATATTATGGAAACATTAATTGCTTTTATTGTACAAAACAATTACATTTAACAGTGTGTAAGTGTTTTGAATTTTTTTTAATTATGACTAGGCACATACATATATCCAACCAATATTGATTTAGGGCCTGTTTGACTAAGCTTTTGGAGAGCTTAAAAGCTATTTTGGAGCCCAAAAGTAGCTTTAGAGACCGTTTGAATGATTTACCAAAAGAGTTTATGAAGCTTGAAAGCTCTTTTGCCTGATGCTAAGCCCAACATGCTTCTAGTAGTAGAACTTTCCAAAAGATCGGGAAGCTGAAATTTTTGTTTAATGAATTTTTCATATTTCTGTTTTTACCCTTCTTGGTATAAATAACAAATAAAAAATTTCACTTGTATCCCACACACTCATTTACACAGAACACGTTTTCCCCTCTTTCACATGAACCCTAGCTGAAATTTTCATCTAAAATCTCCTCAAATCCTTTTTAAAATTTTCACCATTCCTTTCTCTTCAACTCATTCGGTACGTTATGAATTCCATTAAGCTTGCTGCGAAGGTCATCGCTGCCGCAAAGATCTTCGTCAACCTCCCAATCCAGCACCAATCTTGGCAACCTCCTCTCTCTCTCTAGCTTCTATTAAAATTTTGATACAAATGTAACAAGTTATGGGTACTGGATTTATGGGTTCTGTGTATTTGAAGACAGAGATGTAAAATGAATTTGTGCAATACTTTAATTAGGGTTTTGGTTTGTGTAATTGAATAATAGTTGGGTCTGGTTTCGAATTCCAGAATTGTTGGTTTTTCATTGTGTTTATAGGATTCTTTGTGTAAAATATGGATTTCAATTGAATTGAAAGCATAGAAAAAATAGACAAACTAGAAGCAGAAAAGGAAAAGAAGGGAAACCAAGCAAGAGAAGGAGAAAAAAAAATTCAACTCCATTTTGGATTCTTAAAATAATAAGATTGAGAGAAACATCCCCAAAGGAATTTTTTTAAAAAATTTTTTTATTTTAATGTGAATCTATTTTGGATTTGTTAATTTTTAAGTAAATACGCTGGATTTTTGGGTGAAAAAGTTTTGGATTTATATTGAATTTTTGTATTTGTTTGTATATTTGTTTATTTTATTTTTTTTAATTTGTATTTTTTTTGGTTAGTAGTAAATAAAATAATCCAATCTCTATTTACAACAAATCCTGACTTGATTTTATTTATTTTTCAAGGGAAAAATAGTATAAAAATGTTATATTATTTCATTTAATAAACTTTTATTAAAAACTTTTAATATGAATTAATTAAATTAAGGTACAAATGTTAAAATGTTCCAACCAAACATATTCAAAAGCTTTTCTAAAAGGATAAAATTGTCATTTTATAGTTGGAAGAACTTTTAAAATGTTTCAACCAAACAGTTTCAGAAGCTCTTTAAATATAAAAGCTCTTTTGAAATATACTATCCAAACAGTTATCGGAAAGCTCAAGCTTTTACTTCTCTTTTTCTACTATTAAAAGCTAAAAGTAAAACCTATCCCAAATGAGTCCTTATTATTTTACGTTTGCATATCTTAGTGGAACCAGATTCTCTAGGGTAACATGGCCTAAGCCTTATTGAATTTGTAATGTTAATTTCAAAAGAGAAGTGTAAAAGTGTCAGAAAATAAAAGTCAATGAGGGACCAAGATGTAAATTGAGGAAAAGGAACATTTGATAAAGATATCAAGGATCTGTAGTGATGAATATGTTAAAAGTTATTTAAAATTTGCTAGTGATGAATGACTGTGATTAACTTGTTATAAGTTTGTTAGTGATGATTGGTTGTGAGTAATTTAGTGAATAGTATATAAAAAGGTGTTGTAACAGAAATTAGTGTAACAAAATTTTATCACCACAATTTTGTCATACATAAATAAACAATTGTATTAATGTGAGATAGTTAAAAACATCAAGGACCACCATGAATTTAACCACCGTCAACATGGGTTCTGAAGTAGTGACGAAGCTTAGTGGGGGCCCGGGGGGCCATGGCCTCCAAGTCCCCTGAAGAAATTTAAATGTACAATGTCTCTTTAATGGCTTTTATTTATTTATTTATAAATTAGTAATTGTTATGAAACTGGACTCCACCATATTTTTTAGGGGTATTATCCCCCATCCACCCCCCGATGTATTGGTCATTTTGTACCCTCATGTTTCAGTATTGGCCATTTCCCCCATTTTGTTAAGTTATGTTAACTTTTTTATAAATATTAAAAAATATATTTAAAAGTATTTAAATAAAAACAAAATCTAAAAGCAAATTATTGATTTGGTGGAGATCCACCGTCCATTGTACGAGGTGGATGGAGGAGCTCCAATTTGGACCTCCATCAGACTAGAACCCTCACTGATCTTCTCTTAAGTTCATCAGCTTTGCAAGGGAAAAAACTATATAATATAATAATAATTAGAGTAATTGGCACTACACCCCCCCGACTATACCCGAATTCGCATGTTGCCCCTTGATTTTTTTTTTTTTTAGGCACTAAACCCCCTGAAATATTGGAAATTGGCAATTTGTGACGGAATAGTAATGCCATCTATTTTTCTGTCATGGCAAATTGCACTAAGTTCCCCTTATTATATACATAATTGCATTAAACCGGAAAAAAAATATAATAATATGACCTAAATACCCCTTAAATAGAAATAACCATACATATATTTTTGATTTAAAAATAACAATATTTTAAAAATTAGAAATAAACAATGAAGAAAATTCAAAAATCTGTTCAAAAAAGAAAAAGATCAAATAAATAACAAACAAAATTCAACAAATTCCTTCAAATAAAAAATCATATTATCAAAATAGAAATAACAAGAAAAATATTTTAAAAAAGAGTAATTGGCACCAAAATTGTAATTAAAAATAATAAATTATTATTATTATTATTAAATGAATTAAAATTTAAAATTTGGATTTATTGGATCTCCACCATCCATCTAACAAGATTAAAAACTATGTGCGCTGATCCCATTGAAAAGAACATTTTACCCTTAATTAAAAATTAAAAAACTAAAAATTAAAAATAGATTTAATAATATATATATATATATATATATATAACATATTTAAAAACAAAAAATAAATATAAAATAAATTTATATATTTTATCATCACCATCATCTTCCACCATCATCATCATCTTCTTCTTCAATTCTTCTTCTCTCTCCCCACAACAATTCTTCTTCTTCAATCCATCTTCAAAAATCAAAACAACCCAGATCTGGGTTTCTGTTGGACCGGTTGTCGTCCACCAGCACGCCGGTGCAATTCGATTGTCTCAGACTGTCGATCGTCGACCAGGTCGAAGGTCGATTGTCCAAACATTGGTTTTGGGCCGCGATCGATCGTGATTTTGGTTTTTGGAATTAATTTTTTGGTTTTTTTTTTGTTTTTGTTTTTGTTTTTGTTTTTTGTTTTTTTTTTTTGTGGGATTTGATTGAAGAAATCTGGAAAAGAACAAATATGGTTTTAGGGTTTGGTGATTGGAGATGGATGGTGGTGTGGTTGTGGGCTGATGGTGATGGTGGATGATGGTGGATGATGATGAATATGTAATGACTGAATTTTTTAATATGTGATGGTCGATAAAGATGATGATGGTGGGTTTGGTAATTGTTTTAATTTTTTTAGTTTGATGGAATTTTTTTTCTCATTTTTTTATATAATTTTTTTTTATTTTTTAATAAATAAATCCCCACCATCCATCTAAGATTTGGATGGTGGAGATTTAAAATATTTTATTTTTGTATTATATAAATATAATAGTTTTGATGCAATTATTTTTTTTCCGGTTTAATGCAATTATGTATATAATAAGGGGAACTTAGTTCAATTTGCCATGACAGAAAAATGGATGGCATTACTATTCTGTCACAAATGACCTATTTCCGATAGTTCAAGGGGTTTAGTGCCTACAAAAAAAAAAAAAAAAAAAATTGGGGGCAACATGCGAATTCAGGTATCGTAAAGGGGGGGGGGGGGGGGGGGGGGGGGGGGGGGGGGGGGGGGGGTGGGGTAAGTGCCAATTACTCTAAGCGTATAAAATCATTACATACACTGCTTTAAGCATGATAGAATAGAATTCAATACATAATATTAGAGTTGTCACGAATGTTCCGAGCAATGAAAAAGTTATAACCTATAAGCAAACTAGTCCAGTTACAAGAAAACAATACAAATGATAAGCAAAACCAATTGTAGGGGAAGCCAATCCAGCAACAGTAGAGAAATTGTTATACGAGGCAATGTCTAGCCTGCTCGCTCTGCCAGAACATTGCCACACCACCACAACCTCTAGAAAAAAACACCACAAAAAGCCACAAGCAAGACAAACAAAATCACCACCTCCAAAATCCAGCCACTAACCATTTGCCACAACCACTACCCTATGTCCCTATATCGAAATCAACCACAACCCTCACCATGAATCGAAATCAACTAACCATAGCCACCACCCCCAATCGAAAAAACCGAAATCAAAATCCTCCAAAATCGAAATCCCTAAATCGATATCAACCAAAACCACTAACTTAAATCGAAATCGACAACAGCCACTACCCCCAATCCAATCCTAGAAACCAAACCCCTCACAAATCACCCATACCCATCACCAAACCTAGAAACCAAACCACCGAACGCATATCCCAACACCCAAACTAAGAGAAAGAGATGAAGAAAGCGGCGGGGGAGAGAAAGAGAAGAATAGAGCGACGGAAGAGAATCAGGTAGATATAAAGAGAAGAACATAGCAATGGGAAAGGAAGAGAAAGAAGAGAATCGGGGGGGAGAGAGAGAGAGTCGGTCGTTGGGGAGAGAGAGTTTTTTTTTTTTTTTTTGGTTTGAATTGATTTTTTTAAAATATTTTTTTAATAATTATTAACTATACCCAATTGAGTTACGATTATACCCTTACCCACGTGATAGAATATTCCATTTTATTAACGGAATAGTAACGGCATGGGGTAGAATGACAATTAATTCAAATTAGAGGGTGGAAAATGGTCAATACTAAATCAAGAGGGTGTAAAATGACCAATACCTCATATGGGGCGAAAATAATAATATCCCTATTTTTTATTTCCCCCCACTAGAGCTTTTAATTCCTCTATTTGATCTTTTAATTTTAATTATCAATAGTAAAATTTAAAAAATGTTACTATTTCAAAAAAATAAAAATAAATTACCACTGTCTATAATTTAATTAATTAAACTTAATTAATTTATTCTACAATTTTAAAAGCAATAAAATATAAAATTAATTAGATTATATGTTTTTAGTTTCCTTTTAAGTTTCTCTTTTCCATTAAGTTTCATTTTCTAACTTTAACCCTAGTGTTTTTTTTTTTTTTTTTTGTTTCATTTTTTAATTTTTCTTTTTCATTGTTATAATTTTAACAGACAACATATTATTTTCATAATCACAACAACTGATTGTTTATCTATTATAAAAGTTACAAATTTCAAAATTCTTTAAAAACAATTATATTTTACTTTTCTTTTGATAACTTTTATTATTTTTTTCTTTCTCCAATACCATTTGAGATATCCAGTTGATCATCAATAATTGATTATTTCTAAATCAAATCACAAAGAGGGATTCAAGTTTGTTTCAATTTTTTTGAATCATCTTAATTAATAATTTAAAATTTAGTATTGAATCAATTATAGATGGCTTTTGTGATCTAAAAGATCGAAAAATTTCATTTTAAATCGTATGTTTTTGTTTCATTTCCTTTTATTTATGATTGAGACTTAAATGATATGATTATTATTATTATTATTATTATTGCAGACATTTTTTTTTTTCATATATTATTTATGTGTTTATTACATCTGAATAGATTGTCAACTCCTTTATTTTTAAAAAATAAAATAATTTTAAAATAAGTAATTTAACATTTATACCCTTGTTACTATTAATTGTTATGTTTTTTTCATTTTATATGATACAAACAACTAAATAAAATTAATTTAACAAATCCTAAACCATTTTTATATAATAATTATAAGAAATTATTTATGATTTTTTTTTTTTTGGTTGTTGAGAAAAACCACTTCATTAAACAAAAGGGATGGATTACAAAGAAATATGGGCAATCGCCCAAGACAATCGAAGCCACACAAGGCAGAACCTCCTCCATCCAAAAACAATCAGAGTCGAAAGATAGACCCAACTTAGCTAGACTTAAAATATGATAAATAATGATTTAGAAATGGTTTTGATTTTACATAAAAAAATAAAAATAAAAATAAAAATAAAATAATTGGAGGTTCAACAATGGTATTGAAAGTGACAATGTGATTAATGTTTTTTTTTTTAAGCTTATCATAAGTAATAGGTTAAAAGAAATAAATATATTATCTTTAGGAGGATAATCTTGGAAGAAAATATATTAAATGCAATACTGTGGAATTAAGGTAGAGTGGTGTTATTGGTACATCCCCCACTGATCTATTTATGCCCCACTTTTTTAATTATTTAGTAATTTTTTTTCCTTTATCAAAATTACTAAAAGAGACATACAATTTAAGAAAAGAAAAATTCTATAAAGTAAATCTAATAAAACCCCACATTTAAAATAAATAAATAAATAAATAAAAAACGTTCTTTTAATTGTTTTCTTGAATTTTTTTTTTCATAACTCTTAAACCCTAAAAATACTTATACTGGATCTTATTTAAACAATAAATCAAACACTTGAGGTGCATTAGACAGATGAGATATTGATTATTATTTAATCTCATTACTCTTTTAGAACCTGAAAGTGAAATAATGATAACCAAAACAAATACTTGCTCTTTACTTCTTGTTTCGTTTTGTTTGTGGGTTGTTTTGTAAGAAGAAATAAGAAGAAAAAAAAAAATTCATGAGAGGTGAGAGAAAGACGAGACTAGAGATAAAGAGATCTGAGATAGATAGAGATATTAGAGATATTAGATATGGGTTTATTAAGTTTGAAAAATAAGTAAAAGTTGGTTTGCTAATCGATTTCTCAGGCAACGCGCCTCCGTTTGCAACTGTTTCTGTGGCCTAATGGCTGGTGTTTTCTTATTCTCAGCGCAACCAAAAGTTCAAAGTACAAAGTAACGAGGAGAGACAGGAGAAGTCTCCCGATCCTATATCCAGTTCAAAACGAGCTCGATCCTATGAGATTGGGGAAAATAGCAATCTGAGGAAGCCGATGGGAGAGAGCTTCAAATCGAAACTCCTAAACGCATCTAACCCAAATCAGTGGCAGGGTTTCAGCTCTGGTAAAGGTAAATTGAAGATCGTAGAAGGAGATATTACGATTTCTGAGGGACTGAATGTGCCTACCATGAAGTTATCAGAAGATCTGAAAAACCAATTGTGCAAGCCCTGGTCTAATGCTTTGATTCTGAAAGTGATGGGGAGGAACCATGCCCTAAATTTTATGCATGCCAAACTCAGGCAAAAATGGCAACTCATTGGCCACTGGCAACTCACAGATTTGGAGGGCTATTTTGTGGTAAGATTCCAAATGCTTGATGATCTAGAATATGTGTTAACTAAAGGACCCTGGGTAATAGCTAACCAATTCATTGTAGTGCAAAAATGGAGACCCAATTTTGTTCCCGGAGAAGATGCTATTAAAAAAATGCCAGTGTGGGTAAGGCTTTCCAAATTGCCGATGGCATGGATTGATATTGATTTACTGAAGAACATTGGAGGAATGTTAGGTACTGCCATCAAAGTTGACCCAATTATAGAATCACAAGCTAGAGGTAGATATGCTAGAATATGTGTTGAAATAGATATCTCAAAGCCTCTTAAGAGCTCTCTTGTTGTGGAGGACCGGTCTATTACGATTGAATATGAGAGTCTGGGTTTGTTTTGTTTCAAATGTGGGAAAGTAGGACATTATAAGGACTCCTGTAGAGAGGGCATGGTGACACAAACTAACCAAGATAGAAATGTTGATCAGGGGACGAAGGTTGACAGTAGTATCAAAGACCCTTATGGTCATTGGATGCAGGTTACATATGGGAGAAATTCTAGAAATATGGGTTTAGGTGTTGCTGGGAAAAGAGGAAATGTTCAGAGTCAAGGTTGGAAAGCTGGGACTAGTATGAAGCATGGTAATGGGACTCAGTATCAAGGGGTGGCTGGTGTTAAATTGGAGGGGAAAAAACTCGATAACAATGCTGTGCCAAGTAAGATAGTTGGAGCTGATAAGAAGACTAGTGATAGTGTGAAAACTGGGTCTTGATTTGCTGTCCTAAATGAGGAGGTTCTGAAGGAAAAATATGTGAAGACTGGCCAAAATGTTGCTAGTAGGCAGGGGAAAGCTACTACCAAGAAAGTCCTAACTGAAATTTCTAATAAGAAACCCCCCAATAAGGTGCAGATGAATGCTACCCCCAATATTTACCTAGCTGATAATAGTGTAAATAATAAGTACCTTAATAATTCTTTTAAAGAAAATTCCAGTGATACTCATTCCAGGAAAAATGGCAAGGGGCGTATACCAGCTAACCAAGCTATATCCAATGCTACCTCTCATGGTATGGAGGAGGACATTGAGGATTCTATAGTCATCCAATCCCTCCACTCGAAGATTATGGAGTTGGAAAACACAGCTGGTAAGGAATCTTCTAAGTCTGATGGTGTTAATGCTTCGGTTGAACAAGTGAATTTGGCTGAAGCTTCGAATATTGAAGAGATTGCCTCCAAGCTTAAGGAGGCAATGGAAATTGTTTTAGAGTAAAGGCTACCTGTTCTTGTTCCTCTTTCCTTTTATCCATGTTTTGTTCATGGAATGTTAGAGGAGTAGGTAAGAAGGGGTTTAGTAAAGTTATTATTGACCTCAAAAAAGTTTATCAGTTTGATGTTATTGCTATCCTAGAATCTAGAATAGGAGGCACCAAAGCTGCCAGGGTGATTGATAGGTTGGGTTTCCCCAACAAGTTCATTGTGGAAGCGGTAGGATTCTTAGGGGGTATTTGGCTACTTTGGGATGATAGTAAAGTTAAGCTTTGTGTGGTGGCCAAGTCGAAATATACTATCACTGCCATTTTCGCTGAAGGGACTAAGTTCTGGGTGATCACTGTTGTGTATGCTAATCCTAACCCTATGGGGCTACCTTAGTGCTGTTAAGAGTTGTTTTAAGGGCCCTTGGGTGGTGCTAGGTGACTTTAATAAGATTATTGAAAAAAGGGGTGGTAGGAATGGGTTCACTAAAACAGGGTTTGTTGAGTGGATCAATGACAATAAGATGGTTGATTTGGGGTTTGTTGGGCAACGTTTTACTTGGATGGCTGAGAGAGGGTTAAGTGACAATATATGGGAAAGATTAGACAAAGCTATTTACTCTATGGATTGGAGACTCATGTTTGAGGAGGGATATCTTAGACATCTTCCCCGTGTGACTTCGGATCACTGTCCTATCCTCCTGAACCTTCACAGTGTGCACATTCCTCGCAATTACCTTAAGCCATTTAGGTTCCAAGCTATGTGGCTGAAGCATGCCAACTTCAGCAAAATGGTGAAACAGATTTGGGAGGCTAATCCTAGGAACATTGAAGGGAAAATTCAGGTCTTGGCCAAGAGGCTAAAGGAGTGGAACAATGACACTTTTGGGTGTATCTTTAAGGAAAAAAGAAGACTACTTGCTAAACTTCAAGGTATCCAAAGAAGTCTAGGTGAAAAATATAACCATAGGCTGATTGAGTTGGAGATTAAGCTTCAAGATGATTATAATCGTATTTATGAGCAAGAAGAGACCTTTTGGTTACAAAAATCTAGGTGTACTTGGTTGGCAGAGGGAGACAAAAATACGAAATTCTTCATCTTGCCACAATGATTAGAAGACAGTTTAATAAGTTGGAAGGTCTCAAGGATGCTGCTGGTAACTGGAGGAGTGATAAAGATGATATGAAGAATATCGCCATTGACTACTTTCTAAATCTTTTCTCTCCTCGGGCCCATAATGGCGACTTAGGTATTCTGCCTCAGTTTTTCCCTAGACTTGAAGACTCTGTGGCTGCTGATCTCTATAGAAGTATCAATGAAGAGGAGGTTAAGGAGGGAATTTTCGGTATTGGAGGCCCCTAGTCCTGATGGCATTCCTGCAACCTTTTTCCACAACCAGTGGGACGTTTGTGGCAAGGATTTGGTCAGTTTTGTGAGGGAGAGCTTTAGGAATGGTTCCTTCCCAGCTGAGGTTAACCAGACCCTCATTACTTTAGTTCTTAAAGTCCCAAGCCCCCTTAACATGACTCAAATTAGGCCTATTAGCCTTTGCAATACCATCTACAAAACCATTAGCAAAATTATCGTTTCTAGACTTAGAAATTTGTTACCCAAATTGATTAGTCCCAACCAAGTTGCTTTCATTCCTAGACGTCATATCCAAGATAATATTGTAGTGGCTCAAGAGGCGTTCCATAAATTCAAAACTATGAAGGGTAAAAAGGGATATATGGCGTGGAAAATTGACCTAGCAAAGGCCTATGATAGAATTCAATGGAATTTCATCAGGCGTGTCATCACGAAAATAGGCATTGGAGGATCTTTTAGGGATCTTATCATGTGGTGTATCACTCGTGTGCAGTACAGAGTGGTTCTGAATGGAGAGGTTTCAAAGCAGTTTACTCCAGGATGTGGTATCCGCTAAGGGGACCCCCTCTCCCCCTATATATTTGTTCTATGTATGGAGAAGTTATCTCACTTGATCACAGAAAGATTAAACCTTGGTATGTGGAATTGCATTAAGTTATCAATGGGGGGTTCGGAGATATCCCACTTGTTTTTTGCGAATGATCTTATTCTATTTGGTCAAGCCACTGTCAACCAAGCCAAAACTATGAAGGATTGCCTTGACATTTTTTGTGACTTCTCAGGGCAACAAGTCAGTTATCCTAAATCCAGAGTTTTGTGTTCTAACAATGTCAAAGAGGAAGATGCTAAGGTGATTGTTAAGGTGTGTGACTCTTCTATCACTAAAGATCTGAGTAAGTACTTGGGGGTTCCTCTCATTCATGGGAGGATAGGTGTTAGAACTTATGGGGATATTGTTGAGAGTACCCAAAAGAGACTAGCCACTTGGAAGTTGGATTCACTCTCATTTGCAAGTAGAATTACCTCTTCAAGGCTGTCACGTCTGCGATGCCTATCTATGCCATGCAAACGGTGAAATTCCCTTCAGAAATTTGTAAAAAGATTGACAAGCTTAACAGAGATTTCCTTTGGAGCCATAACTCTACGAAGATTGCTGTCCATTTTGTGAATTGGGATAAAGTGTGTCTCCCAAAGAATAAAGGTGGTCTTGGTATCAAGAAGACTAAGGAAATGAACCAGGCTCTCCTAGCCAAGGCAGGGTGGCGAATTCTTCAAAATGATACTGGTTTGTGGAGCCTCATTTTAAAGCACAAGTATTTGAAAGGCAGTTTGCTCACTAATCCTAAGCCCAATAAGAACAAGGTGTGCTCAAATACTTGGAAAGCTATGGTTTTTTGTGCTAATCTCATTGCGAAGGGCCTCAAATGGAGAGTTGGAAATGGGATTCTTATTAGGTTTTGGGTTGATGACTGGGCCTCAGATTGTGGTATTCTTAAAGATCATGCTAGCATTAGTCTTGATGAGACCTATTTGGAACAAACTGTCAATGATTATTTGGCTAATGGTGAATGGAAAGTTGTTGATCTTGCTGCAGTGCTTCCTTGGAATATAGTCCATAGAATTCTCAGCATCCATGCTAGAAAAGCCTATAGTGGACCTGACAAGGAAATCTGGGGATGGAGCAATACTGGAGATTTCTCTGTTAAATCGGCATACTTGGGTGCTAGTGAGGTTGAGAGTCTGTCTATGTGGTCTTGGAGGTTCATTTGGAATCTGAAAATTCCCCCTAGAGTTCTCTATTTCATCTGGACCTTGGTGCATGAAAAGATTCACAATAACCAGCATAGAACTGCTCGTCGATTGGTGAATGATCCCTCTTGTCCTAGATGTAATGCAGGTATTGAAACCATTGACCATCTTTTACGTGGCTGCAGAGAGTCAAAGATGATTTGGGAAAAAGTCTCTCCAGGTAGCACCTCTTATAGTGCTTTTAATGCTGTTCTTGATGAATGGATTGCTGGAAATCTACAATGTGGGCTACTGTCAGTGGACAAAATTCCCAACTATCTTCATTTCGCTTGTGTGGTTTGGTTCTTGTGGAAATGGAGGTGCAAGAAGGTGTTTGATGTTAATTTCTTGCTTCCTCTATCTCTTAATCTTACCATTAAGTTGTTCACTAAGAGTTGGCTTGATGCTAATTCCACTGTCAGTAGCAAAAGTGTTGTTATGTTGCCGATTGCATGGTTGGAACCTGCTGATAATTGGGTTAAGCTGAACATTGATGGTAATAGGAATTTAGTTTCTGGTATCATCACAGTTGGGGGTGTCCTACGCAATCAGTGGAAGGGGTGGCTGAAAGGTTTTATGGTTAAGATAGGTGTGGGGAGTGTTATTGAAGCCGAGCTATAGGGTTTGTATGAAGGTTTGAAGCTGGCCTGGAATTGTGGGTTCAGGCAAGTTAATGTTGAGTCTGATTCCCTCACCACTGTGCAATTAATCTGTTCTGATACTAGAGCCAATCATCCTTTATTTAGCCTCATTCAAAACTACAAAAACCTTGTGAAAGCTGATTGGAACTGTTCATTCAATCATATTTTTAGAGAAGGTAACATTCTGGCAGATGGGCTGGCTCGTATGGGGCATGATATGGACTTTGGTAATGTTATTTTTGAAGATCCTTCACTAGAGGTTAGATCCATTCTCGATGTTGATGCTAGAAGTTTAGTCTATTTTAGACAGGGGTTGGCTACCTCTAGTTCCTAGTTTTTGTTCTTGCTCTGGGCTTGGCCCTCCATAGTACCAAAAAAAAAAAAAAAAAAAAAAAGTAAAAGGGTAGTTTTGGAAATAAATAAAATAAATTAGTAAAAATATTTAACTTTATTTAATTAAATCAAAATTTAAACAAGTGGGACATAAATAGATCAGTAAGGGGTGTGCCAATAGCACCACTTTTAAGGTAAGAGTGCGGATATTGCCACACATAAAACTAATTAGTACACTATACACACATATTCTATTAAAAATTTTAATTACAAAAATATCTCAATAGAAATGTACTTATAAAGACAAATTACTTTAATTAAAATAAACCAAATACTATGTACAATCATTAATTACACTCATATCTTTAACTATATATCTTTATAAAAATAATAATAATAATAATAATAATAATAATAATAATAATAATAATAATAAAAACTTATGATAAACCCTAATTTTTATGATAAACCCTAATCAAACTCTAATTTTATTTCAAGTATCAAATTTTCTCATCATCACATGATTATCATATAAAAAAGTAATGGATTTTTTTTTTTTTTTCAGAGGATTCTGATAAAGGTAGATATAATTACCCTGGTAGCCATCGAATTGATGAAACACTATCAAAATGGTCACTAGATTGGAAAGTTGTTTCAAAATAGCCATTTTTAGTGAACTTTGTGATACTAATGGCCATTCCATAAAACACCGTTTACTTTTTGTTCACTTGGTATCAAAATGACCATTCCCATATTTAAACTATAATCCCAAGTTTTTCATCCTAATTAATAATCAACATAAGAGATTTTCACCTCATATTCTTTTTTTAATTAATTTTTAATTAAATTAATCATCACGACCAAGCTAAAACTTGGAGTTTGTCAAAAAAAAAAAAAAAAAAAAAAATCCCCTGAGACTTTGAGAGATGGAAAAAGTCACAATATCAATTTAATGGGAAGATGAAGACCTTGAAATATTCAAATTAAAGCAATGAGTGTTTTCGCTTGAAAAAATAAAACGTTAAATGTAGTCACAATAAACTAAGAAGTTGAATTGTATGTTATCTGAGTAAACACAAGTGCTTTCATTCTTCTAATATAGTAAACGTAACTTGGTTAAAAACTCTATCAAGTCAGGCAACACATAAAGTTCAAAACAAAAAATACATAAATCCATAAACAATGGAGAAAATGAATTCTTCATTTGATTCAATATAATTTCAGTTTCATACACTTCAAATACTACTTGTCCAACTGCATAAGTATACCAAAATCCCCTACACAAGTATACCAACATATTCCTTTTAATCTAAAAACAGCTCCAAAACCATGCATTTTTTTTTTCCTACACAAATATACCAAGATTGCACCAAGTGTCAAAAAATGGCATCTCTTTATTTACCAAAATGTCACTTATTGGATGGAATGACTATTAGTGTCACAAAATTCATCAAAAATGGTCATTTTGAAACAACTTTCCAATCAAGTGGTCATTTTGATAGTGTGTCATCACTTCGATGGCCACCAAGGTAATTATCCCTATTATTTAACTTCTTTTTTTTTTTTTTTTCTTTTTGTCTTTATTTTATGTCTAGTTATGAACTCTATTAATAAAAAAAAAAAAATTTATTTTTTTTTATTTTTTTTTATTTTTAAGATAGTTGTAGATATCAATGAGGTTTTTTATATATATATAAAGATAGTTGTATATATAAGAGAGTTCCAGATTGAAAATTTCTTGACCCCATATACAACCCAGTTCCACATCTTCCCTTTAATAAGACTCCTACATTTTCCAAAAGTAAATTAGACCATCATTACAAGAGAATTTGATTCTAAAAATAATAAGATTTTTTTTTTAAATAAATAGGGTATGTTAATAATTTAAGAGGGTTTGTAAATAAAATGTATTAAAATGAAGAATAATGCTACTTTGCCCAAATGATGTGGCAACACTCTAATACATTCATTTAAATCATACAAATCTAATACAATTTAAATGAATGGATTATATATAATGTTGTCATATCATTTGAGCAATAAATTTGGGTACCAAATTTGGGCAAAGTAATATTATTGTAAAATGAATATTTTCATTTCAATAAGGGTATTATTTGCATTAGGATGAGTGCATATAGTAATAGAGATTTTCTCCTTAGAGCATCTTCAATGCAAATATGTATTTGGAGAAAATTGACTGCCACATAGGATAGATAGCTAAAAAGTTAGAAAAACTCTTTCTAATGCAATTATCTAACTTCAATATGGAAATGATGTGGTAAGAAAAAAATTAGAGACTATGGAGTTGGGTTTCTAATTCTATAAACTCTCCCAGAAATGTGACTAGGATTTCTTACTCTTTCCACCAATAATATTAAAGCTCATTTATTAGTAAAAAAAAAAAAAAAAGTAAAATAATTGTTTTATTATGATTGGTCATAAAATGAATGCATATTTAACTTTAAATAATTGCATTGGAGATGTGAATATGCATTTCTCTATTTATTTTTATTTTTTTAAAGTTGATATATAATGAATAGAAATGCTGATGTGACACTGTTTAGAAACTCAAAAATACATATTTGCAGTGGAGGTGCTTTTACAATTCAATTTTATCTTTACACATTTCTTTTTTAAAGACATTCCATCCTGAAAACTTAAATTTAAAAAAAAAATTGAAGACACTCCATTTTATTCCAAAATTAGCCTATGGATTCTTTTAGCTTCCAAAAAGTGTCAAGATTCAAACAACTATCTATAAAAGCCAAATGATTTGAAAAAACCTTTCATAAAAAAAATTAAAAAATTAAAAAATTAAAAAATTAAAAAATTAAAAAATTAAAAAATTAAAAAAACTTATTTTTGAGAAAATTTATAAGAAGTTTCTTTCTTTTATAGATTATCCAAACTTTAAAACCCAAAATTAAGAAAGTAATTTTTATTAATATTTCTCACAAACTGCTCCCACTTGAAAAAAAAAAAAAAAAAAAAAAAACGATGACCAGATGAGGCGTTTCAATGACGTACTGCTATTATTTTTTGTTTTTTTTTTTATAATAAAATTATTTACAAATTGAATGGAGTTAAAAATTAGGGTTTGGAAAAAATTAAAAAGTGTGATGACATGGCAATGTGATGATGTGGCAGTTGACAAGGAAGTGCTATGTAAGTTGTCACGTCAAGTTGGATTCAAATGATGGATAAAAGTGTTGGATGTCTACTATTATCCTAAAAAAAATCTGCGTGAAGATTTATATTATTGTTTGTTTCAGCCCAAAAAAATAAAAAAATCTACCAAAATCAACACTTTAAAAAACTTGTTTATTTCTTGTAAATCTTTCCCATCACTTCATGAGTTTGGGAAACGCCCGAAAAAAAAAAAAAAAAAATGGGTATCCAGTGGAGATGGAGATGTAGAAGATGAAGAATGAGCTCTTGGTGTGCATAGATAGTCAATGATGCGGGCTATATTAGGAACTACGGCTGAGTTTTTCGTGTTAACTTTTTTTAATTACCAGACTTGATATTTTTCTTCAGAGAGATGTTGGATCATAGGAAATTTTGATTGCTTTTTGTTTTTGATAGACTTTCATAAAATAAAATAAAATAAAAAATAAATGTGTAGTGTGTTTAGAATTGTTTATCCTCTTTAGTAAATTTTTTTTTTTTTTTGAAGTATTACACTATTACATAAATTCGAATTTTGTTAGAGGAAGGGGGAGAACTCGAACCTACAACCTCGTGGTGCAGATGTGAGTAGGGATGGCAAAATTATCCACGGATACGGATATCCGTAAGAATCTGCTCCATTTAAAATGGGGATGGATACCATTATTTCGGGGATGGAGCGGAGATGGATGTCATCCTAATATCCATTTTATTTTTGGGGATAGAGATGGATATCGTCTATGGATATCCATGCCCATCCAAATCCATTATAAATTTTAATATTTTAAAAATATATAATTTTATTATGTAATTATTAATTCTAATTATATAAGTTATTATTAATTTTTATATTTGAACTTTATTAGATGTATTTGTTTCTCTTTAAATAAGATAAAATGTATTGTTATATATGTTAGTTACATTTTTCTCTTGTAAACTATAAAAATTGAAAGTTTTTTCATCGGATACAGATATAAACGGAGCGGGGATGGATATCTCTATCTTAATTAGCGGATTATCCGAATCCGCCCTGCTCACTTAGAAATGGGGACGGATGCGGGGATGGATATATATATCTCAAACGGATACGGGGATGGATATTAGGGTATCCATACCCAATCCGATCCATTGCCATCCCTAGATGTGAGAGGTTTTAACACCGGACCAACCTCATCGTCGTCGTCCTCTTTAGTAATTTTAATTAGGATAAAATTGTCATATTATAAAATAAAATAAAATAAAATAAAGCTTTTTTTAACAATCCAATTTTTTCTTTTTACACTTCTTTTCTAAAGACACTCCATTTTCAAAATTTAAATTTAAAAAAATTCTAAAGGCACTTCATTTTATTCCAAGAATATCCTTTTTATCTTTTGACACTCCTATTCTAAAGACACTCCATTTTATTTTAACAAAAGTTATGACGAACCATCATAGCCTTTGAATTCATCCGATGAGTAATATTTTTTGAATTAAATTATTAAAAAAAAAAAAATTATCTCTCCTAAATCAATAGATTATTTTTTATTTTTTTGATGAAATTGGATTGACCTAAGGGGGAAAAACATCACAAGCGATCATATGTTGAAAAACCCCTAGGTAGTATCCATGAATATATAACAAAAGGAAAAAAAAGAAAAAAAAAAACAAAAGAATCCACAAAACATCTGAAAACAGAGGACACAGCCCTAAAAAACCCGGAGGCATGCAGGTCAAACAAGAAAAACAAAGCTGGGAAAACCTGAAAGATTCTCTACCCATACATTCATTACCAACTAACAAAGAACAAAATGAAGGAGTGGAAGACCACCACAAATCATAAGGAATACCCAAAGCGTGCTTAGAGAGAGCATCCGCCACCTGATTACCTTCCCTGAAAATATGAGAGACCTGGAACTCCATATGCAAGATCTGATAAATGCACCGCTGCCAAGCTTAACGAACATGCCAGATAACCTGATCAGACCTATCAGAAAGAAGCTGAACAACATAAGAAGGGTCACTCTCGAGCCAAATCCTATGTTTTAGGATTTTGAGTCTAGTTGGCATTATTCTACATCAAAATGGTATTTCCTTTATATTGTTATGTTGTCCTAGTTGTACGGTTTATCAAGCTTCAAAAAGAATGGACAACGTCTCAAGCAAAGTAAAGTCTTCGTGCGAGGAAAGTATTATTCACTGCAAAGGTAATACGACATCTTTCCTCTTACAAGGCTTAAGCGCGCGCACACACACACAATTCATTCATTTGTGTCCCTACATCGTTGCACTAAAGTGCACACACACACAATTCATTCATTTATGTCCCTGCCATCGTAGCGCGAAATTGGTATACCACATTCACACGTGTTTTTAGTATGCTCATGTATTAGTCTTTAATTGACAAACATTGTAAAAATGCATATACTAAGATTATCTTTAATTAATTGCATACTTGTGTGATCTTGTGTTTATTCGTTTGTATATTAGTGATTTGATGTCGTTTTGGGTTTCATTTAAAAATACCCCAAAACGACGTCATTTTGGGTTGTCATCTTTATATAAAATAAAACCCAAAGTGCTGTCTAGGGTTTCTCATCACAACCACGCCCAGCTGCCGCCTAGACCACCGAGTACCTAGAAATTGGCACGGCCGGCTGCCGCCTAGCATTGCAGCGACACCTAAGCAGCCGTCTAGGTTGGGTTTTACAACACTGCTAAAATAGAACAGAGAAGTGAACGTAAAATTTAAAGACTTTACCAAATACTACAATCAATTCCAACTTGGTACCAAACAACAAACCATATCAAATTCTCTTCTTGACATTCATCACTTTTAAATTCATCTAATTACTGGATCAGACCCTTCAAATGATATCAGTAGAAGAAAGTAATCAAGGCAAATTCATTACACTAACAAGAACACAAATCCATGTTCTTGGCCCGCTGATCAAAATGACTGAAAAATTCTGTCTCCACAATCGCAACAACTCTATAGCATTTGATCTGTTAGGTTTGGTCAACATAAAACGTTCACATACTATTACAACACCGTGCATAAAATATCACACTCAACATTCGATCCTAAGATCAGCTTACCATAGAAGTTAAAATATTCACAGAGCTGTAGATTACAACTAAAGAAATCAACAATATCCTATACAATTAGGAGAGGCGATCCTATTTACAATGATTCATCTATAGGACCATCTCCAATCTTCGCCATCACCACCATTATCACCGTCTTCATCATTATCATCATAGTAATCAAAATCATCATCTTTGACATTAAAATCATCACCCTTGACATTAAAATCATCATAATAGAGATCATCATCATGTAACAGGTCTGGATCTCTGGAAACATTAACACTGCCACCCTCACTTGAATCTCCTGATTCATTGGAGGCTTTACTCTCCACTCCATCTTCCTCTTCCTCCTCCTCTTCTTCCTCATCAGACATCTCATTAGGATAATCATTTTGTGGATTATTTTCAGCTGGAGTACACCAACGAGATGAACAAAGTCAAACGTAAGCATTTTGAAATTTAGGACAAAACGATGAGTAAGGACTAAAAGTTCATACCGTTTGAATCCTCACTATCATATTCTGACTCATCAGGGCCATCATAGTAATCCTCATCATCAACTTGGACCCTGAACCAATAATATATATCAACTTCAAACAAAGGAAAGAAACGGTGAAGCAAAGGAAATATATAATATGTATCACTTACAGCGGAAATGGATTTGAACCATCATCATCATCAACTTTCATGTCGTCATTCACAGTATAATAGTCATAAACATAATCATCTGCAGATGATAAAAAAATGCATGAAGAGTAACCCATCTAGCAATACTCAAGAACTAAATACTGACCTCTTATATAAAAAAAATGGCTTTTTTTTTATAAGAAACAGAAGGGAAAGAAAAGTTTAAAAAAAGAAAAAGAAAAGGGCTAAACCCGTAATGAGTTGTCGTGATCACAGTTCCAACCCAAAATTTAATTTCTTAATGAGGATTTACATAAGATCGAAAGAGTTGTAAAACAACTGAAATTTGGTTGCTGAAGAACAATGGACACGTTTAAAGTAAATGTAGTCTCCAATGAAACAAAGAGAAAAGGAAAAACCTTTCTCAGACATCTTGGCACGGATATCAGCTTCGATCTCCGCAGCATGACTAGGTAGATACTCTCTCAACAGAGGCAGATAACTAGACAACAAACTTTGATCCTCCAAAGATATATCTCTGCTACATGATTCATAGGAACAAAATCATTTAAAAGTTCTGAAGATATAAGACAACAAATAAATTACAATGTGACAATACTTACTCCTGCTTTTGCACCTCATTAGATCTTTCATCTGCATCAACACGAACAACATCATAAAAATGACACATTTCACGTAGTTCCTTATCAAGCAATTCCTCTTTATTTCCCTTTCTGCTCCTCCATATTTGTTCAAAGCGTGCATTTTTTGCCAACTCCTATCCAAAATAATAATAAAAAAATGTTCAGCCTGAAGTTTAGCAGAGAATAAATAATTCCTCAAGTTTTTATCAGAATAGCCGTTTAACCAACATCACATTTGATCTTCCAAAATCATGAGATGAATACCAAACCACTCCAAGCAAACATTTTATTATGAAGCTACAAGCTGAATAAAGTAATTATCTTCTTCAAACTTGGGTGAATCTAAATTCAAAATTTCACCATTAAATTAGAAAATGTTGAACAGGTGAGATTAGCTCTTACTTTCACCATTAAATTAGGAATAATGCTTTAAAACATGCTATCTCTAGCAAATCATATGGAATACTTTCTCTCTCCTGTCCCATCCATGCCCTCTCCTCTCTCTTCCTTGACAAAGATGAACTTTATATTCACTTTTCTCTTTCCTCTCTTCTTTTCTCACTGTACACCATGTTCTCAACTCTTTATTTGCACAAACAAAACAAAGACACCAACTTAATTGATAAATAACCATATACTCTATTGTTTACTGCAAGGGACCTGAAATTTGATGTCAATATAAGGTTTACGTCATTTAATGAACATTCCAATAATATCACTAGAAGCAGTTTCAAAAGACAATTTTCATTAGTAACTGCCAACAATATTGCTTCATGAATTGGAAGACAAATCAGGTAATCTCACCAATCAAATCCATGATTATGAAAGAAATTACTGAGAAGAATTATTGCATAGAGTTTATCCAACAATTTAGAATAGTTTTGATGAAAACGACAAATAAAACAAATGAAGTTTCCTGCATGAATCATTAATTTGCTTAAAAGCAAAAGCTTGACCTAGAAAACTAATGGACGATGAGAATCATATAATTAGGATTGAAAGCACAAACATCTATCAAATGGAAACAAGAATTAGACACCACCAGACATAATTGAAAGCATAATAAATAATTACTGTATTTATATATCTCTCTCCAAAGAAGAAAGATTATCCTTGCAGTTTACAAAACTGCTCCACTCACTAAGTAAAAGTGTAAAATAACATATTTAAGTTGTTGCGTAACATACCTCCTGCTTCTGTTTGGCTTTAGATATATGCAGATCATGTCTCTGGATATTTGAGATTGGAAAGTGTTAGATATGGAGATTAACTAAATGTCCTAATCCCTAATCTCTGGGACAGTGAATAGACGTGTCAATCAAAAAGGTACCCCTTAATTGGTGATTAAGAATGCAAGCACTTACATTTTCTTTTTTAAAGGCATGTCTTCTTTCCTCACTCTTTGTTTTACCATCAAGTGTATCAGCCGATGTAGGCTGCAAAATAATAAATAAATAAATAAAATGTCACTCATTAAAACACATATCAACGTATCATTAGAAAGTAAAACAAATGTAGCAACAAAATCATAACAGACACTGCCATACTGACCACAAATGATTGCACAATACCAATGGTAGCCTCTGAGGTGGTAAGCGTCTCCACATGCTGTACAAAAACTTTCTTAGCCTTAAATTCATCTAGTACAAATCAACAACAATGCATTAGTCGGTATAAAAGAGTTGAGCCATATTTAAACTATAAATTTTAAAAGTTTCCACAATTTTGTGAAATAAGATGCTATCCCAATTGAGGTTGAACTATAATAACCCAAACTCACCAAATAGATAGTCAATTTTGAATTTCATGCAATTATCTTTCACCTATGAACCTAAAAGAATTGAAAATATATATCCATATCTAGGATTTCATTGTTAGGATGTGAAATAGACAAACTCTCCCACTTCGGTATGGGTTAGCACATTGTTGTCAAAGGCATGTCTTAAGACAGGCCAGACGCGACGGTTGTCATGAGGTGCTAGGCGTAGGGTGCAACAAAGGCGTGCCCAGTGAAACTTCCTATCTAGAACAAAAAGTTGATACATTCTTTCCAAACTCTCACATATCCAAGACTGTAAGACTCCAAGACCATAAAACCCTAAGTTCTTCTCCAAGTCTCCTAGTTCCAATTGTTGGAACTCGGAGAACTTAGGGTTTTCATGGTCTTGGAATCTTAGAGTCTTGGATAGTTGGATAGGTGAGAGTTTGGACAGAAAGTATCGACTTCCTATTCTAAATAGGAAGTTAAGAATTTTCTGGTTTATTTAATTTGTTTTTGAAAAATAAAATACCGTGCGGTTTCAACAGGTGCCTTTGTCACGCCCAGCACCTGGACAAGCCATGTCATTGCAACCGCCACACCTGACTTGTCCTAAGGCGCCCGGCGCACCTTTAGCAACAATGGGCAAGGGTCAACCAATCCGGTACCCACATTAGATTGTGAGTTGACTATGATACAAGAGTTGTCACACCCCTAACCTAAGGATAAAAGAAATGATTACTTCTTATCAATAAATCATATAAATAGTGGCACTATACTTGCACAATAATAGCAATAAGCTAAAGATTAGTTCGAACGAAGTCAAAGTACAAAATGCAGTATCCAAATTTGTTGTCATTCAACATCAACAATAAAAATCTAATTTAAAAGTCCCCATCGAAATCAAGAATGGAACTTTCTCTAAATACTGAATCCATTAATCATACCTACAAAACCTTAAGCATAAGAAAATCACAATAAACTATAATCATTTCTAAAACTCAATTAATATAAATTTGTTTTCTCAAATTTAGTAAGAAAAGTATGAGAAACTTAGTTTTGAATAGATATTTAAGCGAATATGATAGAAGAACTAGGTTGAGTTTGAAAAACTTGCTATATAATTTACTACAGATGCTAGGAGGTTTTTTTTGTGTGATTATCAAATTTGGAAATATGAGTAAGCTTTTTATTCTTGGTTTTGCAGGCCACATTGGACTTTGGACTTTTGACTTTTTAAAATGAAATTTTCGCTTGTTGGCATTAAACAAAAACAATATTTGGAGTCACTTTGCCCTTTGGTTGATTTCAAATTACTTTATAAATTATTTTTGATTATTGTTTAAGTACTTTTTGTGATTTATATATTTCTGGATAAAAGAAATTACTCCTTTAACCTCCGCATGGAGAATGTGACATGAATCCTCAAACTGAATTAGGCAATAGAACTACAACATAGAAAAAATATTCATTCAGACCTGCAATAAGATTCAGTAAAGTTCCTCTTGCAAATGTCCACAGTTTTCCAAGTTATATCCATCATTTAAGCATTTATAGTTTGTGGACTGTGATACAAGTTTCTTAAAGAATATAGCTTACAGAGCAAGACATAATTCAACAATGAACAACAAAAATCCTACTTCCTACATAATGTTTCTTACTATATATCATGTTTTGTTTCTTCATTTCAAATACAGTTTGTTTCTTCAGACTTCAGAGCATAGCTTACCATGCAAATTCAACACTTACCAACAAAATCCTACAGTTTCTCCATTTAGAGTCCTCAAAGTTCTCAAGTTAAGAAAATAAACAAAGCTTGATAAAATTAAAAATTCGACAAACTCAAATTTACCTTTCCCAGACAATTCCGAGATTGAGAGCTTCTCAAAGTCCACCAATGGCCGCTTCAATGGTCTCTCATTGATTTCCAGCCCTAAGAACACCCACATGAACATCCCCAAACATAATCCAAATCAACCCTCCATAGAAACGAAAACCCAAAAAAAAAAAAAAAAAAAAAAAAAAAAATTTGCAGACTCACAGAAAGCGTCGAGCAGAGACTGAGTAATTTTGCGTTTAACCCTTACAACAACAGGCTTGTCATTAGTGGGTACCGACACAGCTGAAGAGCTCTCACCAGTGATTGCCATTAAAATGGCACACTTGAAAATGTAAGTTAGTGTTTAGGGTTCTGGGTCCAAAAAAACAAAAACAAAATAATGTTACCAAATTATCCGGACTATGAGGTATTTAATCAAACTGTTAGCGTACACTACAATTTAATTTATTTAGCGTTTAGGGTTTTGGTTTATGAGAAAACAAAAACAAAAACATTTCATCAAATTATTAAAATTCATGTAAATCGTCTATGAGGCATTTTATCAAACAGTTGGCAAACACTACAGTTTTTGAAACTAATAATATTCACGGTGATATTAAAACCATGAACAAAGACAACCTTAAACCTTAAATATCATCACAGGATTCAAAACCCAGATTGGAAAGTTCGAAAATATGTTGAATTTATACTTACCTGGGAAAAAAAAGGCTTGATTTGTTGAAGGTTTTCAGAGAAAAGAGAGAACTTGAGAGTGAAAACGTGGAAGTGTGTGTGCTTGAAAGAAAATAAAGAGAGGGAAAAAAAAGAGTTGAGAACTGGTTTATCTTTGAAATCCAGACCGAACCCACGAACAATAATGAAATCCAGACCGACCCGTAAACCCGTGAAATGTAGCGGGTTCGGGTTTTAACTACACCCATACGCAAAACTGTAAAAGTTAGTCATTTATTAAGAAGCGGTCGATCAAAGAAACGCAAAACTCATCACTTCAATGAATAATTCAACAGTCTCAATATCATAATCAGGATTTACTTTTACCCACTAGATTTTTTTCCAAAGAATCAACAAATACACACAAGATACATATAATCAGTTTCTTACTAAAAGTCTTAACACATAATAATAGCAAACCCCACTAAAGAAAAACCCTCAAAAAAAAAAAAAAAAAAAAAATGAGGATCCAACACCAACAGTGACAGAGCAATCGAACCCTCAAAAAAAAAAAAAAAAAAAAAATAATTAATTAATTAAGGCTTTAATGTAAAAATCTCCAAAATCGTCACTTGAGAGGATTCATACCACCACAAATAAACAAACGATACCAGAGATAAAATAGAGAAAAAAAAAACATAAAAAACAGGCGTCGAATTAAATCCAAAATCATAAGCAAAACATGAAAGATTTACACAAAAGAAAACGAAATTTGTCAAGAAAGACAAACTTGGGTCAGCTGCAATCTGAAGAGAATGACCGATAATATTGACTGGAGAATGGAACTGGAGACTGGTTGAAAAGCGACGGACAACGAGTCGACGGCGACGAAGAAGCTCGACTTCAAGGACCAAGAACGCCGCAGTTGAATGGTGGTCTGGTTGACAGAAAATGGAAAACGATTGAATTCAGAGTTGCTAGAGAGAGAGGGGATGGTTTGGATAATTTTAGGGTTTTTTAACTCAAAACGACGTCGTTTTGAGTTAAAAATTTTAAATTCATCTTTAAATTAAACGGGTTCACATCCAAACCTTCACCCGAACCTGCCACAGGTTGAAAATTCACACCCAAACCCGCCTACGGGTAGTGGTGGCAATGTGGGCCGGCATGGCCCATTTGTGCAGGACTGAAGGAGCCCGTTTTTGAAAACGGGCTTAGCCTGGCACGACACAGCAAATTGCCGTGTTAGGCCGAGCCGATCGGTTTTCAAAAATGGGGGACCCAGCACGTGCCACCGGCACATCTCATGCACCGTGCCAACGGGCCGGGCTGGGTCGGCACGCAAGCCCATAAATTTTATTTTATTTTAATTTAATTCAATTGTAGTACACTAGTACATTATAATATTGTTTAAACAATTTAAATTATTTAATTTTAATTGTAATTTTTCTATCTTATTTATTATTTTAGTGTAATAAAAAAAATAGATAGATTTATTATTTTATTTAATAAAATAATTCAAAGAATAAATAAAGATAAAATATTAAAGAAAATAAAAAATACATGAAATTATGAAAATATGAAATGAAGAATGATTTATTTATTTCGGATTTTCAGTATTACATGATTACCTCATTAAAAACCTTACGAAGAAAAACCCAATGGGATAAAAATTTGGTAAGGGAAAAAGAGTGCAATCTCTAGCATACGCGGAGTCGTAACGGGTCTGTCTCGGCTCCATTGTAGTTATGTCTGAGTTATAATGTCTACCTGTCTGTGTCGAGCCATGCATTTGTCCATATGCCTTTTCAAATGACCAGTTCCCGACTTAGAAGTAAAACTGGTATATAAGAGTTTACAAAACTTACAGCGATATTTTGTTGTGACCCTACTGTCTGGGTTTGGTATTTCTTCTTTGTCAAAACACTGCCATACGTTTGATGTGTGCTTTTTAGGTTTGGGAGGACGTGATGTTGGTGTTGCGCCGTAACCAAAAGGTCCCGCTGCCATTTCCGTTGGCCCGAAAAGGTCAAAATAATCGTCCTCCATGTTAAGACCGCCCAGAAATTGAGGATGATTATGATTCATTTCCTACAATACAAATATTAACTCATTAGTCATTAAAAACTAAGCATAAAATCATAAATATACTAAGCATGAAAATATTAAAATTAATTACTAAGCATTTAATCATAAATATACTATTTATTACTAAGCATTTAATCATAAATATATATACTAAGCATAAAAATATTAAAATTAATTACTAAACATATATCATAAATATCATAAAAATATTAAAATTAATTACTAAACATAAAATCATCAATTTACTAACTAAACAAAATATACTAAGTTTAAATTAAAATATACAAATATTAAAATTAATTACTAGACATAAATTCATAAAATGATAAATTTACTAAAATCTAAGATTCTAAGATTAAATATTAAAATTTATAACAAAACATAAAAATATTAATTCATAAATATACTAAGCATAAAGCCATAAATATTAAATATACATAAAACATAAGAATAAATATCAAAATTAATAACTAAGCATAAATATATTAAGTATAAATATAGAATTTAAAAACTAAAACATAAAATTAATTAATAACATTGAAAGAAAAAAGATACCTTTGAGCTTTGGTGGAGAGATTAGAGAATAATATTAGTAATATAGCATTAGAAATTTAGAATAGTAGATTAGTAGTGTAGAGAATAGAGAGAGAGTGAGAGTAGAGAGAGAGAAAGTAAGAATGGAATTATAAAAATATGAAATGGTGTAGAGAATAGAGATTAGAGAGAGTAATGGAGAGTTGGAGAATGGAGAGAATGAAAGATTGAGAGAAAGTGTATGGAAATTGGAATGGGTGGGGGAATTTATAGAAAAATTTGAAACATGGACAAAAATATAAAATAGAAGAGATGAGGGGGTAAATTATAATTTTGACCATTTTAAAAAATTTGATGTTTGCTGACGTCAACAACAATCAATTTTTTTTTTTAAAAAAAAAAAAACATTAAAAAAAAGATAACTAAGTAAAAAAAAAAAGTCGGCCTCGTGGGCCAAGCACGCCGCCCTGGTAGGCCAACTCGGCAGGTCGCATTTTCTCAATTTCTTTTTAATTTTTTTTAAAATTAAAATATTTTAATTCAATTGTTACATTATAAATTTATAATATTGTTTAAACACTTTTAATTGTAATTTGTCTGTCTTATTTATTATTTTAGTCTAATAAAAAAATGTAGAAAATAGAAAGATTTATTATTTTATTTAAAAAAATAATTCAAAGAATAAATAATTATAAAGCTAAAAGATTAAAGCAAATAAAAATAGATGAAATTATGAAAGTATGAAATGAAGAATTATTTATTTATTTTGAAGTCTCAGTATTACATATTTACATGATTGTCTCATTACCAAGAAAAACCTAGTGGGATAAAAACTTAGTAAGGGAAAAAGAGTGCAATCGTATTACAAGTTAATGTACATGTATAACCTAGAAGTCCTAGATTTGGTTACTACCGCAACTCTCTTCGACATATAAATTACTGAAATTTTGAATAAGTTGTTCATTTACCGTTTCATTTAGCAACCTCTTTTTTCGCACGCTCCCAATCCTGAATGCATGCCAATACCTCCACCATCTATGGAGTCAAAGAACTTCTTCTTTCTTCAACAATTCTTCCAGTCGTGCTGAATACCTATTCTAAGGAAACAGTGGAGACAAGGATAACCAGTATGTCACGTGCTAGGTGTGATAGGACTGAATATTTATAGTCGTAAGTCTTCCACCATACCAACAAATCAAACCCCTTCTCTCTTTCAAATTTGTCGTCGAATTGAGCTTCAAGGTAGCTTTTCAGTTCGGCACCGGAAGTTGCACTAGCTGATCCAACTCGTGAAGAAGAACTTGATGAGCCTACTTTTCTTTCGGCGTTTTAGAATGTTCCAACTTGTCTGATTTGGGAGTCTGTATGGTTTTGCTGATGGTTGCGCTGTAGGGAAAATACACGTGGCGGAAGTGAAAAAATAGATTTGTATAGTTTAAAAATTTTCCTTTAAAAGAAGAACCTTAACCCTTGACTAATTAATGTATAACAAAAGATATTGTACATTTTTCCACGTGACGATTGATGTTGTACCGATTGTAATCCGTAAGATCTTCCAATCCAATCACGAACGTGAATCACCTAAGAGTGTGGGCTCTCTTTCTTTGAATTGTGTACCTAAGGATGGATAACAAAAACCTTTTTTTTTTTGTTAGTCACAATAATCTTCCAAGAGAAAACGAAGAACGTTCGGTCACTTGTGAGTTATCAATCTTTTGATCGAAACTCGCGTGAACCTAATTCGAAGTTGTGCACAAAACCTTTTGATGTAAAAGCTACTAGTGCATTATCGAAATAAAACGTTTCTTCTCTCTTTTTCCTCTTGGCCGAAAATCACACACTATGTCTTAGAGTTGGATTTTATTTTTCAAGCAAAAGAAAATAACTCTCACTCTAAACCTTAGGGTTGGTCGAATTATATAGATAGATATATATAGGTGGCCAAAATCCTAACCCTAGGTGGATTTGTGCCTTTTGGCCGAAATCCTCACCCTAGATGGATTAGTCTTGGCCGAAATCCTCACTCCAAGAGGAATTGTGTTTCACCTAAACTTCTATCATACTTTTGAATCCAACTCTCTAGTGTATTATTAAATTGTAACTATATCAAAGACTTCCTATTTTGACTAGATAAATAAATTTCTTTTATTTATCTATTTACCAAATAAAGTCTTTGATTCTTATTATACTACCAACAATAGTATAACACTAAGAAACCTATTTCCTAGTTAGAAAAAGATTTTGACTTTTAATTAAGTAATTAATTAATTAACTTCCATTTAATTAAACAATAAAATAAAACAAAATAATAGGCCAATTACTTAGCCTTGCCGCCTATATCCATAACATGGGCCATATATTAGTTTTTCCATTTCATTAAATCCATTGGACCTTAATAAAAAGTCCACATATGAACTAGACCCATTCTTACTAAAAGAAACAAGTCAACATGCCCTAATACAATTCTAGATGGACCTATAATTAGTCCGGTAGAATATATCAAGTGATCCATGCAAGTCCGTGTGGATTGCGGATCTTGACGGGCTATCTAAATTTAAGTTTTAATAGACACAACCCAATCACAATCAACAAATGATTCACTTAGGTTCGATCTATTAATTTTAGTTCATTCCACTTGTAAGGTTCCCATTTGTTGATTGGCTCATTTCATGGACAAACCACATGTTGGGGATTCTTGTAAGGGTAGCTTAAGTGTAGGTGTTATTGCTAAGGCCCTTTGAAGACCTCATTCTTGATAAGCACCGAAGGTAAATCTCTTTGTGCTTACTTGTCTTGAAAAGATAGTTGCACACACTCACAACTCATGCATATGTTTAATTCTTATATGTTGTGTGTCTTTTTTGTGTGCTTTAATGTTCATTAACATCTCTTCTTGCATGTTAGTTTGATTGCATCTTGCATATCCAATTGCCTTGTCATGCTTAGACTTAGGATTGCATTTTTGCATTGGGCGCTCCCAAAAGCGCTCTACAAAAGCGCTGTACGAACAGCCCCCGTTGAGCGCTGTACAGACCTGATCGATTTAATTCGGTCGCTGTACGAGCGCTGTACAGGCGCAGTACAGGGCGCTCTACGTAGAGCGCTCCTCTGTTTTCTCGTGAGAACAGAGCAGGGGCACTGTACAGGCGCTGTACAGAAGCGCCCTATGTACAGCGCCCAAGGCAAATATGAGGCCAACTTATCAAAACAACCACACTTTGATTTGGCCCCCTATATATATGCCATTTTGACTTTAGGTCAATTACAAGAGTTCATATTCAGATTTCATACTTAGGATATTTTTCAAAGAGAAGAAAAATTCCAAGAACTCATTTTTATTATCTCAAACACTTTTTCATGATCATCAATCATCATTTAGCATCATCTTTGATCATCTAGATGTCATCTTGCATGGATTCTTCATCATACTTTGCTTGGTAAGCTTTTCACTAATATCTTACATATTTTGTGTTTCTCTTAACAAGCAATCTCAATTAATTACTTGTATGTTATTTACTATACTTTGGATACAAGATTGAGATTAGTGTGATGTATGTTTGAGAAGTTGTATTGTGATAGCTAATTAGGTTTTGTGCTTAATCTTGATTAGCTAAACTATTTGACATGTCATTTAGTTTGTGATATTTAGGATTGTTCTAATTGCATATTAATCATCTTAGATAAGCATATAGGGTTTCCCTTGCTCTATGTTGCATTTGGATATTCATATATTCGCTTAGGGTTGTTATTCTCTTCATAGAGAAAGTAAGTCTTGTATGTAGCTTCCGGGATTAGGTTGCTTAGATCACAAGCAAATTGGACTAGGTTCACTCATACCGGGATTAGGTAGGTGTGTGATTACTTCCGGGATTAGGTTGTAATTGTTTTACACATTTAGTGGATTCGAGGTTCGAGTGTGGCTTACTTACTAGCCCGTGGTTTTTCCCGTGAGGCTTTCCACGTAAAAATCAAGTCTTATTTAATTTCCGCATTTTATACTTGATTTGTTGCTTTATCTAGTTAGGGGTAAATTCATAATTTTGACTTAATACGAAAAATTGGGTAATAAGCTTAAAATCTATTCACCCCCCCTCTAGATAGTTTTATACACACCGTGCTATAATTTGTTTCAATTGGTATCAGAGCGGGTTCCTAGACATACATAGGTGATCCTTGCTTATTTTGGTGTGTTTTGCATTTTGTGTGATTTTTGATCATTCATACATTTGCATTCATTTCATTCATTCATAAACAGTATGAGTGGAAACGGTGGAAATGGTGGTGGCAACGAAGGTGCTTCTAGCACAAGGCCTCCACTTCTTACCAGATTAAACTATTCCCAATGGAAAGGGAAGATGGAATCCTACATATGCCAAATTCACGACCATGCTTGGATGGCAGTGGAAGACGGATATGATCTACCCATGATGACTCCCGGTGGTAGAGGAGAAGAAGTATTGAAGCCTAAGGCGCAATGGAACGCGCAAGAGTTTGAGGCTTCTAAGTGGAATAGGAAGGCTATGCATGCCATTATGTATGCAATGGATGAGAATCAGTACAAGCTTATTCAGAACACTCAGATTGCAAAAGTGGCATGGGACATCCTTCAAGTTGCACATGAGGGAACCGAGGTGGTGAAGAAGTCCAAGCTTCAAGTCCTCCAAACTCAATTTGAGCTACTTAGGATGGGAGAGGATGAATGCTTCAATGACTTCGAAATCAAATTGATGGACATAGTAAATCAAAGCCATCAACTCGGAGACCCGTATTCGGATAGGAGAGTCAAGCAAAAAATTATGAGATCTCTCCCCGATAGGTTTGAATCAAAGGTAACGGCCATAGAAGAAAATAGTGGCTACATGGATATGAAGCCAAGTGAGGTGATTGGACGTCTCCTTGCATATGAGTCTAGGAAGGCTCCTAGCACCACTACTCCTCCTAAGAAGTCTAAAGGAATAGCTTTGAAAGCATCTAAGGATGCAAAGGAGGCAAAGCATGAATCGGATGAAGACCTTGCCTTATTCATGAAAAGGTTTAATAAGGTTATGGGGTTCAAGAAGAAGAAGGGATTTGGGTCAAGAGGACAAGACTTGAAGAAAAAAGGTTCCTTCAAGAAGTTTGAGCCTAGACAAGAGAGGACCGAAAGGAAAGGGGTCCGATGCTTTGAATGTGGAAGGATTGGTCACTTTGCCCCCGAATGTGCTAATCACAATGAAAAGAAGAAGGACAAAGTGATGGCCGCCACTTGGAGTGGGAGTAGTGATGACTCCAACGAGGAAGATGAGTCTTCAAGTGAAGAAGAGCTCATGGCTAACTTTCTAGCTTTTGCCTCATCTCACAAGAGCAAAAGTGCTAGTGAAAAAGAGGAGTTAAGTCAAGAGGAAATTGACTCTAGTGAAGAAGAAAGTGACTCCTCTTCTATTTCCATAAAGAAATTTGTGGAGCAAAAGGTGCTTGCTAAATACCATACCGAGTTCAATGATTTAGCAATTAAAAGCACAAGAAAGATTGAGAGGTTGAGAGAAGAGAACCTTGAACTTTCGGCTCACAATGACCACTTGAGTGAACAAGTGGAAATATTAAAGAGGAGAGAGGATAAGTTAATTGAGGAGTTAGACTTATCCAAGAGAAGTGAAGAAGGCTTGAAGAGGGAACTTGTAGAAGTTAAAGGGTCCTTGGCTAGGATAGATTCTAGCACCAAGAAGCTTGATCATTTACTTGGTGTTAGAAAGAGTCCAAGTGACAAGAGAGGTCTTGGGTATGAAGATGGCAAGAAGATCTCAACCTCTAACAAGACCGTGTTTGTCAAGTCCTTGAGGAACGAAGAAACTTCATTTGTGCAAATTCCTAGAAAGAAGTTAGAAGTAGGACAATGTTCAAATGCATAAGTGAAGATGGGGCCAAGAAGGCAACCTCAAACTCAACCCCTTAGGGTCCCTCAAGCCAACATTCCTCAACAATTGGCTCACAAAGGAAAGAGACCAATCATGCAACCTCAAGCTTGGAAGCAACCTAGACCGATTCAACAACGAAGATGGATTGAACCCACTTATCCACAAAGACATGGACGAGCTCCCATACGTGCACAAAGACAAGGTATGATTCCTTTTTTCATCCCTATTTGTCACTTTTGTGGTTGTGATGGTCATATTAGACCAAATTGCTTTCAATATATTAAAATGTGTAGAACACAAAGCATGATTGAAAAGAGAAAGAATAGAGCCAAGATGCATGTTCCTAGGAATGATAATATTGATTTGCATGATCCTAGGAATAGTAGAGCACATGTACCAAAGGCCACTAAGAAAGCTAAAATTGTTGCTAAGTGGATTAGAAAGAATGAAAATGTTTGCCATGTTGCACAAATAGCCTTGAAGGCAAATTCTTCTAATTTTTGGTATTTGGATAGTGGGTGCTCTAGGCACATGACGGGAAACAAGAGTTTTTTCGAGAATCTTGTTATGGAGGAAGGTGGAAATGTCACTTTTGGTGATGGATCCAAAAGAAATGTTGTAGGGAAAGGAACCATTTCCGTTCCCGGATTACCCTCCTTATCCAATGCTTTATTTGTTGATGGCTTGAAAGCCAATTTAATAAGCATTTCACATCTTAGTGATGAAGGATATTCCGTCTTGTTTTCTAAAGATTATTGCTCTATCCTAAAACCCGATGGACAAACCTTGTTGAAGGGCATGAGATCTAGCGACAATTGTTATTGTCTTGAAGCTAGTATTGTATCTAATCATGTGTCCATAGATGAGCAAATTGAGTTGTGACATGAAAGACTTGGCCACATGAACTTTAGGGATCTACGGACCCTTGGAAGGTTCAATTGTGTGCGTGGCCTCCCTAAGCTTGGGAAGAAAGCCAATGGTGTTTGTGGACCTTGCCAACAAGGAAAGCAAACTAAAAGCATGCACAAAAAGGGTAAGTATCTCACCACCAAGGAGCCTCTTGAGCTTCTCCACATGGATCTCATGGGTCCTATGCAAACCGAAAGTTTGGGTGGAAAGAGATACATTTTTGTTTGTGTTGATGATTTCTCTAGGTTCACATGGACATATTTTCTTAGAGAAAAATCCGAAACTTTTGATAAGTTTAAAATGCTTTGTAATAAAATACAAAATGAAATGAACTCTAATATTAAAAGCATAAAACGAATTAGAAGTGACCATGGGAGGGAATTTGAGAATGCTACTTTTGAAACCTTTTGTAATGGTTTAGGCATCTCCCATGAGTTTTCGGCTCCTAAGACACCTCAACAAAATGGAGTTGTTGAGAGGAAAAATAGGGTCCTTCAAGAGATGGCCCGTGTGATGTTGCTTAGCAACAATGTCCCTAGGAACCTATGGGCCGAAGCCATCAATACGGCTTGCTATATAGGAAATAGAGTTTTCCTAAGGCCCAATACTAGAAACACCTCCTATGAGTTATGGAAAGGCAAGAGGCCAAATGTTAGCTACTTCCACACTTTTGGAAGCAAATGCTACATTTTGAATGACCGTGATTAACTTGGCAAATTTGATGCTAAGAGTGATGAGGGTATTTTTATTGGCTATGCCTTGAATAGTAGAGCCTATAGAGTTTTCAATTTAAAGACTCTAAGTGTCATGGAATCATCCAATGTCGTATTTGATGATACTAGGCTCAAGTCAAATGATCATGAGGAGGAGGCTATTTTTAGTGATGTTTCTCCTTTGGAGAAGGTTGTGGTGTCTCCTAATGTTGGGACATCTAATGTCAACAATGATGACACACAACCTATTGATAGAGATCCTCTCTTAGACTCTAAAGAACCCGCTCCATGGGTTAGGAAACTCCATGATAAAGAAGATATCATTGGAGAGGTTAATGAGGGTGTTAGGACTAGACGTCAACTTGCTAATCTTATTAGCTACACATGCTACACCTCTCAAATTGAACCCAAAAAGGTTGAAGAAGCCTTAAATGATGAATTTTGGGTTCTTGCCATGCAAGAAGAGCTAAACCAATTCGAAAGGAATGAGGTTTGGACTCTAGTTCCTAGGCCTAAGACCACTAATGTCATAGGCACTAAATGGATATTTAGGAACAAATCCGATGAGGATGGCAACATAGTGCGGAACAAGGCTAGACTTGTAGCATAAGGGTACTCTCAAATTGAGGGTATCAACTTTGAGGAGACATTTGCTCCCGTTGCCCGTTTAGAGTCTATTAGGTTTCTCTTGTCCATTTCTTGTGTGCACAAGTTCAAATTGCACCAAATGGATGTCAAGAGTGCCTTCCTCAATGGCTTCTTGCAAGAGGAAGTGTTTGTTAAACAACGTAAGGGGTTTGTGGATGCACACCACCCCAACCATGTCTATCGCCTCAAGAAGGCACTTTATGGGTTGAAACAAGCACCGAGGGTTTGGTATGAGCGCCTCACTCAATTTCTTGTTGACAATAACTACACAAGAGGTAGTGTTGACAAGACACTATTCATCAAGAGAGACAATGATGAGCTTTTCATAGCTCAAATATATGTTGATGATATAGTGTTTGGCTCCACCAACAACACCAAGGTCCAATAATTTGTTGATGTTATGTCTCATGAATTTGAGATGAGTCTTGTTGATGAGCTTAATTACTTCCTAGGTTTGTAAATTAGGCAACTGGATGATGGGATTTTCATAACCCAAGCCAAATATGCCAAAAACCTAGTGAAGAAGTTTGGTCTTGAAAAAGCCAAACATTGTGACACTCCTATGAGCACCACCTTGAAGCTAAGCAAGGATGCTAGTGGTAAAAGTGTGGACCAAACCTTATATCATGGCATGATAGGGAGCTTGCTCTATTTGACCGCAAGTAGGCCTGATATATTATTTAGTGTAGGAGTTTGTGCTAGGTACCAATCCGATCCCAAGGAGTCCCATCTCTCTTCGGTTAAGAGAGTCATTCGCTTTGTGAATGAGACTTCTAATTATGGGATTTGGTACTCATTTGACACTAATCCTAGTCTTGTAGGATATAGTGATGCGGATTGGGCAGGAAATTGTAATGATAGGAAGAGCACATCGGGCGGTTGCTTCTTTCTAGGCAACAACTTGGTGTCTTGGTTTTGCAAGAAGCAAAACTCGATTTCCCAAGAAGCAAAACTCGATTTCCTTGTCCACGGCCGAGGCCGAGTACATAGCCGCACGGAGTGGATGCACTCAACTTATATGGATGAAGCAAATGCTAGTAGACTACGAATTCAACCAAGGTACTCTCACTCTCTTTTGTGATAACATGAGTGCTATTAATATTTCCAAGAATTCGATTTAACATTCTAGAACTAAGCATATTGACATCCGCCATCACTTCATTAGAGAGCTTGTTGAAAATAAATGCATAGTACTTGAACATGTAGGTACTAATGATCAACTTGCGGACCTATTTACTAAACCCTTAGATGTTACTCGATTTAAAACTCTTAGTAGATCTATTGGGATATGTCTTGTGGAGTGATGTGTTCTATGATTGACCCTATATGGGGAACTCAAGCAAAGATAGCTATTTTGCATTCTTGTCACTTGCAAAAATTTGAAATATCTTATGCCTCTTCTTTTGATTGCTTGAGTAAGCTTGGTTGTACATATGTATATATGTTTTCAAATTCTATAAGTGTGAACCTTGTTTGTTTACAATCCATGTCATATTTATGTTCAAACATGCATTTTTAGACTAGGAGATTTACATAGGAAGTATGATGTGAATGACCTATAGTTATCTCCATGACATGATGATTCTTTTATAACATGCTATTGTCAAATGAAAAAGCATGAAATTCATAGAACATGCTCACATGAAAAGCATGAATTGATGATTGCATATTCTTAAAATACAAAACTTGTGTGAAAGCTTATGAGACTCAAAATGAATAAAGGATCTTGTATCCGTTCAAAGGAATTTACATTCCAAATGTCTCTCTCTCTTTATTGGTTGAACATGGCTACTATCACACGGATATCTTATCCGGAAAAATCAAATAGGGTGCAAAGTCACTCATGCCATGTTTCGCTTATAAAGTTGGATATAGTTGCTCTTAAATTGAAATCAATAATCTCTATATCCTTGCTTTTCTCATGACATTGGTGAAATTGGTTTGAATTCTAATTAGAAACATTTGTCATTTGCTTTGCCAAATACCATTGTATTTTGGACTTGAATGTTATATGTCTTGTATGCAAAGCATGTTGGATTCACACATTTTCACAAATAAATCTCCTTGTTTCTCTTCAATTAATTGAGATGCATAAAGTGACTTATATGAATATGCAAATATCTTGCATGCTTCTATCTCTCGTTGCTATGAGTAACCCGGTTGGGGACTACTCATTTGCCTATATCATGACAAAAAGGGGGAGTCGGTTATGGTAAGGGGAGTTGCAAAATATAGAAGCAATTGTGCACTTTGGGGAGAACATTCATTGAGGGGGAGTAACCCGTTGAGGGGGAGCATTGCATACACATACATTGCATAATGTTGTGCCTATTTTTTTTAAATGCAAATGCTTGTTTTGATATCACATGATTAATCTCACACTTTATTTGTTTTGGAAATGTTAGAAACTTTAATTTCAGGGGTTGATTGTTCTACAAGAGATTGAAGACTTGAAGTTTTATTTTCTTATCTCTTTGTAATGTAGATAATCATTGTAGTCCCGTAGTTTCTATTTTTTTTGTGAGGAATCAATGTGAGTGGTGGTTTTGTCACGAAATAGCCAAAGGGGGAGATTGTAAGGTTCCCATTTGTTGATTGGCTCATTTCGTGGACAAACCACATGTTGGGGATTCTTGTAAGGGTAGCTTAAGTGTAGGTGTTATTGCTAAGGCCCTTTGAAGACCTCATTCTTGATAAGCACCGAAGGTAAATCTCTTTGTGCTTACTTGTCTTGAAGAGATAGTTGCACACACTCACAACTCATGCATATGTTTAATTCTTATATGTTGTGTGTCTTTTGTGTGTGCTTTAATGTTCATTAACATCTCTTCTTGCATGTTAGTTTGATTGCATCTTGCATATCCAATTGCCTTGTCATGCTTAGACTTAGGATTGCATTTTTGCATTGGGCGCTCCCAAAAGCGCTGTACGAACAGCCCCCGTTGAGCGTTGTACAGACTTGATCGATTTAATTCGGTCGCTGTACGAGCGCTGTACAGGCGCTGTACAAAGCGCTGTATAGGGCGCTCTACGTAGAGCGCCCCTCTGTTTTCTCGTGAGAACAGAGCAGGGGCACTGTACAGGCGCTGTACAGAAGCGCCCTATGTACAGTGCCCAAGGCAAATATGAGGCCAACTTATCAAAACGACCACACTTTGATTTGGCCCCCTATATATATGCCACTTTGACTTTAGGTCAATTACAAGAGTTCATATTCAGATTTCATACTTAGGATATTTTTCAAAGAGAAGAAAAATTCCAAGAACTCATTTTTATTATCTCAAACACTTTTTCATGATCATCAATCATCATCTAGCATCATCTTTGATCATCTAGATGTCATCTTGCATGGATTCTTCATCATACTTTGCTTGGTAAACTTTTCAGTAATATCTTACATATTTTGTGTTTCTCTTAACAAGCAGTCTCAATTAATTACTTGTATGTTATTTACTATACTTTGGATACAAGATTGAGATTAGTGTGATGTATGTTTGAGAAGTTGTATTGTGATAGCTAATTAGGTTTTGTGCTTAATCTTGATTAGCTAAACTATTTGACATGTCATTTAGTTTGTGATATCTATGATTGTTCTAACTACATATTAATCATCTTAGATAAGCATATAGGGTTTCCCTTGCTCTATGTTGCATTTGGATATTCATATATTCACTTAGGGTTGTTATTCTCTTCATAGAGAAAGTAAGTCTTGTGTGTAGCTTCCGGGATTAGGTTGCTTAGATCACAAGCAAATTGGACTAGGTTCACTCATACCGGGATTAGGTAGGTGTGTGATTACTTCCGGGATTAGGTTGTAATCGTTTTACACATTTAGTGGATTCGAGGTTCGAGTGTGGCTTACTTACTAGCCCGTGGTTTTTCCCGTGAGGGTTTCCACGTAAAAATCAAGTCTTATTTAATTTCCGCATTTTATACTTGATTTGTTGCTTTATCTAGTTAGAGGTAAATTCGTAATTTTGACTTAATACGAAAAATTGGGTAATAAGCTTAAAATCTATTCACCCCCATCTAGATAGTTTTATACACACCGTGCTATAATTTGTTTCACCACTAAAAAAATAAAATTGCACTCTTAAATAAAGATAGAATAAGTAAATGTTTCTCATTCATACCCTAGACAATCTTAATAGAAATAGTGTATCCTCGTGAAGAATATCAGTAATCGCCAAGAGCTCATAGACCGCCTATAGCTCTCCTAGTTATCATATTTACTCATATGACCACATTTTGAGCTTGGATATTTTGACTTGTCCAGAAGCCATGTTTCAATAGACGCTATCGAAAACTCAACGTTAAGATTTAATATCCAATACCTCAAAATATCCATATGATAATATTATACTCACATTTAATAAATAGAGCTACGATGTCCATATTTATAAATGAAGTCATCTATCGATTAGTAAATGAATACCACCAAACTATCGAGGATAGACTATGTTATATAATCGTACTTATTAATAGCTCAAATGATAACACTTGTAACCAAAAGTCCATCATTTATCTCAGGATTAAGATAGACTCTCCGATTGTCCTCATAATGAAAACTTCTATTCACTGACGGTTCTAGATAAAATATTTTATTGTGATCATATTCAATGCACCTAGTGCACTAGATTCTTTTACTCAAAGACACTTTGATGATTTTAGACTCATCATAACACATTTGATCCCACTTAAATGTTAGAAAAAAGAATCTACAACTTTAACAAGATAAAGGCGCTCAACCTTTATTTTAAGTTGTGAACATTATTCAAGACTAACTAAAGAATTGTGTCTACCTCATACACATCCAGATGTACAAACAATTCTTCATATCTCATAATCTTTTGACCTTATGATTATTTACTTTTGACAATTATAATAATTAAACTATAAATGCTATAAGATTTGTTAAAACTGAAATCACTTTATTAATATGAAAAGATTGTCAAAAACAACATTACACTCTTGTTATTGAGCATAATCCTAACATGCGCGTCAATGCCGCCATACATGCACTCATAAGTACTAAAAACTTCGAACAACTTGATTCGAATGTCAGTAGCCTATGCAGAATAATCTACGCTCAAAATATCACCAAGATACTTTAGCAATGTTTTTAAACCAGATAATTTAATCCTAGGATCTATTATAACACCTAAAGCATAAAGGAAAGGAATTGTAGACCAATATTTTTTAAACTTGGTTTCCATGGCAACAACTACAGGGCCTAAGATATTATCTCCCCTATAATTGTTTAACAATTCAGACATTTCCACAATATGATGGATTGCCTGGGAAGATGTGGGGTAATAGACCTCGGAAATAGTTATAGTGGAATCGTACACTAATCTCAATCTTGTATCCAAAACATATATGAAAATCATACAAGTAATTAATGAAATTGCTTGAATAAGAAAAGACACAAAATATGTAAGATATTAGTGAAAAAACTTACCAAGCAAAGTGTAATGAAGAATCCATGCAAGATGATCAAAGATGATGCTAGATGATGATTGATGATCATGGAAAATTTGTTTGAGTAATAAAAGGTGAGTTCTTTGTGTATTTTTCTTGTCTTGAAAAATATCCTAAGCATGAAATTTGAATATGAACTCTCTAATTTGATCTAGAGTCAAAGTGGCATATATATAGGGTGTCAAGATGAAGTGTGGTCGTTTTGAAAAGTGACACCACTTTTTGCCTTGAGCGCTGTACGTAGAGCGCTTTTGTACAGCGCCAAGACTCTGTTCTCTCGGGAAAATAGAACGGCGCTGTACGTACAGCGCTTTGTACAGCACCTGTACAGCGACCCAACAGCGACCGAATTAAATCGATCAGGTCTTTACAGCGCTCAGTTGGGCGCTATACGAACAGCGCTTTGTACAGCGCCTTTCACTATGTATAAATCCTAAGTCTATGCATGGCATGGCATTGGACATACAAGATGTAATCAAAATAAACATGCAAGAAGAGATGTTAATGAACATTAATGCACAACAATAAGACACACAACATACAAGAATTAACCATATGCATGAGTTGTGAGTGTGTGCAACTATCTCTTCAAGACAAGTAAGCACTTAGAATTTTACCTTCGGTGCTTATCAAGATGAGGTCTTCAAAAGGGCTTTTGAACATAAACAGCAAAACCTAACCTACCCTTACAATGAATCCTTAACATGTGGTTTATCCACAAAATCAGCCAATCAACAAACGGGAACCTTACAATCTCCCTATTTGGCTATTTCGTGACAAAACCACCACTCACATTGATTCCTCACAAAAAAAAAAAAAAATTAGAAACTACGGGTTAACAAAGATATTCTACAATACAAAGAGATATTTTTAAATACTACATCTTGAAGGCCTCAATCTCTTGTAGAATAATCAATCCCTGAAAATGAGGTTTCTATACTTTCCAATACAAGTAAAATGTGAGATTAATCATGTGAGACCAAAAACAAGCATTTGCATTAAAAAAAAATTAGGCACAACATTATGCAATGTATGTGTATGCAATGCTCCTCCTCAACGGGTTACTCCCCCTCAATGAATACTCTCCCCAACAAGCACAATTGCTACTACAATTTGCAACTCCCCTTACCACATTCTACTCCCCATTTTTGTCATGATATAGGCAAAGGAATAGTCCCCAACCGGGTCACTCATAGCAATGAGAGATAGTAGCATGCAAGATATTTGCATAATAATATAAGTCACTTTATGCATCCCAATTAACTGAAGAGAAACAAGGAGATTTATTTGAAGAAAATATGTGAATCAAACATGCTTTGCATACAAGACATGTAGCATTCAAGTCCAAAATACAATGGTATTTGGCAAAGCAAATGACAAAGGTTTCTAATAAGAATTCAAACCAATTTCACCATTGTCATGAGAAAAGCAAGGATATAGAGATTTCATTGATTTTAATTTAAGAGCAACTATATCCAACTTTATAAGCGAAACATGGCATGAGCGACTTTGCACCCTTTTTGATTTTTTCAGATAAGATATCCGTATGATAGTAGCCATATTCAACCAATAAAAAAAGAGAGACATTTGGATTTTTTAGATCCTTTGAATGGATACAAGATCCTTTATTCATTTTGAGTCTCATAAGTCTTTTTCACACAAGTTTTGCATTTAAATTGTAATCATCAATTCATGCTTTTTCATTTTGAGCATATTATATGAATTTCATGTTTTTTCATTTGACATTAGCATGTTATAAAAGAATCATCATGTCATGGAGATAATTATAGGTCATTCAAAGCATACTTCCTATGTAAATCTTCTAGTTCAAAAATGTATGATTGAACATAAATATGACATGGATTGTAAACAAGCAAGGTTCACACTTATTGACTTGAAAACATATATACATATGTGCAACCAAGCTTACTCAAGAAATTAAAAGAAGAGGCATAAGTTATTTCAAATTTTTTGCAAGTTACAAGAATGCAAAATAGCTCTCTTTGCTTGAGTTCCCCATATGGGGTCAATCACAAATCACATCACTCCACAAGACATATCCCAATAGATCTACTAAGTGTTTTAAATTGAGTAGAATCTAAGGGTTTAGTAAATAGGTCCGCAAGTTGATCATTAGTACCTACATGTTCAAAAACTATGCATTTATTTTCAACAAGCTCTCTAATGAAATGATGGCGGATGTCAATATGCTTAGTTCTAGAATGGTGTACCGGATTCTTAGAAATATTAATGGCACTCATGTTATCACAAAAGAGAGTAAGTGTACCTTGGTTGAATCCGTAGTCTACTAGCATTTGCTTCATCCATAGGAGTTGTGTGCATCCACTCTCCGCGGCTATGTACTCGGCCTCGGCCGTGGACAAGGAAATTGAGTTTTGCTTCTTGCAAAACCAAGACACCAAGTTGTTGCCTAGGAAGAAGCAACCGCCCGATGTGTTTTTCCTATCATCACAATTTCCTGCCTAATCCGCATCACTAAAGCCTACAAGACTAGCATTAGTGTCAAAAGAGTACAAAATCCCATAGTTGGAAGTCCCATTCATATAGCGAATGATTCTCTTTACGGAAGAGAGATGGGACCCCTTAGGATCCGCTTGGTACTTAGCACACACACCCACACTAAAAGAGATATCGGGCCTACTTGCGGTCAAGTAAAGCAAGCTACCAATCATGCCACGATATAACGTTTGTTCCACACTTTTACCACTAGCATCCTTGCTTAGCTTCAAAGTGGTACTCATGGGTGTATCACAATGTTTGGTATTTTCTAGACCAAACTTCTTCACTAGGTTCTTAGCATATTTTGCTTCGGTTATGAAAATACCATCATTCATTTGCCTAATTTGCAAACCTAGGAAGTAACTTAGCTCACCAACTAGACTCATCTCAAATTCATGAGACATAGCATCAACAAATTGTTGAACCTTGATGTTGTTGGTGGAGCCAAACACTATATCATCAACATAGATTTGAGATATAGAAAGCTCATCATTGTCTTTCTTTATAAATAGAGTCTTGTCAACACTACCCCTTGTGTAGTTATTGTCAATAAGAAATTGAGTGAGGTGCTCATACCAAGCCCTCGGTGCTTGTTTCAACCCATATATAGTCTTTTTGAGGCGATAGACATGGTTGGGGTGGTGTGCATTCACAAATCCCTTGGGTTGTTCAATAAACACTTCCTCTTGCAAGAAACCATTGAGGAAGGCACTCTTGACGTCCATTTGGTGCAATTTGAACTTGTGCACACAAGAAATGGACAAGAGAAGCCTAATGGACTCTAAACGAGCAACGGGAGCAAAAGTCTCATCAAAGTTGATACCCTCAATTTGAGAGTACCCTTGTGCTACAAGTCTAGCCTTGTTCCGTACTATGTTGCCATCCTCATTGGATTTGTTCCTATAAATTCACTTAGTGCCTATGACATGTGTGCTTTTAGGCCTAGGAACTAGAGTCCAAACCTCATTCCTTTCGAATTGGTTTAGCTCTTCTTGCATGGCAAGAACCCAAAATTCATCAACCTTTTTAGGTTCAATTTGAGAGGTGTAGCATGTAAAGCTAATGAGATTAGCTATTTGACGCCTAGTCCTAACACCTTCATTCACATCTCCAATAACATCCTCTTTGTTATAGAGTCTTCTAACCCATGGAGTAGGTTCATTAGAGTCAAAGAAAGGAACTCTAATAAGAGGTTGTGTGTCCTCATTATTACCATTGGACGTCCCAACATTGGGAGTCTCCACAACCCTCTCCAAAGGAGAGTCATCATCTAAAATATCCTCCTCCTCATGGTCATTAGACTTGAGCCTTGTATCATTAATGACGACATTGGATGATTCCATGACGGTTCGAGTCTTCAAGTTGAAAACTCTATAAGCTCTACTATTCAAGGCATATCCAATAAAGATACCCTCATCACTCTTAACATCAAATTTGCCAAGTTGATCACGGTCATTTAGAATGTAGCATTTGCTTCCAAAAGTGTGGAAGTAGCTAACATTTGGCTTCCTACCCTTCCATAACTCATAGGAGGTATTTCTAGATCTAGGCCTAAGGAAAACTCTATTCTCTATATAGCAAGCCGTATTGACGGCTTCGGCCCATAGGTTCCTAGGGACATTGTTGCTAAGCAACATCACACGAGCCATCTCTTGAAGGACCCTATTCTTCCTCTCAACAACTCTATTTTGTTGAGGTGTCCTAGGAGCCGAAAACTCGTGGGAGATGCCTAAGCTATTGCAGTAGCTTTCAAAAGAAGCATTCTCAAATTCCTTCCCATGGTCACTTCTAATCCATTTAATGCTTTTAATGTTAGAATTCATTTCATTTTGTATTTTAGTACAAAACATTTTAAACTTATCAAAAGTTTCAGATTTTTCTTTAAGAAAATATGTCCATATAAACCTAGAGAAATCATTTACACAAACAAAAATGTATCTTTTTCCACCTAAACTCTCAATTTGCATAGGACCCATAAGATCCATGTAGAGAAGCTCTAGGGGCTCCTTGGTGGAGAGATACTTGCCCTTTTTGTGCATGTTTTTAGTTTGTTTTCCTTGTTGGCAAGGTCCACAAACACCATTGGCTTTCTTCCCAAGATTAGGGAGGCCACGCACACAATTGAACTTTTCAAGGGATCTTAAATCCCTAAAGTTCATGTGGCCAAGTCTCTCATGCCACAACTTTATTTGCTCATCCATGGACACATTGTTTGAGACTGTTCTAGCTTCAAGACAATAGCAATTGTCGCTAGATCTCATACCTTTCAACAAGGTTTGTCCATTGGGCTTTAGGATAGAGCAATCATCTTTACTAAACATGACGGAATATCCTTCATCACTAAGACGAGAAATGCTTATCAAATTGGCTTTCAAGCCATCAACAAACAAAGCATTAGATAAGGAGGGTAATCCGGGAACGGAAATGGTTCCTTTCCCTACAACTTTCTTTTTGGATCCATGATTGGTCATTTATTGTATATATTTTTGATCCCCTTTCCTCCAGTAAATTGCTTGTTTCTTGAGTCTTTTTGGGATTTAATGTGTGTGTGTGAGCATTTTCAGGATTTTGGATCCAAATGAATAATTTGAAGGAATTCAGGCAAAAAAATGCTATTTTGAAGACTTCAGGGGCTTTTGTGCAAATATGCAAAGTGCTGTCAAGATCGCTCCCAATTAATTAGCAACGATGCAACAACGTTCTAAAAACAGTAGGTATCGCTGCCCAAAGTGCTGTCAAAGCTCTGCCATTTCCATAGCGTATGTCCGTGAATCGTCAAAACTGCTACCTTACCGCTGTGACTTTAGCAGTGGTCATGGCAACAGTTTGGCGTTTTTGTCCTGACTAAGGAGTCTTTTCGCGTCTGGGTTCAGAAGGCCTATATATATGTTATGACGTCTTTAGGTCAGAGGGGGGCTCTGTTCTTGGACCTGCACTTTCAGACATTCCACACCTTACCTTCTCACAATTCATGACACAAATTCCCTCATTCATCTTACGCATAGAAGATTTGAAGACGAAGGAGATTTCAACATCGAAGATTTGAAGAATTTGTTGAAGCTTTTCAATGGGTTTTATCATCTCTTACTCTTGTCTTTTTGTTTCTAATATGTGTAACTAACTCCATACTAGGGAGTCAATGTGAACCTCTATGAAAACTCTTTGTTAGAATTGACTATATTTTCTTAATTCAAGTTTTGATTCATTCAATTCATTCTACGTCTCAATTCTTTGTTTGTGTTGATGCATGATCATACGTTGACATAAATTTAGGGTTTTGATAATTAAACAATTAAGTTTGGAGTGTTGATCTACATGTAACCTTAATTAATATTCAATTGAATGGGTAAAACTGATCTTAGCATTGATCTATGCAAGTAGGTTTTGGTTCTTTAGTTCTTGCACTTAATGGGTTCTCGGTTGTAGTTTGCGCCATTGATCTATGGGTAAATTATGATTGAGGATACTTGGTTCATCCTAGGATCATACGGTAACAATCATAAATAAGATAAGAACGAACCCTTAACTTGAGTTACATCTTTTATCAAAGTCAATTCGAAGCATTGAGTAAACGTAGTTGGGGAGCATTGACAACCTAGTCCTCTCACCTCTTAATCACATTCACATATTCTTGTTAACTGCTTTCTTAGTTTAATTTAGTTTTAGTTAATCATCAATCAATCAATCAATCTCAAATCTCTTGGATACTGTTAATTGCTTAGCTTTAATTAGAAGTAGTTATAATTGGTAAATCACTTTTCCTCGTGGGAACGATCCCTACTTGTCGCTGTACTTATCTCACGATTCGTGCACTTGCGAGTTAGGTTTTTATAACACGATTTTATACATCAATCCATCACCAAAAGTGACATATCCTTCTTCCTCCATAACAAGAGTCTCGAAGAAACTCTTGTTTCCTGTCATGTGCTTAGAGCACCCACTATCTAAGTACCAAAAATTAAAAGAATTTGCCTTCAAGGCTATTTGAACAACATGACAAATATTTTCATTCTTTCTAATCCACCTAGAAACAATATTAGCTTTCTTAGTGGTCTTTGGTATATGGGCTCTAGTTATCCTAGGATCATGCACATCAATTTTATCATTTCTAGGAACATGCATCTTGGCTATATTCTTTCTCTTTTCAATCATGTTTCGTGTTCTACACATTTTAATATATCGCAAGCAATTTGGTCTAATATGACCATCAAATCCACAAAAATGACATGTAGGAATAAAATAAGGAATCATACTGTTAGGTTGATAATTAGTGTTGGCATTAATTCCATATCAAAACGTGTTTTACTTGTAATGTTTAGTGGTTAGTAAATGAAGGATTTCGAAGACGAAGGACGTCTCAACCATTATTCGTTCAAGTTGCCGGCTTTTAAGAGTTTCGGACATTATCGGTCTACAAAGGTATTCAAAGACCTCTTATCTTTTACAAGGCTAGGCACACACTCACACATATCATTCTTGTGTGTCCCTTCATGATGCGGCAGATCAACTGGCATTAGATTATTTGGAGGGGTGGGATTTGAAACAAGCCAAGTAAGGCTAAACCCGGGCGACGGAATCAGAATGACTTGAAATTTTGACAGCTGATGCGTTTCGGCGTTTCCGGAACTACTACGCAGCTTTGCTGCGTAAGCACGTCCTTTTTTAGCCAAATTCCGTCGTTTAGGCCTTGAAGTGGGCGTTTTTGCCGTTTTAGGAAAGTTTCGTTTTAGCAATAAATTGGGTTTCCCAATTCCGTTTTGACTTCCGTCAATTCTGGAGTGGTTAGGAGTCTCAACAGATTTAGTTTTTGCTTTAATCTCGTTTTTGCCTTTTTTGGTATTTTTTCCTTTTTAGGTCGTTTTTCTTGCTTTCCAAGGAATCCGATTAGGTTTAGGATTTATTTTGCTTTAAATAATGATGTAGGCCGAATTGGCCATTCAGCTTTTGATTTATAAAATTTTAGAGTTTTCTCTAATTATTCCAACTTCGGTATTCATCTTGAATCAACGAATTGAAGCCTAACTTTTCGGTATTTGTGCGCAAATCAATAGAACTTTAGTAGGTTGTTTCTAATCGTTTTACGCAGGTTTTTCTCGACAGAGCTTCCGCTACATCAGTTGGTATCAGAGCCAGGTTCGTTCGGGACGACATCATCATGCCGCCGAGAAGACGACCAGACCAGATTCCTGTAGACCTAGCCATCGAACGTGACCGTGTGATACAGTTGGAGCGACAGGTGGAGCAATTAACGGCGCAACTTGCGGCGTCAAGAGCCAACCAAAACCCGTTTCAGGCCTTACATCCTGAGACAAGTAGTGACGAAGTGGAAGGGGAACCGCGACCACGACGTCGACAGAGAGCGCCTGTGACAGATGACAGGGCTGACGACAGGGCTGATGACAGAATAGAAGATGTCAGGCGATGGGAGACAGGGATGCGGACAGAGGTGCCGGAATTCCGTGGAAGCATACAGCCAGAAGAGTTTCTGGAATGGATTGGAATCGCTGACGAAATTCTGGAATTCAAAAGAGTGCCTACGAATGAGAGGGTGGCATTAGTGGCCATGAGGTTTCGGGGAAGAGCTGCGGCTTGGTGGCAACAATTTAAACTCGCTAGGAATCGCGCAGGAAAGCCTAAACTTTCTGACTGGGAGAAGATGAAACGAAAGTTGCGTGAAGAGTTTTTACCTCACAACTTTACGAGATTGATGTACCAGAGGTTGCAAAATTTGCGTCAAGGTATGAGGTCTGTTGATGAATATACAACCGAATTCTATGAGTTGTTGGTGCGAAACGATATAGAGGAGACACAGGATCAGTTGGTGTCGCGCTACTGTGGTGGGTTGCGTACACAAATCCTTGATATGGTGAATCTTTTCGATCTAGTGACTGTAACTGAGGCGCATCAGAGGGCTTTACAATTGGAGAAGACATTGTCGCGAAAATCTAATAGTGGACAGACGCTAAATTTCGGAGGAGGAATGGGCAGTCGAAACAGAGCAAGTAGTTCCAGCGAAAATACTGGAAGTCGACCAGGTGTTAGTGCTAGCAGTGGTTCATATTCTGGTCCACGAAACCCAACAAACAACGTTCAAACTCCCAGGGCAACCACGGGCGGATTTCGGTGTTTTGGATGTGGAGAAACGGGTCACAGGTTGTCTGAGTGTCCAAGGCCAGCAAAGAGGGTGTTATTTATTGACCCGGCAGAATTTAATGAAGAAGATGCGAAAATAGTTGAAGAACCACAATCAGAAGCAGAGGAAGTGAGTGAAGAACTGGTAGATGGTGACACTGGAACGATGTTGATGGTGCGACGTACCTGCTTGGCCCCGAGAACTGGAGAAGGAGAGTGGCTGCGAAATAACATCTTTCAGTCTACTTGTACCATCCTCGGTAAGGTGTGTCGATTTGTCATAGACGGGGGAAGTTGTGAGAATATTGTGTCAGTCGAAGCGGTACGAAAGTTAGGGGTGACGACAGAAAAACATCCAAAACCATATCGGCTAGCTTGGTTGCAAAAAGGGGGAGAGGTGACTGTATCGCAGCGGGCGCTAATTTCGTTTTCAATGGGAACCAACTACAAGGATCAGATGTGGTGTGATGTGGTGGACATGGATGCATGTCACTTACTGTTAGGGAGGCCGTGGCAATATGATAGAAAAGTGTATCATGATGGGTTTAAGAATACCTATTCTTTCGTTTTCCATGAAAAAAAAATTGTGCTCCTACCAAGCAAACCATCTGAGAAGATTAAGGCGCATGGCGATAATACTAACCTGTTATCATATGCAAAATTCGAGTTGGAGATAAAGGAAGCAGAAACGGTGTATGTGTTAATGGGAAAAGAAACACAGGCTGAGATGGAGGTTCCTAGTGCGGCAGCTCCTCTGATTTCGGAGTTTGCTGATGTGTTTCCGGAAGAATTACCTGAAGGACTACCACCTCTACGTGACATTCAACATCATATCGACCTAGAGCCAGGAGCTATGTTGCCAAACAAACCCCATTACAGAATGAGTCCCACTGAGCACGAGGAGTTACGAAGACAGGTTGAGGAACTTCAGTCAAAGGGGCATATCCGTGAGAGTCTAAGTCCATGTGTTGTTCCCGCCTTGTTAATTCCCAAGAAAGATGGAACATGGAGGATGTGTGTCGACAGTCGTGCAATTAATAAGATCACAGTAAGGTATCGCTTTCCAATTCCGAGACTAGATGATTTATTAGATCAATTGAGTGGAGCACATGAGTTCACCAAATTGGACCTGAAGAGTGGGTATCATCAAATTCGTATTCGACCTGGGGATGAATGGAAGACAGCGTTCAAGACGCGAGAGGGGTTATATGAATGGCTAGTCATGCCATTTGGGTTGTCCAATGCACCTAGCACCTTCATGCGAGTGATGAACCAAGCTCTTCGACCATTTATCGGTAAGTTTGTTGTTGTTTACTTCGATGATATCTTAATTTACAGTGCAAACCCCAAGCTGCATCTTCAGCACATTCGGGAAGTGTTATGTGTGTTGCGTAGAGAAAAATTTGTTGCTGCAGCCAAGAAGTGTGTTTTCATGACACCAAAGGTGTTATTTTTGGGATATGTTATTTCTGGAGAGGGTCTACAAGTGGATGAGTCCAAAATAGTGGCAGTGAGGCAGTGGCCGCGACCGAAAACAATTATTGAGGTACGGAGTTTCCATGGCTTGGCATCATTCTACCGCCGGTTCATCCCGCACTTTAGTAGCATTATGGCACCTGTCACTGAGTGTATGAAAGGAGTCAAGTTTCAGTGGACAACCGAAGCTGAAGAAGGTTTTCAGCAAATCAAAGAGAAATTGACAACAGCCCCTATACTCGTTCTACCAGATTTTTCTCAACCGTTTGAGCTGCATAGCGATGCTTCCAAGGTGGGCATCGGAGCTGTTTTGAGTCAAGGAGGGAAACCGGTGGCATATTTCAGTGAGAAACTGTCGGGGTCTCGAGTACGTTATAGCACTTATGACGTAGAATTCTATGCTGTGGTTCAAGCGGTTAAACATTGGCGACATTACTTATTCCACCGAGAATTCATCCTATACACTGATCATGATTCATTGAGACACCTCCACAGTCAAGAAAAAATTTCTTCCCGGCATGCTTCATGGTTAGCTTACCTTCAACAGTTTACATTCGTCTTGAAGCACAAAGCAGGTGTTACGAACCGGGTGGCTGATGCCCTGAGCCGAAGGGTCACTCTGTTATCAACAATGGTTGTCCAGGTTCCAGGTTTTAACTCTTTTCGTGATTTATTTGATTCGGATCCACACTTTTCAGAGATAATGGCTGCTGTTCGAGAGGGAAGAAATTCGGAATTTGTATTGGTCGATGGGTTCTTGTTTCGGGGAAACCAACTTTGTATTCCCGAGTGTAGTTTGCGTCTGCAAATTATTAAGTAAATACATGGGGCGGGTCACGTGGGCAGAAATCGCACGCTTCAGTTAGTTAAGGCATCGTACTTTTGGCCCACAATTCGGAAAGAAGTAGAGAGATATGTGGAACGTTGTCGGGTTTGTCAAGTGTCCAAAGGGAAAGCGACTAATGCTGGGTTGTACAGGTCTTTACCGATTCCTACTCAACCTTGGACGGACTTGAGCATGGATTTTGTTTTGGGACTGCCTAGAACCCAACGAGGATGTGATTCCATCTATGTAGTGGTTGACCGATTTTCCAAGATGGTTCATTTTATCCCGTGCAAAAAAACTACTGATGTTGTCAAGGTTGCCCAATTATTCTTTCGAGAGATTTATCGCCTTCATGGTTTACCTTCGTCAATTGTTTCTGACAGGGACACTCGATTCCTCAGTCACTTCTGGCGGAGCCTTTGGAAGATGGTCAAAACGAGGTTGGATTTCAGCAGTGCTTATCACCCGCAAACTGATGGGCAGACGGAGGTGGTGAACCGAGCGCTCGGAGACTTGCTGAGATGTCTGGTAGGAGAAAATGTTCGGTCATGGGACCTGAAGTTGAGCCAAGCCGAATTTGCCCACAACCATGCTGTCAATAGGAGTACCGGCTTCAGTCCTTTTCAGGTAGTGTACTCACTGGTTCCTCGAAGCCCCATAGACCTGATTCCTCTACCTAGCAAGACTAGAGTTCATGGGAAAGCTGAAGATTTCGTTCAAGGGTTACAAGAGGTTCATAAGCAAGTGCAAGAGAATTTGTTGCAGTCAGTAGAGAAATACAAGCTAGCCGCGGACAAGAAAAGGCGTCATTTGGAGTTTGAGGTGGGCGATTTTGTGTGGGCAGTCCTCACGAAGGACAGGTTTGCTGTGGGGGAGTATAACAAACTTGCTGCTAAAAAGATAGGCCCGCTGGAAATTGTGGAAAAAATTAATCCTAATGCGTATCGCCTGAAACTTCCCAGCCATATTAGAACTCATAATGTCTTCAATGTCAAGCATTTGATTCCTTTCCATGGCGACTCCTCTGATGACAATACCGTGACAAATTCGAGGACGAATTTTCTCCAACCTGGGGAGAATGATGCGGCGGATCAACTGGCATTAGATTATTTGGAGGGGTGGGATTTGAAACAAGCCAAGTAAGGCTAAACCCGGGCGACGGAATCAGAATGACTTGAAATTTTGATAGCTGATGCGTTTCGGCGTTTCCGGAACTACTACGCAGCTTTGCTGCGTAAGCACGTCCTTTTTTAGCCAAATTCCGTCGTTTAGGCCTTGAAGTGGGTGTTTTTGCCGTTTTAGGAAAGTTTCGTTTTAGCAATAAATTGGGTTTCCCAATTCCGTTTTGACTTCTGTCAATTCTGGAGTGGTTAGGAGTCTCAACAGATTTAGTTTTTGCTTTAATCTCATTTTTTCCTTTTTTGGTATTTTTTCCTTTTTAGGTCGTTTTTCTTGCTTTCCAAGGAATCCGATTAGGTTTAGGATTTATTTTGCTTTAAATAATGATGTAGGCCGAATTGGCCATTCAGCTTTTGATTTATAAAATTTTAGAGTTTTCTCTAATTATTCCAACTTCGGTATTCATCTTGAATCAACGAATTGAAGCCTAACTTTCCGGTATTTGTGCGCAAATCAACGGAACTTTAGTAGGTTGTTTCTAATCGTTTTACGCAGGTTTTTCTCGATAGAGCTTTCGCTACATCACTTCATGATTTTATTTCATTTACATTTCACTTTCACACACTTAGCAAAATATGTTCATGCATTCACATTTAGTTAATAAACTTTGTGTTTTGCATTTTCTAGGACTATGTCCGGAAACTAGCATATGTGTGTGTATTTGTGTTTGTATGTTTCCGTATTTTGTGTTTAGGACTTGAAAAGCTATTTGAAAAGGTAGCTTGATTATCATTCCAATTGAAACTCAATTTGTGGACTTATGTTGACTAGATTTTATGATTCTAGGTTTTACATTTGTTTGTGAGTTGTATTGTGATTAGAATGGCATCTTAGGTTGTTTGATACTTAATTGAATTAATTTTGTGTTAAAATGACTTTGAGATTTGATTTGGTCCTTTGATTGAAGAAATCAAGGATTTGTGTATTTGTGTATTTGTTTGTGATTTAGAGAATATAGGTTTTGATTGATGTAAATCTCAAAACCTTGCTCTATATTTTTGTCTAGTATATTAATTGATTTTAATCTCATATATCTAGCATTTAATTGTATATTGATAGCATCTTGAATCTTGTACTTCATGAACATATTATGATTCAAGTGTTGTGTATGTGAATGAGACTTTAAGTGTATGTGTTAGGTGTTTCACATGCTTAGGTTTCTATTCTCTTATTATTGCATTTAGACTTGATTACTTGTGATTTCACATGTTTAGGTCTACTTGTGCCATAGGATGTATTGATCACATGTTCTATGTTGATTTGATTGTTTGCATCATTTGCATTCACATGATCACACTAGGAAGTCCTTGTAAAAGGCAAGAAGTCTTGGCTAGAGTCGGGGTGACTTGGATAGCCAAGCAAGAAGACTTGCCTAGAGTCGGGATGACTCGGATAGGTAAGCAAGGAGTCATGGCTAGAGTCGGGAGGACTCGGATAGTCATGCATGGGAGGCTCCCTAGAGGCAAGAGTGCCTTGGATAGGGAGTTGGCTAATATATTGGTAGGCCTAGGCGTATGGTTAGACATAGAGTCCGATAGAGCGGGGTACACGGGAGGTGTATGCACTCTTGAGGAATTTCTAATCTACCATCGATGTTGGTTGAGTGTGTTGTCCAATATATGGTGGTTCCGCATCGTTGAGGGATTTCATACTTTCCAATAGGGTTAGGTAGGCTTAGACTTCACTAGGTTGGGTGAGCTAAAGATTGGTCACTTTGTGAATGTTCTATGTTTACTTTCCAATAATATAGTACCCAATGGTTGTAGTTCAACCCGTGGATGTTTCCTCCTTGGAGGTTTTACCACGTTAAAAAATCCCTTGTGTTTATTCTTTCTATCTTTTCTCTTATATTTTAATTGTATTTTTTTATTGTCTTGATTCATAATATTCACTTGTGATGTATTGTGAACCAAGTCTTTGTATAGTGTGATTAGTGTATTCATTCTATAGATCAATTTGTATCTTTGATTCTTTTGTATATTGTAATATTTGTTTAGTGACATTTTGATCACTCTTGTAACACATTGAACATCTTATGAAATACAAGCTTATATTGTTGTTATGTTTATTTGATATTTTACCTCACATGACTTGTTGATATACTTAGACATTTCTCTTATGATTGTGTCATCGTATTGTCTATGTATGTCTACCTTGGCTTATTGTGTTGTGTGTAAGGCTACCTTGAGGGACAAACGGATGTTTGTTCAAGGGTTTGAAAAAAGGTGTAAAAACCTATTCACCCCCCCTCTAGGTATGCTTTAAGCAATTTAACTTCGTTTGTGTACATTCACATACCTTGTCCTTGTGCATGCATGAAAGCTTGTCCATGTCTTTGTGGTTGAATGGGTTCAATCCATCTTCGTTGTTGAACCAGTCTAGCTTGCTTCCTAGCTTGAGGTTGCATGGTTGGTCTCTTTCCTTTGTGAGCCAATTGTTAAGGAATGTTGACTTGGATGACCCTAGAGGGTTGAGCTTGAGGTTGCCTTCTTGGCACCACCTTCACTTGTGCACTATTTGAACATTGTCCTAGTTCTAACTTCTTCCTAGGAGTTTGCACCGATGAAGCTTTTTGGTTCCCTAAACTCTTGACAAATATGGTCTTCTTAGAAATGGAGGTCTCCTTGCCATCTTCAAATCCAAGACCCCTCTTGTCATACGGATTCTTTCCAACACTAAGAATATGATCAGGCTTTTGTGTGCTAGAGGCCGTCCTAGTCATAGATTCTTTAATCTCTTCAAGCTCTCTCATTAAACCTTCTTCATTCCCCTTAGATAAGTCTAACTTCTTTATTAGCTTATCTTCTATCTTCTTAAGTCTTTCCACTTGTTCATTTAAGTGGTCATTATGAGATGAAAGTTCAAGATTCTCTTCTCTCAATCTTTGAATCTTTCTCGTGCTCTTGATTACTAAATCATTAAACTCGGCATGGTATTTAGCAAGCACCTTTTTCTCTACAAAACCATTTATGGAGTTAGATGAGGAATCACTTTTTCCTTCACTTGAGTCATTTTCCTCTTGACTTATTTCCTATTTTTCACTAGCACTTTTGCTCTTGTGGGAGGAAGCAAAGGCTAGGAAGTTAGCAATGAGTTCTTCATCACTTGAAGACTCATCTCCCTCATTGGAGTCATCACTACTACCACTCCATGTGGCGGCCATCACTTTACCCTTCTTCTTGTCATTGTGATTAGCACATTCGGGGGCAAAGTGACCTATGCCACCACACTCGAAGCATCGGACCCCTTTCCTTTCGGTCCTTTCTTGCCCAGGTTCAAACTTCTTGAAATGACCCTTTTTCTTCAAATCTTGACCTTTTGATCCAAAGCCCTTTCTCCCGAACTTCATAACCTTGTTGAACATTTTTACAAATAAGGCAAGGTCTTCGTCCGAGTCAATCTTCTTTGCCTCATTTTCATCCTTGGAAGCTTTTAAAGCAATTCCTTTTCGCTTTTTAGGAGGTGTAGAGCTAGGAGCCTTCCTAGACTCATAGGTGAGGAGTCTTCCAATAACCTCGCTCGGCTTCATGTCCATATATCCACTATTTTCTTCTATAGCCGTCACCTTTGATTCGAACCTATCGGGGAGAGATCTCATGATTTTCTGCTTGACTCTCCTATCTGAATACAAGTCTTCGAGTTGGTGACTTTGATTAACGATATCCATCAATTTGATTTCAAAATCATTGAAGCATTCATCCTCTCCCATCCTAAGTAACTCGAATTGAGTTGGAGGACTTGAAGCTTGGATTCCTTCACCACCTCGGTTCCTTCATGTGCAACTTGTAAGATATCCCAAGCCACTTTCGCGATTTGAGAGTTCTGAATTAGCTTATACTGATTTTCATCCATTGCACAAAGGATGGCGTGCATCGCCTTCCTATTCCACTTTGAAGCCTCAAACTCTTGCGCGCTCCATTGCGTCTTAGGCTTCAATACTTCTTCTCTTCCACCATCGGGAGTCATCATGCTAAATTGAAAGTATACAAACATAGTTAAATTGCTTAAGGCATACCTATGTGGGGGGGTGAATAGGTTTTTACACCTTTTTTCAATCCCTTGAACAAACTTTTGTTTGTCCCTTAAGGTAGCCTTACATACAACAAAATAAACCAAGAAAGACATACATAGACAATATGATAATGTAATCATGTAAACAAGGTCTAAGTATATCACCTAGTTGTGTGAGGTATAAGAACAAATAAACAAAACAACAAAGAAAGCTTGTATTTCAATAGATGTTCAATGAGTTACAAGAGTGATCAAATATCACTATACAAAAATTACAATATACAAAAGAATCATATATACAAAAATGATCAAAAGAATGAATACACAAATCACACTTTACAAATACTTGCTTCACTATACATCACAAGTGAGTAATATGAAATAATATAATAACATACACAAATAAAATATAAAAGATAGAGATAGTAAGAATTAACACAAGAAATTTTTTTAACGTGGTAAAACCTCCAAGGAGGAAACATCCACGGGTTGAAATACAACCATTAGGGTACTATATATATTGGATGATAAAAATAGAGAATCCACAAAGTGACCAATCTTTAGCTCACCCAACCTAGTGGAGTCTAAGTCTACCCAACCCTATTGGAAAGTATGAGATCCCTCAATGATACGAAACCACCATATATTGGACAACACACAAAACCAACATCGATGGAAGATTAGAAATTCCTCAAGAGTGCATACACCTCCCGTGTACCCCGCTCTTTCGGAGTCTATGTCTAACCATACGCCTAGGCTTTCCAATATAATAGCCAACTCCCTATCCAAGGCACTCTTGCCCCTAGGAAGCCTCCCATGCATGACTATCTAAGTCCTCCCGACTCTAGCCATGACTTCTTGCTTACCTATCCAAGTCATCCCGACTCTAAGTAAGTCTTCTTGCTTGGCTATCTGAGTCATCCCGACTCTAACCAAGACTGCATGCCTTTTACAAGGACTTCCTAGTGTGATCATGTGAATGCAAATAATGCAAACAATCAATTTAACATAGAACATGTGATCAATACATTCCATGGTACAAATAGACCTAAACATATGATATCACAAGTAATAAAAGTCTAGATGCAAAATACAAGAATAAAACCTAAAGCATGTGTAAACACCAAACACATAAGCTCAAAGTCTCATTCACACATACAACACTTGAACAAAATGTATTTATGAAGTACAAGTTCAAGATGCTATCAACATACAATAAAATGCTAGATACATGAGATTAAATCAATCAATATTCTAGCCAAAAATATAGAGCAAGGATTCAAGATATAAATCAATCAAATCCTAGATTGCTCTAAAATACATACAAATACAATAATCCTAGATTTCATCAATCAAAGGATCAAATCAAATCTCAAGGTCATTTATCACAAAATTGATTCAATCAAGTCACAAACAACCTAAGATGCCATTCTAATCACAATACAACTCACAAACATGTGAAAAACCTAGAATCATAGAAACTAGTCCACATTTGTCTCTAAATAGACTTTTGATTAGAATGATTATGAAGCTATTTTTCTTAATAGCTTTCACAAAACATAAACATAGATATAGAAGAAGAAACCCCAAGCAAATTGAAGGTTTAAAAGAAAGAAACCCCATAGATAAGACCAATACCTTGGATTCACAAGCTGGTTCGGACTTCTATGTGGAACCACCAGAAAAATCAATCAAACAGCCACCAAACCACTTAGAAAAGGTAAAGAACTCGATTACGAACGTTCTCCAACTTGAATCACTCAAATCCAACTTCGTATGAAGAAGTTATGGTGTTTGGAAGATGAGAAAATTTGGGAGAAAAAATCTGACGGGAATTTTCAATTTCTCTTCTTGAAAAAAAAAATGGAGGGAATGAAGGGAAATAAAAAGGAGAGAGAAGGCAATTTTTGGCCAATCACAAGGGGCCACGTCAGCCCAGCGCCGTAGGGGGTGCGTGGGCCACACGGGGGCAGAACGCCCCTCTGACCATGGGGCCCACGGCTTGGGCCACATGTGGCCTCTTGGCCACTTTCACCCTCACGCGCTCCCTCACATTCTTCAGCCGTATCTTGGGCATCCGAACTCCGATTTCGAATCCGTTTTCGGATTACGAACCATGACTCCCTCACGCACGACAAAGACTATACAACTTTGAAAAATGGTTGAGAAATCATCTCAGAAAACAACGATGAAGTCAACTCAACGAATGAGAACGAAAAGTAGCGTAGCTACATCGTTTGGACTCGAAATTAAATGAATGAGTAACTGAAATGACCGGAACTCAATAAGGAATCATAATAGAGCATATTCAAGTCCAAATATAAAAATACGGAAACATATAAACACAAAAATACACACATATGCTATTTCCTAGACATAGTCCTAGAATATGCAATAAGCAAAGTTTGTCAAGATAGTATAAATGCATGAGCATATATTATCAAGTGTGTGAAAGTGATATATAAATGATATTTAACCATGAAGGAACACACAATGATGCCATGTGTGTGTGTGTGCCTAGCCTTGTAAGAGATATGAGGTCTTATATTACCTTTGATGATCAATAAAGCACATATCTCTTTGAAGCCGGCATTTTGCATGAATTGTGGCCAAGACTTTCTTTGTCTTCATAAATCTTCAAAATATGGACCACTAAACATTACAAAAGAAACACATTTTGATATGAAATTTATGCCAACACAAACTATAAACCTAACAATCTCCCCCTTTGGCAAATTCCATGTCAAAACCCCTAAACATATACTAAAACAATTACAAAGAAAATTTGGTCACAATGAGTACAATGAGTTACACATATAGACACAAATTAAAACAACAAGTCTTGAACTTCATTTTGGTCTTCTCTTGATGTTACCTAAAATACACTTGAAAGCACAAGAATATCCAAGAGACAACACATATGGCAATATACAATCTTAGGCAAGAAAATAAAAACATTTAAGTTCAAATGGATCATGTATGCTCCCCCTTAATACATACTATCCAACAAAGCATTCTTAGCCAAGATTCAACAAAAAAATATTACATGCCATAAGGTTCAAACTTGATACCAAATATACTAAAACAAAAAGAAATAAAATGAGACTAAGCATGCTAGATATCTCCCACATCTCTCATATTTCTCCCCCTTTTTGACATGATATGAAGCCAAAGGGAAAGAGTAAGAAAATATACCTCAAGGAACTCTCTAGCCACTTGTGCCACCAAGGAAAGTATTACGGTTTGATGATCTCGCATAATGCTTTGTTGTAGTTGCTTTTCCTTCCAATTCTTTGATCCTCACATCTTGTACAACAATTTTGGCACTAAGATCTTCAATCTTCCTTTGTGACGCCTCAATCAATCTTCGTGACTCTTCAACCTCAATCTTCAATTGCATAGCCCAACTTGGAAGTGTAGGTGAACAAGGAATATGGCTAGAATCAAGAGATTCACTAAATAGCCTAAAAGTATCACATGACTTTCCTTTTTCCTTGTATGACATGCTTGTCACACGTTTCTCACTTAACTTTTCCAAGGGAGGAAGTATCACATCATCATCAAGAGACTTCACTCATTTAGCTAAGCATAATGAAGTAATAAATCCCGGAAAAGCTAATTTCTTATCCAATCGACTTGTGCAAGCCGCAATCTCAATTTGTTCCACAAGCAATTCACCAAGGTTTATAGGTTTGTTAGTCACCAAGGCATACACAATCTTGATTTTATCTCTATTAAGCTCGGAAGCATTAGTAGAAACAACAAGATTGGAGCAAACAACATCAAAGAAATCCGACTCAATATCATAGGGCAAGTCTAGAAATTCATTCAACTTCCTAGCACAAACTCTAAAAACAACTTTTCTTATGTCCAAAATGGCACTAGTCACGGTAGAACTTTATTTGTAAACATGATAAAATTCTCTAACCATGGTCTCATTAGAAACTCCTAACATGTCAATCCAAGAGTCCCAATTTCTATCCATAAGCACCTTATAAACATAAGAACCATCACAAGAGTTCAAATCTATACCTCTTTCTTGAATGATCTTCTTGCAACCAAATATTCCCAAATCCTTCACATTGTTGGCTTTGGAAACCTTGGAAGAAAGTGAAGGTTTAGACTTGTCAACGGGAATAGAAGAAACGTTACCACCAACCTTCTTCGCCTTACCCATGATCTTGTAACACAAAAACACTAAAAACAAAAAGTGAGAGGAAACATAGAAACAAATTAGTAACCAATAAACATATACAAAGGCAAAACATTATATTCAACAAATCATCATGCATATAAGAATTTATCATAGCATCTCCATGATTTATCAAAAATAAGAATAATGCCAACAAACAATAACCTTGAAGAACATGTCATAAAAGAGAACAAAAATTTAGCATATTATGCTCCCCCTTGACAAGTGCCTCATCTAAAATCAAAATAGACAAATGTTCACAAAAATCACCATACAATCACATCATAAGCAATTTTATTAGATTTGCAAATAAGCTTCACATATCTAAGAGAGTTACATCAAGATTTTCAATCACTCTCATATGTCATCGAAAATTGCTAAAGTATCAAAATACTAAATAAGCAAAAGTGAGTGTGTGAAGATTTTGCTTCAAGTATATGAAAAGAAGTAGTTTGATAATCAAGCATGCAAACACTTTCAACATCTATTCATCTTAGGCCTTTCCATAAAAAGGTCAAACCGGTTATCATCCAAAATTTTGCTTATAAAGAGAATAGATATCAACATGAAACTAAATATAGCACGGTGTGTATAAAGCTATCTAGAGGGGGGGTGAATAGATTTTACGCTTTTTACCCAATTTTTCGTGTTAGTCAAAATTACGAATTTACCCTCAAGATAATATAAATAAGCAAGTGTAATATGGTGCGGAAATTTAAATCAACACTTGATTTTTACGTGGAAACCCTCACGGGAAAAACCACGGGCTATGTAAGTAAGCCACACTCGAACCTCGAATCCACTAAATGTGCAAACGATTACAACCTAATCCCGGAAGTAATCACACACCTACCTAATCCCGGTATGAGTGAACCTAGTCCAATTTGCTTGTGATCTAAGCAACCTAATCCCGATTGCTACACACAAGACTTACCTTCTCTTGAAGAGAATACAACCCTAAGTGAATATGTGAAAATATCCAAAATGCAACATAGAGCAAGGGAAACCCTATATGCTTATCTAAGATGATTAATATGCAATTAAGAACAATCCTAGATATCAAAACTAAATGACATGTCAATTAGTTAAGCTAATCAATATCAAGCACAAAACCTAATATGCTAGCACAATACAACTTCTCAAACATACATCATACTAATCTCAATTTTGTATCTAAAGCATACAAAATAACAATCAAGTAATTAATTGAGATTGCTAGATAAATTAAACACAAAATATGTAAGATATTAGTGAAAAGCTTACCAAGCAAAGTATGAAGAAGATTCCATGCAAGATGACATCTAGATGATCTATGATGATGCTAGATGATGATTGATGATCATGAAATTGTGTTTGAGTAATTAAAAATGAGTTCTTTGTGTATTTTTCTTCTCTTGAAAAATATCCTAAGTATGAAGCATGAATAAGAACTCTTGTAAATGACCTAAAATCAAGTTAGCATATATATAGAGGCCATAAGTGAAGTGAGGTCGTTTTGAAATTTCGCTAGAAAAACACTCTGTGCGCTGGTGGACCTGCGCTGGTGGACCAGCGCAGGACCAGCGCACAAACCAATTTTGGCTTGAGCGCTGGACGTCAGGCGCTGCCACCAGCGCCAGTCCAGCGGCGCCAAACTGGGCGGCCGGCGCTGGTCCACACCAGCGCACGACCAGCGGCGCTCCACTGGGCGATTTGCACCGGTGAGCGGCGCTGGTCGACCGGCGCTGGTGGACCAGCGCACAGCCCCAAAATTGTATCCCACAAGCAATTTTGCAAGGGGTACAAAGTTAAACAAAATGCATCCTAAAAGCCTAAATGCTATGATGTTTTCAACACAAGATGCAATCATAAAATCAAGCAAGAAGAGATGTAAATAATCATTTATGCACAACAAAAAGAAACACAACATACAAAGATTAAACATATGCATGAGTTGTGAGTGTGTGCAACTATCTCTTCAAGACAAGAAAGCACTTAGAATATTACCTTTGGTGCTTGTCAATAATGAGGTCTTCAAAGGGCCTAATGCACTAATAACAACATCTAAACTACCCTTACAAAGGATCCCCATTTATGGTTTGATCACGAAATAAGCCAATTAAAAACAACGGGAATCCTTACAATCTCCCCCTTTGGCTATTTCGTGACAAAACCATCACTCACATTGATTCCTCACAAAAAAAAATAGAAACTACGGGATTACAATAATATTCTACATTACAAAGAGATAAGAAATGCAACTTGAAGTCTTCAATCCTCTTGTAGAATAATCAATCCCTGAAAAGAGTTTCTAACATTTCCAATTCAAGAAAAGTGTGAGATTAATCATGTGAGAGCAATACCAAGCATTTGCATTTCTAGAATTTAGGCACAACATTACCAAATGTATGCAATGAATGATAAATGCAATGCTCCCCCTCAAAGGGTTACTCCCCCTCAATGTTTTATCTCCCCAAAGTGCACAATTAGCTTCTCTATTTTGCAACTCCCCTTACCATTTCCTACTCCCCCTTTTTGTCATGATATAGGCAAAGGAGTAGTCCCCAACCGGGTCACTCAAAGCAACGAGAGATAGAAGCATGCAAGATATGCATATACATATAAGTCACTTTATGCACTTCAATTAATTTGAGAGAAACAAGGAGATTTATTTGAGAAAATGTGTGAATCCAACATGCTTTGCATACAAGACATATAGCATTCAAGTCCAAAATACAATGGTATTTGGCAAAGCAAATGACAAAGGTTTCTAATTCGAATTCAAACCAATTTCACCAATGTCATGGGAAAAGCAAGGATATAGAGATTATTGATTTTAATTTAAGAGTAACTATATCCAACTTTATAAGCGAAACATGGCATGAGCGACTTTGCACCCTATTAGATTTTTCCGGATAAGATATCCGTATGATAGTAACCATGTTCAACTAATAAAGAAAGAGAGACATTTGGAATGTAAATTCCTTTGAACGGATACAAGATCCTTTATTCATTTTGAGTCTCATAAGCTTTCACACAAGTTTTGCATTTTTAAGAATATGCAATCATCAATTCATGCTTTTCATGTGAGCATGTTGTATGAATTTCATGCTTTTTCATTTAGCATTAGCATGTTATTTAAGAAACATCATGTCATGGAGATAACTATAGGTCATTCACATCATACTTCCTATGTAAATCTCCTAGTCCAAAAATGCATGTTTGAACATAAATATGACATGGATTGTAAACAAGCAAGGTTCACACTTATAGAATTGAAAACATATATACATATGTACAACCAAGCTTACTCAAGCAATTAAAAGAAGAGGCATAAGTTATTTCAAATTTTTTGCAAGATACAAGAATGCAAAATAGCTCTCTTTGCTTGAGTTCCCCATATGGGGTCAATCATAGAACATCACTCCACAAGACATATCCCAATAGATCTACTAAGAGTTTTAAATCGAGTAGCATCTAAGGGTTTAGTAAATAAGTCCGCAAGTTGATCATTAGTACCTACATGTTCAAGTACTATGCATTTATTTTCAACAAGCTCTCTAATGAAGTGATGGCGGATGTCAATATGCTTAGTTCTAGAATGTTGAACCGGATTCTTGGAAATATTAATAGCACTCATGTTATCACAAAAGAGAGTGAGAGTACCTTGGTTGAATCCGTAGTCTACAAGCATTTGCTTCATCCATAGGAGTTGTGTGCATCCACTCCCCGCGGCTATGTACTCGGCCTCGGCCGTGGACAAGGAAATCGAGTTTTGCTTCTTGCAAAACCAAGACACCAAGTTGTTGCCTAGAAAGAAGCAACCGCCCGATGTGCTCTTCCTATCATCACAATTTCCTGCCCAATCCGCATCACTAAAGCCAACTAGACTAGCATTAGTGTCAAAAGAGTACCAAATCCCATAGTTGGATGTCCCATTCACATAGCGAATGATCCTCTTCACGGAAGAGAGGTGGGACTCCTTAGGATCCGCTTGGTACCTAGCACACACACCCACACTAAAAGATATATCGGGCCTACTTGCGGTCAAATAAAGCAAGCTACCTATCATGCCACGATATAGAGTTTGTTCCACACTTTTACCACTAGCATCCTTGCTTAGCTTCAAAGTGGTACTCATGGGTGTATCACAATGTTTGGCTTTCTCTAAACCAAACTTCTTCACTAGGTTCTTAGCATATTTGGCTTGGGTTATGAAAATCCCATCATGCATTTGCCTAATTTGCAAACCTAGGAAGTAACTAAGCTCACCAACAAGACTCATCTCAAATTCAAGAGACATGACATCAACAAATTGTTGGACTTTGGTGTTGTTGGTGGAGCCAAAAACTATATCATCAACATATATTTGAGCTATGAAAAGCTCATCATTATCTCTCTTGATGAATAGTGTCTTGTCAACACTACCTCTTGAGTAGTTGTTGTCAACAAGAAATTGAGTGAGGCGCTCATACCAAGCCCTCGGTGCTTGTTTCAACCCATAAAGTGCCTTCTTGAGGCGATAAACATGATTGGGGTGGTGTGCATCCACAAACCCCTTAGGTTGTTCAACAAACACTTCCTCTTGCAAGAAGCCATTGAGGAAGGCACTCTTGACAGTCCATTTGGTGCAATTTGAACTTGTGCACACAAGAGATGGACAAGAGAAGCCTAATGGACTCTAAGCGGGCAACGGGAGCAAAAGTCTCCTCAAAGTCGATACCCTCAATTTGAGAGTACCCTTGTGCTACAAGTCTAGCCTTGTTCCGCACTATGTTGCCATCCTCATCGGATTTGTTCCTAAATATCCATTTGGTGCCTATGACATTAGTGGTCTTAGGCCTAGGAACTAGAGTCCAAACCTCATTCCTTTCGAATTGGTTTAGCTCTTCTTGCATAGCAAGAACCCAAAATTCATCATTTAAGGCTTCTTCAACCTTTTTGGGCTCAATTTGAGAGGTGTAGCATGTATAGCTAATAAGATTAGCAAGTTGACGTCTAGTCCTAACACCCTCATTAACCTCTCCAATGATATCTTCTTTATCATGGAGTTTCCTAACCCATGGAGCGGGTTCTTTAGAGTCCAAGAGAGGAACTCTATCAATAGGTTGTGTGTCATTATTGTTGACATTAGATGTCCCAACATTAGGTGACACCACAACCTCCTCCAAAGGAGAATCATCACTAAAAATAACCTCCTCCTCATGATCATTAGACTTGAGCCTAGTATCATCAAATACGACATTGGATGATTCCATAACACTTAGAGTCTTTAAATTGAAAACTCTATAGGCTCTACTATTTAAGGCATAGCCTAATAAAAATACCCTCATCACTCTTAGCATCGAATTTGCCAAGTTGATCACGGTCATTCAAAATGTAGCATTTGCTTCCAAAAGTGTGGAAGTAGCTAACATTTGGCCTCTTGCCTTTCCATAACTCATAGGAGGTGTTTCTAGTACCGGGCCTTAGGAACACTCTATTTCCTATATAGCAAGCCGTGTTGATGGCTTCGGCCCATAAGTTCCTAGGGACATTGTTGCTAAGCAACATCACTCGGGCCATCTCTTGGAGGACCCTATTCTTCCTCTCAACAACTCCATTTTGTTGAGGTGTCCTAGGAGCAGAAAATTCATGGGAGATGCCTAAACCATTACAAAAGGTTTCAAAGGTGGCATTCTCAAATTCTCTCCCATGGTCACTTCTAATCCGTTTAATGCTTTTAATATTAGAGTTCATTTCATTTTGAATTTTATTACAAAGCATTTTAAACTTATCAAAAGTTTCGGATTTTTCTCTAAGAAAATATGTCCATGTGAACCTAGAGAAATCATCAACACAAACAAAAATGTATCTCTTTCCACCCAAACTTTCGGTTTGCATGGGACCCATGAGGTCCATGTGGAGAAGCTCAAGTGGCTCCTTGGTGGTGAGATACTTACCCTTTTTGTGCATGCTTTTAGTTTGCTTTCCTTGTTGGCAAGGTCCACAAATACCATTGGCTTTCTTCCCAAGCTTAGGGAGGCCACGCACACAATTGAACTTTCCAAGGGTCCGTAGATCCCTAAAGTTCATGTGGCCAAGTCTTTCATGCCACAACTCAATTTGCTCATCCATGGACACATGATTAGATACAATTCTAGCTTCAAGACAATAACAATTGTCGCTAGATCTCATGCCCTTCAACAAGGTTTGTCCATCAGGGTTTAAGGATAGAGCAATAATCTTTAGAGAACAAGACGGAATATCCTTCATCACTAAGATGTGAAATGCTAATTAAATTGGCTTTCAAGCCATCAACAAATAAAGCATTGGATAAGGAGGGTAATCCGGGAACGGAAATGGTTCCTTTCCCTACAACATTTCTTTTGGATCCATCACCAAAAGTGACATTTCCACCTTCCTCCATAACAAGAGTCTCGAAGAAACTCTTGTTTCCCGTCATGTGCCTAGAGCACCCACTATCCAAATACCAAAAATTAGAAGAATTTGCCTTCAAGGCTATTTGTGCAACATGGCAAACATTTTCATTCTTTCTAATCCACTTAGCAACAATTTTAGCTTTCTTAGTGGTCTTTGGTACATGTGCTCTACTATTTCTAGGATCATGCAAATCAATATTTTCTTTCCTAGAAACATGCATCTTGGCTCTATTATTTCTCTTTTCAATCATGCTTTGTTTTCTACACATTTTAATATATTGAAAGCAATTTGGTCTAATATGACCATCACAACCACAAAAGTGACAAATAGGGATGAAAAAAGGAATCATACCTCGCCTTTGTGCACGTCCATGTCTTTGTGGATAAGTGGGTTCAATCCATCTTCGATGTTGAACCGGTCTTGGTTGCTTCCAAGCTTGAGGTTGCATGATTGGTCTCTTTCCTTTGTGAGCCAATTTGGGAGGAGTGTTGGCTTGAGGAACCTTAGGAGGTTGAGCTTGAGATTTCCTTCTTGGCCCCATTTTCACTTGTGCATTAGAACTTTGTCCTATTTCTAACTTCTTCCTAGGAGGTTGCACAAATGAAGCTTCTTCGTTCTTCAAGCTCTTAATAAACACTGTCTTGTTAGAGGTTGAGATTTTCTTGCCATCTTCATACCCAAGACCTCTCTTGTCACTTGGACTCTTTCCAACACCAAGTAAATGGTCAAGCTTCTTGGTGCTAGAATCTATCCTAGCCAAGGACCCTTTAACTTCTACAAGTTCCCTCTTCAAGCCTTCTTCACTTCTCTTGGATAAGTCTAACTCCTCAATTAACTTATCCTCTCTCCTCTTCAATCTTTCCACTTGTTCACTTAAGTGGTCATTGTGAGCCGAAAGTTCAAGGTTTTCTTCTCTCAACCTCTCAATCTTTCTTGTGCTTTTAAGTGCTAAATCATTGAACTCGGCATGGTATTTAGCAAGCACCTTTTGCTCCACAAACTTCTTTTTGGAAATAGAAGAGGAGTCACTTTCTTCTTCACTAGAGTCAATTTCCTCTTGACTCAAATCTTCCTTTTCACTAGCACTTTTGCTCTTGTAAGAAGAGGCAAAAGCTAGGAAGTTAGCCATGAGCTCTTCTTCACTAGAAGACTCATCTTCCTCATTGGAGTCATCACTACTCCCACTCCATGTGGCGGCCATCACTTTACCCTTCTTCCTTTCATTGTGATTAGCACATTCGGGGGCAAAGTGACCAATCCCACCACACTCAAAGCATCGGACCCCTTTCCTTTCGGTCCTCTCTTGTCTAGGCTCAAACTTCTTGAAGGAATTCTTTTTCTTCAAATCTTGTCCTCTTGACCCAAATCCCTTCTTCTTCTTGAACCCCATAACCTTGTTGAACCTTTTCACAAATAAGGCAAGGTCTTCATCCGATTCATGCTTTGTCTCCTTTGCATCCTTAGATGCTTTCAAAGCTATTCCTTTAGACTTCTTAGGAGGAGTAGTGTTGCTAGGAGCCTTCCTAGACTCATATGCAAGGAGACGCCCAATTACCTCACTTGGCTTCATATCCATGTAGCCACTATTTTCTTCTATGGCCGTCACCTTTGATTCAAACCTATCGGGGAGAGATCTCATAATTTTTTGCTTGACTCTCCTATCCGAATAAGGGTCTCCGAGTTGATGGCTTTGATTTACTATGTCCATCAATTTGATTTCGAAGTCGTTGAAGCATTCATCCTCTCCCATCCTAAGTAACTCAAATTGAGTTTGAAGGACTTGAAGCTTGGACTCCTTCACCACCTCGGTTCCCTCATGTGCAACTTGAAGGATGTCCCATGCCACTTTGGCAATCTGAGTATTCTGAATAAGCTTGTATTGATTCTCATCCATTGCACACATAATGGCATGCATCGCCTTCCTATTCCACTTAGAAGCCTCAAACTCTTGTGCGTTCCATTGCGCCTTAGGCTTCAAAACATCTTGTCCTCCACCCGCGGGAGTCATCATAGGGAGATCATATCCGTCTTCCACCGCCATCCATGCACGGTCATGAATTTGGCATATGTAGGATTCCATCTTCCCTTTCCATTGGGAATAGTTCAAACCGGTGAGAAGTGGAGGCCTTGTGCTAGAAGCTCCTTCGTGGCCACCACCATTTCCACCGTTTCCACTCATAGTGTTTATGAATGAATGAAATGAATGCAAATGTATGAATAATCAAAAATCACACAAAATGCAAAACACACCAAAATAAGCAAGGATCACCTATGTATGTCTAGGAACCCGCTCTGATACCAATTGAAACTAAATATAGCACGGTGTGTATAAAGCTATCTAGAGGGGGGGTGAATAGATTTTACGCTTTTTACCCAATTTTTCGTGTTAGTCAAAATTACGAATTTACCCTCAAGATAATATAAACAAGCAAGTGTAATATGGTGCGGAAATTTAAATCAACACTTGATTTTTACGTGGAAACCCTCACGGGAAAAACCACGGGCTATGTAAGTAAGCCACACTCGAACCTCGAATCCACTAAATGTGCAAACGATTACAACCTAATCCCGGAAGTAATCACACACCTACCTAATCCCGGTATGAGTGAACCTAGTCCAATTTGCTTGTGATCTAAGCAACCTAATCCCGATTGCTACACACAAGACTTACCTTCTCTTGAAGAGAATACAACCCTAAGTGAATATGTGAAAATATCCAAAATGTAACATAGAGCAAGGGAAACCCTATATGTTTATCTAAGATGATTAATATGCAATTAAGAACAATCCTAGATATCAAAACTAAATGACATGTCAATTAGTTAAGCTAATCAATATCAAGCACAAAACCTAATATGCTAGCACAATACAACTTCTCAAACATACATCATACTAATCTCAATTTTGTATCTAAAGCATACAAAATAACAATCAAGTAATTAATTGAGATTGCTAGATAAATTAAACACAAAATATGTAAGATATTAGTGAAAAGCTTACCAAGCAAAGTATGAAGAAGATTCCATGCAAGATGACATCTAGATGATCTATGATGATGCTAGATGATGATTGATGATCATGAAATTGTGTTTGAGTAATTAAAAATGAGTTCTTTGTGTATTTTTCTTCTCTTGAAAAATATCCTAAGTATGAAGCATGAATAAGAACTCTTGTAAATGACCTAAAATCAAGTTAGCATATATATAGAGGCCATAAGTGAAGTGAGGTCGTTTTGAAATTTCGCCAGAAAAACACTCTGTGCGCTGGAGGACCTGCGCTGGTGGACCAGCGCAGGACCAGCGCACAAGCCAATTTTGGCTTGAGCGCTGGACGTCAGGCGCTGCCACCAGCGCCAGTCCAGCGGCGCCAAACTGGGCGGCCGGCGCTGGTCCACACCAGCGCACGACCAGCGGCGCTCCACTGGGCGATTTGCGCCGGTGAGTGGCGCTGGTCGACCGACGCTGGTGGACCAGCGCACAGCCCCAAAATTGTATCCCACAAGCAATTTTGCAAGGGGTACAAAGTTAAACAAAAATGCATCCTAAAAGCCTAAATGCTATGATGTTTTCAACACAAGATGCAATCATAAAATCAAGCAAGAAGAGATGTAAATAATCATTTATGCACAACAAAAAGAAACACAACATACAAAGATTAAACATATGCATGAGTTGTGAGTGTGTGCAACTATCTCTTCAAGACAAGAAAGCACTTAGAATATTACCTTTGGTGCTTGTCAATAATGAGGTCTTCAAAGGGCCTAATGCACTAATAACAACATCTAAACTACCCTTACAAAGGATCCCCATTTATGGTTTGATCACGAAATAAGCCAATTAAAAACAACGGGAATCCTTACACAACATGTGAGCGTGTGTGTGCATGTGGCTCGTCAACCCATTTCTATTTGTCAACCCGAGCTCATTTGATTATTCAACTATACTCCATAAGCCCTTTTTTTTATTTTTTTTATTTAGGCTTGAATCAAAGATTTTTTTTTATGATTCAATTCAACATTCCTTTGATTTTTCTAACAAAAACATATACTCCTCATGGCGGCTTTCACTCATCACAATGGCGTAGCCTTTTCCTACATTGGGCGGCTTCACAACCAAGGTGTGTAGCCCTTTCCATGAGGGTGCTTGTTGAGTTCTATGTTGCCGAAGCAAATGGATACCAACCATTGGTCATTTTTAAATGTACTAGTCCTTAGGACTTTAAGGTGTATCCAAAGCTAACATCAATCAAGCTCAACATACTTAACAAGACATACAAGAGAAGCAAAGTGCATTTTTGAAACCAAAATTTAAGGCTTAAAAGCACATGATCAAGAAGCAAGTAAAGAGACTTACTTAAGATCTCTACTTCTCAAGAGAGTAGCTATCAAAGAATATGAAACTCACATTATTCAAAAATTAGCCACTCAACAATCATACAAATAACAACACATATCATGAATAAGATCAATGTGAACACTTATCACCAAAAGATCTTAAACTAGCAAATGTCAAAGAGGACCATATAAATACTATACTAGTTCTCAATTATGACATGCTTCATGAATGTGATACAAACAATGAGTTGATAGATGAAAAATCAAGTAAGCAAGCAATATGATATAGAGATACATTCACAAGCTATTTTCATCAAATACAATGCCTTCACCCTTTTTATGAGTCCTCTTGGCTTGTAAGTCCTCATGACTACAAGTTATAGGTGTGTCGATTCCAAGAGACTAAAGACAATGTAATCCAACTCAAACAAAAAAAAAAAAAAGACTTTCTCTAAAAGCCTTAACATGATTATCACCATATAGATTCCAAAAAAAATACTTCTCAAAAGTTAATCAACAAATTTTACTATCATAACAAACAATATGAGATAGCTAAGTTCATGTCAAGTTGTAAAGATACAAAGCAAACAAGCTAAGCTTCTTAACAACAACACTAGTCTTAAAGCTAACTCACATGTGCAACTTACACTAATGGTAAGAGCACTCACCCTTGACAAATTTTGTCTTGGGTGGACATACACGAACATTATCAAGATTCTCTTTGACCACAATGTTGAACCTAGAGTAAAGTTCTTCCACAACTTGATTCATAATATCATTAATACTCTTTTTCTCAACATTGTTAGCAACACATGCATTGTCAAATTTTGAAGGATATGCATTCTTCACCTTCCGGGCATTCTTCACCTTCCGGACATTCTTGACATGCTTTGAGAGGTTATCATGCTTTCCATATTCAAAAGCTTTAACATTCATAAAATGAGGTCCAATCTCTTTATTCCTAGATGCATTTTCTATGTTGCAATATTCAATGAATTTATAGCACTTGGGCTTGATATGGCCTAAGGTATTGCAAAAATGACATATGGGAACAAAAGGAGTGATTTTACCTTCCGGAGTTGGAGAAGCACAAATGGGAGTTTCAAGGGGTACCTTATTTTTCAACTTGTTCTTCTTCTTGGAACGTCTCTTCTTAGGAGATTTTTCTTTAACAATGACTTCACTTGTAGGAAGTGATGCTTCTATGAGCTTCTCCTCAACTACCGCGTCACTTGAGATTCCTAAGGACAAATTAGAGATGATCCTATCCTTTTCAAGCACAATACCCTCAACTTCACAAAGCTTCTTGGCAAGAGCATTCTTTTCACCCAAGAGCCTACGAGTTGTAGCAACAAACTCATCCACTTGTATCTTGATCAAGTCATCCTTCTCATCAACCTCTCTTAAGGCTATCTTCAACTTCTCCTTAAGAAACTTCACCTTAGCCAAAAGATCAATGTAGGTTGGATTATCATTTAAACACTCTTGATGACTTGGATCAATCTCCTTATCCAACGAACTTGATTCACATCCTCTAGAGTAGAGTGAGACGCCATGAATGCAACAAAGTTGCTCACTAGCTCTTCTTCACTAGAAGACTCATCACTTGAGCTCTCCTCATCACTAGAGTCATCATTTCACTCCATGTAGCTGCCATAGCTTTTCCCTTCTTGTCCTTCTTAGAATCACCACTAGGACACTCCGAAGCATAATGTCCAAACTTCTTACACTTGAAGCATTGAACCTTTCTATTGCTTTTAGCATGGCCACTCCTCTCATGAGGTGGAGTAAAGGACTTCTTGACTTCCTTGTCCCTTGAGTACTTGCCACTTGGCTTGGCACCTTTTCTCATGAACTTCCTAAACTTCCTAACCAATAAAGCCATCTCCTCATCATCATCGCTACTACTAGCTTCCTTGACAACCTTGAGAGCTAAACCTTTGTTCTTAGCCTTCGGTTTCATGCACGCCTCAAAAGTTTGAAGAGATCCTAGCAACTCATCTAAGCTCATGACGTCAACGTCTTTGCTCTCTTCAATGGCGGTAACCTTGGCTTTGAACCTCTTTGGAAGTGATCTAAGAATCTTCCAATTTAGCCTCTCACCGGAGATAGGAGTACCAAGTGCTTGGCATTGGTTGGTGATGTCTAGTAGCTTATCTTGGAAGTCAACAAACTTGTCTTCCTCACCCATTTGCAAAACCTCAAATTGGGAAGTGAGCAATTGAAGACGAGACTTCTTCACCGCTTTAGTCCCCCTCATTGGTGACTTGGAGAGCTTCCCATGCCTCCTTTGCGGTTTCTAGGTTTTGAATGTAGGAAAATTGCCTACTATCAACACCTCCGAAAATGGCATTCAACTCCCGATGATGCCATTTTGCTAACTCAAACTCATTAGTAGACCACTCACTCCTAGGCTTGGAAACGGTCACTCCATTCTCAATCTTGTTGGGAGCAAGGTAACCTTCTTCAACGGTCATCCAAGCTCTCTCATCAATAGATCGAATGTAAGCCTTCATCCTCAATTTCCAAAACCCATAGTTGTGACCCTTGAGAAGAAGAGGCCTAGAATTCGAAGCCCCTTCAGTCATCACATCATCTTGGAAAACCATACTAGCAAAAACCTAAGCAATCCACACGTAAGTATAAACCGGATCTCGTCAAGTGCTGTCCGACGACCCGCTTTGATACCAATTGAAAGTATACACATGTAGTTAAATTGCTTAAGGCATACTTAGAGGGGGGTGAATAGGTTTTTACACCTTTTTTCAATCCCTTGAACAAACTTTCATTTGTCCCTTAAGGTAGCCTTACACACAACAAAATAAACCAAGAAAGACATACATAGACAATATGAGAATTTAATCATGTAAACAAGGTCTAAGTATACCACCTAGTTGTGTGAGGTATAAGAACAAAACAACAAAACAACAAAGAAAGCTTGTATTTCAATAGATGTTCAATGAGTTACAAGAGTGATCAAATATCACTATACAAAAATTACAATATACAAAAGAATCATATATACAAAAATGATTAAAAGAATGAATACACAAATCACACTTTACAAATACTTGCTTCACTATACATCACAAGTGAGTAATATGAAACAAGATAATAACATACACAAATAAAATATAAAAGATAGAGATAGGAAGAATTAACACAAGAGATTTTTTTAACGTGGTAAAACCTCCAAGGAGGAAACATCCACGGGTTGAAATACAACCATTAGGGTACTATATATATTGGATGAAAAAAATAGAGAATCCACAAAGTGACCAATCTTTAGCTCACCCAACCTAGTGGAGTCTAAGTCTACCCAACCCTATTGGAAAGTATGAGTTCCCTCAATGATGTGAAACCACCATATATATGACAACACACAAAACCAACATCGATGGAAGATTAGAAATTCCTCAAGAGTGCATACACCTCCCGTGTACCCCGCTCTTTTGGAGTTTATGTCTAACCATACGCCTAGGCCTTCCAATATAATAGCCAACTCTCTATCCAAGGCACTCTTGCCTATAGGGAGCCTCCCATGCATGACTATCCGAGTCCTCCCGACTCTAGCCATGACTTCTTGCTTACCTATCCGAGTCATCCCGACTCTAGGCAAGTCTTCTTGCTTGGCTATCCGAGTCATCCCGACTCTAACCAAAACTTCATGCCTTTTACAAGGACTTCCTACTGTGATTATGTGAATGCAAATGTAAACAATCAATTCAACATAGAACATGTGATCAATACATTCCATGGTACAAATAGACCTAAACATGTGATATCACAAGTAATAAAAGTTTAGATGCAAAATACAAGAATAAAACCTAAAGCATGTGTAAACACTAAACACATAAGCTCAAAGTCTCATTCACACATACAACACTTGAACAAAATGTATTCATGAAGTACAAGTTCAAGATGCTATCAACATACAATAAAATGCTAGATACATGAGATTAAATCAATCAATATTCTAGCCAAAAATATAGAGCAAGGATTCAAGATATAAATCAATCAAATCCTAGATTGCTCTAAAACACATACAAATACAATAATCCTAGATTTCATCAATCAAAGGATCAAATCAAATCTCAAGGTCATTTATCACAAAATTGATTCAATCAAGTCATAAACAACCTAAGATGCCATTCTAATCACAATACAACTCACAAACATGTGAAAAACCTAGAATCATAGAAACTAATCCACATTTGTCTCTAAATAGACTTTTGATTAGAATGATTATGAAGCTATCTTTCTCAATAGCTTTCACCAAACATAAACATACATATAGAAGAAGAAACCCCAAGCAAATTGAAGGTTAAAAAGAAAGAATCCCCATAGATAAGACCAATACCTTGGATTCACGAGCTGGTTCAGATTTCTATGTGGAACCACCAGAAAACTCGATCAAACAGCCACCAAACCACTTAGAAAAGGTAGAGGACTCGATTATAAACATTCTCCAACTTGAATCACTCAAATCCGACTTCGTATGAAGAAGTTATGGTGTTTGGAAGATGAGAAAATTTGGGAGAAAAAATCTGACGGGAATTTTCAATTTCTCTTATTGAAAAAAAAAAGGAGGGAATGGAGGGAAATAAAAAGGAGGTGAGAGAAGGCAATTTTTGGCCAATCACAAGGGGCCACGTCAGCCCAGCCCAGCCCCATGGGGGGCGCGTGGGCCACATGGGGGCAAAGAGCCCCTCTGGCCGTGGGGCCCATGGCTCACCCACGGCTTGGGCCACACGTGGCCTCTTGGCCACTTTCGCCCTCGCATGCTCCCTCACGTTCTTCGGCCGTATCTTGGGTATCCGAACTCTGATTTCGAATCTGTTTTTGGATTACTAACCGTGACTCCCTCATGCACGACGACAACTATACAACTTTGAAAAATGGTTGAGAAATCATCTCGGAAAACGACGATGAAGTCAACTCAACGAATGAGAACGAAAAGTAGCGTAGCTACATCGTTTGGACTTGAAATTAAATGAATGAGTAACCAAAACGACCGGAACTCAATAAGGAATCATAATAGAGCATATTCAAGTCCAAATTCAAAAATACGGAAACATACAAACACAAAGACACACACATATGTTATTTCCTAGACATAGTCTTAGAACATGTAATAAGCAAAGTTTGTCAAGATAGTATAAATGCATGAGCATATATTATCAAGTGTGTGAAAGTGATATATAAATGATGTTTAATCATGAAGGAACACACAAGGATGCCATGTGTGTGTGTGTGTGTGTGTGCCTAGCCTTGTAAGAGATATGAGGTCTTATATTACCTTTGATGATCAATGAAGCACATATCTCTTTGAAGCCGGCATTTTGCATGAATTGTGGCCAAGACTTTCTTCGTCTTCATAAATCTTCAAAATATGGACCATTAAACATTACAAAAGAAACACGTTTTGATATGGAATTTATGCCAACACAAACTATAAATCTAACATAAATTATATCCATCTTCTGCCGCCATCCACGCACGGTCGTGAATTTGACATATGTAGGATTCCATCTTCCCTTTCCATTGGGAATAGTTCAACCCGGTAAGAAGTGGAGGCCTTGTGCTAGAAGCACCCTCGTTGCCACCACCATTTCCGCTGTTTCCACTCATAGCGTTTATGAATGAATGAAATGAATGCAAATGTATGAATGATAAAAAATCACACAAAATGCAAAACACACCAAAATAAGCAAGGATCACCTAAGTATATCTAGGAACCCGCTTTGATACCAATTGAAACAAATACTCGATGTGTTGAATATTAATCTAGAGGGGGGGGGGGGGGGGGGGTGAATAGATTATAATAGATTTTACCCAATTTTCGTTTAAGGTCAATATTTCGAAAATGCCCCTAATAGTCAATAAAATAAAGCAAGTGTAATATGGTGCAAAAATATAAACAACACTTGATATTTACGTGGAAACCCTTACGGGAAAAACCACTGGCTGTTAAGTGAGCCACACCCGAACCTCAAATCCACTGAATGTGATAAAATTACAACCTAATCCCGGAAGTAATCACACACCTACCTAATTCTGGTATGAGTGAACCTAGTTCGATTGCTTGCGATCTAAGCAACCTAATCCCGGAAGCAACACACAAGACTTTTATTTTCAATGAAGAGATTAACACCCTAAGTGAATATATAAATATCCAAAATGCAACATAGAGCAAGGGAAACCCTATATGCTTATCTAAGATGATGATTTTGCAATTAAAGCAATCCTAGATATTAAAAACTAAATGACATGTCAAATAGTTTAGCTAATCAAGATGAAGTAAAAACCTAATTAGCTATCACAATATAACTTCTCAAACAATCAATACACTAATCTCAATCTTGTATCCAAAACATATATGAAAATCATACAAGTAATAAATGAGATTGCTTGAATAAGAAAAGACACAAAATATGTAAGATATTAGTGAAAAAACTTACCAAGCAAAGTGTAATGAAGAATCCATGCAAGATGATATCTAGATGATCAAAGATGATGCTATATGATGATTGATTATCATGGAAAATTTGTTTGAGTAATAAAAGGTGAGTTCTTTGTGTATTTTGCTTATCTTGAAAAATATCCTAAGTATGAAATCTGAATATGAACTCTCTAATTTGACCTAGAGTCAAAGTGGCATATATTTATGGTGTCAAGATGAAGTGTGGTCGTTTTGAAAGTGACACCACTTTTTGCCTTGGGCGCTGTACGTAGAGCGCTTTTGTACAACGCCTGTACAACGCCAAGACTCTGTTTTCTCGAGAAAATAGAGCGACGCTGTATGTACAGCGCTTTGTACAGCGCCTGTACAACGACCCAATTAAATTGATCAGGTTTGTACAACGCTCAGATGGGCGTTGTACGAACATCGCTTTGTACAACACCTTTCATTATGTATGAATCCTAAGTCTATGCATGGCATGGCATTGGACATACAATATGTAATCAAAATAAACATGCAAGAAGAAATGTTAATGAACATTAATGCACAACAATAAAACACACAACATACAAGAATTAACCATATGCATGAGTTGTGAGTGTGTGCAACTATCTCTTTAAGACAAGTAAGCACTTAGAATTTTACCTTCGGTGCTTACCAAGATGAGGTCTTCAAAAGGGCTTTTGAACTTAAACATCAAAACCTAAGCTACCCTTACAATGAATCCCCAACATGTGGTTTGTCCACGAAATGAGCCAATCAACAAACGGGAACCTTACAAGGCCCAATACAAAGGGTGAAAAGCCACTGGTCTTCTACTGGTCGTGCTGCTCCTTCATTCCCAAATAGGCAGCCTGTAATGCTTTATTTCCAAAATCCCGTGCAGAAATTCTGGGCTGACCTTTAGGGAGTAAAATGGTCATAACTCATTCTAGAAAACTCGAAATCGAGAACTGTAAAATTCTACGGAAAGCTAACTTCCGTACCTTTCCAACCATATAAGACTCGAAACCTAGTTCCTTCTGAGATGATACAGTTTAATTCTTGAAGTTGACCCATTAGCAGCAGAAATTCTGGGCTGACCTTTCCAACGATATAAGACTCGAAACCCGGTTCCTTCTAAGATGATACGGTTTAATTCTTGAAGTTGACCCATCAACGGATGCGGCATTCTCAGACTTGATCGAAAATCTTCCAAATTGCTTCCAATTATCTCCTAGGACTTGAATAGCTGAGAACTAGGTGCGTTTGAAGAGTGGATCCAGTGACATGTGGGGATTCATATGTATAAGTGCAATTCTGGTAGATCAACTGGATAGGGGCTTTACCAGTACCGGAGTAAATCTACTGTAAGAAAGCAGGATGGGTGCAACTCTGTTGCATAGGAGCTCTAAGAGTACCGGGGCGGATTTGCTGGATTGGAGATCTACCGATAGTAGAGCAAATCTTTTGTAAGGAAGTAGGAGAGGTACAGCTCTACTGCATAGGAGCTTTAGGTGTACCAGAGCAGATCTGTTGGATATGAGATCTACTGATAGCGGAGCGGCTATAGAGGAGCTCTACAAGTATATGAGCAGACTTGCTGCATCGGGGCAGCATAGGATACCGGCTCCACTAGGAGCCCCATACATCATATTTGCTTCACATCAAACAAAAGTTGTCAAAGGACAAAGTGAGCACCATTCCTGGTGCACATTCAGTATATACAAATATGGATAATGGGTATACCACATGAATAATATGCCATGAATAATGAATCAATCACCTCAATAGTAAAAGGTTGAGCTTGCATGGCAATAAATAAATTAGATCCTATGGATCTACATCATGATGCACTCCATATGTTCAACATATTTAAGTGGCAACATATATTAGGCGAAAATGTCAATCAATCATAGTAGGATTCAATGCAATTTTTTTATATATATATAATTACAATAGTAATAAAGGAACTAGTAGGGCGAAATAAAGTATCATGGCATCATAGCATCATGGTATAAACATGTAGTGAATATAGTAGTGGAATGCGTTAAATCACATGTAACATGATAATATGTAAGGGATAGAGAAACATACGCTTATGTAGAGACAAGGAAGCCATGTTGGTCTAGTGAACTCCCCATAGACGGCGCCAAAATGTTAACCAAAAATTCGCTCTGGGTGAGGAATTTCAATTAACACCCTCAAACTGCTACCTGGTAGGCTGCAGCAGGGTAGATACCTCTAGGTACCATGGTTTTGTACGAGTAAAATATCTGGAGTAAGGTGCAATAGGTAGAAGAAAAAATCAACCTGCTCGTCGGGGCTTTATTGTGGCATGTCATGCGAATAAGCGAATAAGAGAGCTTGGACCAGCGGGGTCAGAATCTAACTCACATACATGCATAATAAAGAGATAGAAGGGAGAATGACAACTCTTTTGGTAGAAGGTGGACTGGCCTAGGGGGAAAAAGCATCACGTATGATCATATGCTGAAAAACCCCTAGGTAGTATCCGGTGCAGAGAGATCATTTATATATTTATCAATAAGGCGTGCTCCGGGGAGCTTACACAAGTAGGAGAATAATACAACATAAGTGCTCCAGAGAGCTTACAATAATAGGCGGGCGTAGGCCCTTTTCTGAAATCAGTAGAAAAGAAGAAGAAGTAGAAGATCCCCTCATTCAATAGAGAACTTTGTCATATTTATAGGTTCTAATTCTTGTTGCCCACTCCATCAATTTAATCAATCAATCCACAATTATAGGAACAATGATTTGGCATTGATTGAGTTGAATATTCTCTCATTAATGGCGTTATGAATGGCCATTTAAGAGTTGACTGATATTTATAGGTTCTAATTCTTGTTGCCCACTCCATCAATTTAATCAATCAATCCACAATTATAGGAACAATGATTTGGCATTGATTGAGTTGAATATTCTCTCATTAATGGCATTGTGAATGGCCATTAAAGAGTTGACTGATTTCTCATTAATGGCATTGTGAATGGCCATTAAAGAGTTGACCGATCTCTCATTAATGGCATTGTGAATGGCCATTAGAGAGTTGACTGTTTTATCATTAATTGTGTGTTACTGCATGCTGCTCTCATTATGGCGTGGTCTAGCTCTTCCTTGGTAATCTGGCAGATGGTGTATTAAGACCTCCCTTGCTGACGCCTTCTATGTTAGGTGGTTGGGAGGTGCTTGGAGGACCGGTCCAAGTGTGGGGTGAGGGGTACGGGGTACGGGGTACGGGGTACAGGGTACGGGGTACGGGTGCGGGGTACAGTGTACTAGGTGTGAGGTACAAGGTACCAGGACCGATGTGGCGCGACATCGGGATACTGTGTATCATGGATCATGCAGTAGCGGGATACCGGGATAGTATGGTAGCGGAATCCTCAGGACTCTGGGTTCATTCTTTCAACAATCAAATGACCTTGGCATGGATGGAAAATTCTTCTTTGGACCCCTGCCAAAAAAGGCGGTTAACAAGTATCAAAATACCAAATAAGCAAAAGTGAGTGTGTGTGAAGATTTTGCTTCAAGTACATGAAAAGAAGTAATTTGATAATCAAACATGCAAACAATATCAACATCTATTCATCTTAAGCCTTTCCATAAAAAGGTTAAATTGATTATCATCCGGAATTTTTGCTTTTAAAGAGAATAGATTTCAACATATGAGCGTGTGTGCGCATGTGACTCATTATTTCATTTATATTTGACAACCCGAGCAAACTTGATTATTCAATTATACTCCATAAAGCCTTTTATTTTATTTTAGGCTTGAATCAAAGAATATTTTTTTATTGATTCATTTTTCAACACTTCTGTGATTTTACTAACATAAGCAAATACTCCTCATGACGGCTTTCACTTATCACAATGGTGTAGCCCTTTACTACATTGAGCAGCTGCACAACCAAGGTGTGTAGCCCTTTTCATGAAGGTGCTTGTTGAGTTCTATGTAGTTGTCGAAGCAAAATGGATACCAACCATAGGTCATCTTTAAACGTACTAGTCATAGGACTTTAAGATGTATCCACAACTTACATATATCAAACTCAACTTACTCAACTAAGCATACAAGAGAAGCAAAGTGCATTTTTTGAAACCAAGTTTTATGGATTACAAGCACATGATCAAAAAGCAATATAAAAAGACTTACTTAAGATTATTACTTCTCAAGAGAGTAGTTTTTCAAAGAATATGAAGCCCATATTTTTCAAAACATGCCACTCAACATTTATACAAACAAAACACACATCATGATTAAGATCAATGTAAACAATATCACTAGAAGATCTTAAAAGAGCAAATGTCAATGAGAACCATAAGAACACTATACTAGTTCTCTAATATGACATGCTTCACGAAGTGGTGCAAACAATGAGTTGAAAGATGAAAAAAATCAAGTAAGCAAACAATGTGATATGGAGATACCTTCACAAGCTATTTTCATCAAATGTAAAGTCTTTGCCCTTTTTATGAGCCCTCTTGGCTTGTTTGTCCTCATGACAACAAGTTGTTGGTGTGTCGATCCAAGAGACTAAAGACTTAGCATTTCAACTCAAACACAAATAAAAACGACTTTCTTCAAAAGTCTTAACATAGTCATCACCATATAGATTTCATAATATACAACTTCTCAAAAGTTAATTAACAAATTTTAACTATCATAGCAAATATGTGAGATAGATAAGTTCATTCCAAGTTATAGAGATACAAAGCTAGCTAGCTAGGTTTCTTAACAACTTGATACTAATCTTCAAGCTAACTCACATGTGCAACTTAATCTAATGGTAAGAGCACTCACCCTTGACCAACTTGGTCTTGGGTGAACCTACACAAACATTATCAAGATCTTTCTTGACAACAATGTTAAATATAAAATAAAGACCTTCTACCACTTGATCCATAAGAATATCATTGCTACTCATCTTTTCAACATTATTAGCAACATATGCTTTGTCAACATTAATAAGGTTCAAATTCTTAACATTCCGGACATTTTTAACATGCTTTGAAACATTTTCATGCTTTCCATACTCTAAAGCCCAAGCATGCTTAAAATGAAGTTCAATCTCTTTATCCCTAGATGCATTTCCTAATTCGTAATATTTAATGTATTTAAAGCATTTGGGCTTGATATGGCCTACGATATTGCAAAAATGGCATATGGGAATGAAAGAAGATATTTTACCTTCCGGACTTGAGGAAGCACAAATGGAAGTTTCAAGACGTACCTTGTTCTTCAATTTATTCTTGGTCTTAGAACGTCTTTTCTTAGGAGCTTTCTTATCATCAATGACTTTTTCCTCGCTTGTAGAAAGTAATGCTTCTATGAGCTTCTCCTCAACTACTAAGCCGCTTGAGCCTTATAGAATCAAACTAAAGATGATCATTTCCTTCTCAAGAACAATCCCTTTAACTTCTCTAAGCTTCTTGGAAAGACCACTCTTTTCAACCAAGAGCCTTCGAGTTATTGTCACAAACTCGTTCACTTGTATCTTGATCAAATCATCCTTCTCTTCAACCTCTCTTAAAGCTATTTCCAATTTATTTTCAAGGCTCTTCAACTTAGCCAAAAGATTAAAATAGGTTGGATTTGAACTTGAGCACTCTTGATGATTTGGATCAACCTTCTTGTCCAAAGATACTTGACATTCTTCCTCTAGAGTTGAGTGAGAGTCGTAAAAGCAACAAAGTTGCTAACCAACTCTTCTTCACTAGAAGACCCATCACTAGAGCTCTCCGCATCACTAGAGTCATCATCATCATCATCACTCTAAGTGGCCACCATTGCCTTCCCTTTCTTGTCTTTCTTTGCAAAAGTATATGGACACTAGGAAGAAAAATGACCAAGGCCATGGCATTTGAAGCATTCTACCTTGCTCTTGCCCTTGACATGCCCATCTTTGTGGTTCCTTGGAATGTATGGTTTCTTGACTTCCGTAGAAACATTACCACTCTGCTTGGCTCCTCTCCTTATGAACTTCCTAAACTTTCTAACCAATAAAGCCATCTCCTCGTCATCATCATCGTCTTCACTATCTTTATTAATGGCTTTGTGAGCTAATCCTTTGTTCTTGGCCTTCTGTTTCAAGCTAGCCTCATAAGTTTGAAAAGACCCTAGTAACTCGTCTAAGCTCATGACATCTACGTTCTTGCTCTCTTCAATGGCCATTACCTTAGACTTGAAACGCTTTGGTAGTGGTCTTAGGATTTTCCAATTGAGCTGCTCTCTAGAGATAGGAGTGCTAAGAGCTTGGCATTGATTGGCAATGTTTAGTAACTTATATTGAAAGTCATCGAACTTGTCTTCCTCACACATTTGTAGCATCTCAAATTGTGAAATGAGCATTTGAAGCCGAGACTTCCTCACCGCATTTGTCCCCTCATTGGTGACTTGTAGAGCATCCCAAGCCTCCTTTGAAGTCTCTAGGTTTTGGATGTAGGAGAATTGTCTACTATCCATACCACCGAAAATAGCATTCACCGCCTGATGATGCCACTTTGCCAACTCAAACTCATTAGTCGACCACTCACTTCTAGGTTTGGAAACAATAGTTCCATCCTCAAGTCTTTTGTTGGGAGAGAGATAACCTTCTTTCATGGTCATCCAAGCTCTCTCATCAATAGAGCGGATGTAAGCCTTCATTCTTAGTTTCCAAAATCCGTAGTTGTCACCCTTGAGAAGAGGAAGCCTAGAGTTGGAAGTCCCTTCGGTCATAGTGTCATCTTGTAGAACCATGACTTCAAAATCCTTGCAATTCAAATGTGAGTATAATCCGGATCTCGTTAATTGCCTTCTAACGACCCGCTCTGATACTAATTGTAAATACAATCACGGTTAAATTGCCTAAAGCTAACCTAGAGGGGGGTGAATAGGTTTTTAAGCCTTTTTCAATCCCTTGGAACAAACAAAAGTTTGTCCCTCTAGATCACCTCAATAAACACAAACAAGCATACATAGACTATTGATAAGCATATTCAATTTGAAAGATCAAACATAGCCTATGATTTGTATAAGGAGAATATACAAAAATACATAAATGAACAAGTACTTGTATTCATTATAAATGTCTCAAATGTTCAAGCACATATTATGAAACAAAGTCAATCAAAGATCTTGTCTTACAAGGATGTAATCAATTACAATTCATACAAGATCAATTTAATTCAATTAAACAAATATCAAAGAGATAAGGAAAGATAAACTTGACACACGATATTTTTAACGTGGTAAACCTCCGAAGAGGAAATATCCACGGGTTGAATCCATAACCACCGGCAAATATTTTTCACTAGTTAAATAAGAGTACATCCTCAAAAGTGACCAACTCACATGTATTACTATATATTGGATATCCCTCATACCTATTCCCACTAGAGAGAAACTTGCCTACTTCCTAACCGAGACAAATCGCATGCCTCTAGAAAGTATATATGCTTAGTCTTAGTTGAAGCCATACGCCTCTTGCCAAGACTTCCCTTGCTCAGACTTACTGGAGCCACATGCTCCCTGCTAAGATTTCCCAATTGCTCGGTCTTACTTGAAACCACACGCTTCTTGCCAAGACTTCCCTTGCTCGGTCTTACTTAAAGCCACATGCTTTTTGCTAAGACTTCCCTTGCTTGGTCTTACTTGAAGCCTCATGCTTCTTGCCGACTTACCGAAGCCACATGCTCCTTGCCAAGACTTCCCAATTGCTCAGTCTTACTTGAAGTCACACGCCTCTTACCAAGACTTCCCTTGCTTGACTAATCCGGGCCCCTTGCTCTTAGTCAAGACTTCCTTGCCCATTATTGCGGAATCCACCCCAATATGAGACTTCCACCTTTTACAAGGCAAGTGATCTAAGTGATGCAAATGATGCAAGCACAACCAACATATGACATATGGTCAATATGAGCTATGGAAACTAGAATTAGACCATGAGCACATAATGTATGATTTTCTAATTTACAATCCAAAATATGCTATCACACAAGATGATGCATGAACATATAAAATGTATGGATTATGTACACTTCATGTAGAACTAGACTTAGTCAACAAAGATCACAACAAAAATAGTCTAGGTTATAAACACATGGAAACTGAAATCTAGATATGCCAATACACCAAACATACTTTGATCCTTGATTTGATTCATGTAACTAAAGATTGAGATGAACACATCTTCATGAAGCACATATTCAAGCCTTTAGTTCAAAAACTAAAATGCTAGAGAAATGAGATTAGATCTACAAACTTCTCTAGAAATCAATTAGAGCATATATTCATAAACCAATCAAGTGAATCTAATCAATGCTCTAAACATACAATAACTTGTGCTATTTCCAAATATGTCAACCAAAGACATATAGCACAACTAGGAATTATTAATCATTAGATTATTCATAATCAATGCACAAATAATCCTAGATTCAAAGCTAATCACAATACAACTCACAAGCATGTGAAAACATAGGTTTAGAAAAACCTAACTCACATTCAAGATTCTAATTAAGATCAAATTAGCTTTTAATTGAAGCATACAAACCTAATAAAATATGATCAAGAACATACACATATATAGGAAGAAAGCCTAACGTAATTGAAGAACATTTAAGCTCAAGAACACAAAGGATTTGACAATTACCTTAGAACAAGAGGTGTAGTCTGAAAATGGTGTCGAACCAAATGAAAGCATGATCAAATAACCTCAAGGTTGCTTAGGGTTTGTAGAGGACTCCAATACAAAGATTCTCCAACTTGAATCACTCAAATCAGATGACAGATGAGAGAGATATGCTGTTTGGAAGTTGAGAAAATCTTAGAGAAAATTCTGCACTTTTTCTCTTTGAAAAATGGTTAAAATGTGAAAGTGAGAGAGAGGGAATATTTAAATGAGAAAGGGATGGAAAGTGAAAGAGAGTGGGACCCACAAGGAGGGTGGCCACTTTGCCTTCCCATGGAGGTGCGTAGCCACCACGGGGAGGCTGAGAGGCCTCCTTCCTATGGTGGCCGTGTGCCTCCACGGGAAGGCCTCCCTTGTTGGCCTTCTCTCCATTCACTCCTCTCCTCGAGCATCCCTCGCGTTCTTCAACCTTCCTTCGACTTCCGAACTCAGAATTCAAATCCATTTTCGGATTACGAACTGTAACTCACTAACACATGAGGACAACTATGAAACTTTGACAAATGGATAGGAACTCGACTCAATACATGATGACGAAGACAACGCATTGTAAGAGAACGTAAAGTTTCGTAACTTCCTAGTTTGAACTCGAAATCTAATGAGTGAGTATCCAAAACGACTGGAACTCAACAAGGAATCATTTGAAAACATATTCAAGTCCATTTCACTAATACAAAAACAAATAAACACAAGATTACACAAGTATGCCATATCCTAAGATCACACAAGTATGCCATATCCTAAGATCACACAAGTATGCCATATCCTAGAGATAGTCCTAGTACATGCATTTCTACATTGTTTGTCAATATGAGATCAATGCATAAGCATACTAAAACACATGTGTGAATGTGTTATTCCAATTTAGCTACGAAGCAGGGACACAAATGTATGCAATGTGTGTGCGTGCGCTTAAGCCTTGTAAGAGGAAAGAGGCCTTATTACCTTATAAGCCAATAACGCTTTCCTCGCATGAAGGCTTCACTTTGCTTGAAACGCTGTCCATCTTCTTTGAAGCTTGATAAACCGAACAACTAGGACAACTTAACAATACAAAGGAAATAACATTTTGATGTAGAATAATGCCAACTAGACTAAAAATCCTAACATTATTCAAGTCCCGAATCAACCCTTAAGGGAATTACTCCTCTACTTCTCGCAAGAAGGAGTGGATTCCTCTATTGTATGCATACCTTCCTAGCCACAAGCCAAACCGTGATTCCAAGATACGGAGTTATTGATCAGGAATGCTACTCCAATCTCACCCATGGTATGTCAAGAACCACGATCTAACTTGAAGGAGTCAGTAAGACAATTAGGATTAAAATCACCCAAATACAACCATCATTTGTCGATATATATGAATCTCTTCATTCAACGGATCTTGGTGATAGATTCATATAGATTGTGGCCTAGTCCTATATGATCACATCATATAAGGGGTGCCTCCATTCTCATATCAACATATGAATAGTCTAGGATAAGACCACCGTACATTACGTGAAACAAATTACAGTGTGTTCAATATTAATCTAGAGGGGGGGTGAATAGATTTTAACCAATTTTCATGTATGGTCAAGATTACGAAAAAGCCCCTATTTAGTCAATTTATAAAGCAAGTGTAATATGTGCGGAATTTAAATAACACTTGATATTTACGTGGAAACCCTCACGGGAAAAACCACGGGCTAGTAAGTGCGTCACATTCAAACCTCGAATCCACTAAATATGATAACGATTACAACCTAATCCCGTTATATAATCTCACACCTACCTAATCCCGGTATAAGTGAACCTAGTCCAATTGCTTGTGATTTACGCAACCTAATCCTGGAAGCAACTAAGACTTAATTCTCAATGAAGAGATAATAAAATCCTTTGTGAATATATGATGATATTCAAAGAGCAAACAAAGCTAGGGAACCTTTGATGCTTATCTAGGATGCTAAAATGACAATAAATGCAATCCTAGATATCAATAGCTAAATGACATGTCAAATAGCTTAGCTAAACATAGATTATGAAAACCTAGATAGCTATCACAATACAACACTCAATCAATTCATCACAAACAATCTCTATCTTGTATCTATCATATAATCTAAAAAACATACAAGTAAATGAAGAGATGACTTGATAGGAAAGATACTAAAATTAGATGAAGTTAGTAAAAATCTTACCAAGCAAGTTGTGATGATGCAAAACCCTACATGGATGCATCCTATATGATCATGGATGATCCTAGATGAACTTTGATGAACAAAGGAAAAACTTTGAGTGTTTAAATGTGAGTTCTTATGAATTTTTTTCTCTTGAAAAATATTCTAAGGAAAAATATGATTTTTGAACTCTTAAAAAAATGACCTAGAAATGAAAGAGGCGTATATATAGTATGTCAAAATGAAGTTGTGCCGTTTTGAATATTTGCCAAAAACTGGCGATTCTGCGCCCTTGATTCTATGGCCACGGACTGTAGAACAGTGGCGCAGAATTCAATCAACCGAGTTGACTAACAATTCTACGCCTCTTTCTGCGCCCTAAGTCGCCGAACAAGGGCGTCGAAATGAGACCTAACATTCTTGTCCCAATTCGGTGGCCTTGTTTTACGGTCACTAAACGTCGAACCAAGGGCGCTGATTTGGACTAGAAACAGAGCACCTAAATCTACACCCTTGTTCTGCGGCCACTGACCTCCGAATAAGGCGCCGATTTGCTTTCTAACTTGCAACCTAAAATCTAAACATGTTAAGGCACAACAAGCAAGATGCAATCATCAAACAATGCATGAAGAGATTTTTAAAGCAATAAAGAGCACAAATAAAAAAACACACAACATATGAATAAGAACTATGCATGAGTTGTGAGAGTGTGTGCAACTAATCTCTTCAAAGCAAGTTAAGCACATAGAAGTTTACCTTTGGTGCTTATCAAGATGAGGTCTTGAAAAGGCATAGAGCATGATCCTCAATCACCTACACTACCCTTACAATTCAAACCCCAACATGTGGTTTGTCCACGAAATAAGCCAATCAATAGATGGGAATCCTTACATTATGAAATGGACCGCAACTGTATATTAACCACAAATAAAGTACACTCATCTTCATTTGCTCTCTACGGACTCTTTAGATTGCATGTCTCAAACCGAGTTCCTCTGTGTATGACACTCATATACTTAGTTTGAGATTACATCTAGCAATCTTAGATGTTTAGCACATATGATATAAGCGTATGAGTCATATTTATTGAATGAAAATACTACTTCTTTTATTTATTGAAACAAATAATGCACGGTGTGTATAAAACTATCTAGAGGGGGTATCTTGCAAACACCTATGGCCTCCAAGGTTAGTTGAGCTTTATTATTTATTGGTAATCCCCCCAAGGGGTGTCCATGAATGGAATTTAGCAAAATACTTCCTTATAAGGATAGACTAGACAATTGACTCAAACGAGATCTACTCCCCAAGGAGGGATTTTCGTGAGGGAAAATATTGAGGGTTGAAATCTTGGTAATACACTCAATGTGGTTTTATTGATATCCTCCCAAGAGTTCTTGTTAATAAAATCACAAGGCTAAAATTGAAAACGTTGGTTGTTATGTTAACAATTAGGTGGGACCTAGTCCAACTAGTAAATGGTGCGAACTCCCAAAGGAGGCGTAACATTTATGGGTGTTGGATCAAACGTTGAATTTTACGATTGAATTATATATTTAATTCAAGATAAATATTTGAAAGTGCTAAAACATGATTATTTACTCATATATATTTTTGTTTTATTAAGAAATCATGACCCCATCCCAAATGATCATCCTAAAAGATAAATATTTTAATTAGTGATAATTATGTCACATGGAAAAGGAAAATTGGGTTGTTGCAGCAAGCTGAAAAACATAAGTTTGTTCTGACTACTCCTAAAAACCACCTGCTCCCACTAATGAATCTAATGTGATGCAAAAAGACGAGTATGAGCAGTGGAAGACCTGGAATGAGATGGCCAAATGGCTACCATCTCCGATGTGTTGCAACAGCAGCATGAAGGAATGGGGTCTGCTGCTGATATGATGATGTCTCTAGAAGAGATTCATATGCTACTGTTAAGACCTATTAGAAGGTCAAGGAATAACAGAAGAAAAAGCAACTTAGGCCTACCAAGAAGGAGACTAAGAAAGTAACCAAGATCAAAAGGAATTGCTTCTTTTGTGGTGAAAAGAGACATTGGAAAAGAAATTGCCCAAAGTCTCAGAATAAGAAGGAACAAGGTAATGTGAATTATCTTGAAACATGTTTACTGGCAGATTCTACAGATTCTTGGATCGTAGACTCAGTAGCCAATAATCATGTTTGTTATTCCTTATGGGGGTTTCAAGAAAGGAGAAGGCTGAATAAGAATGAAATCAACTTGCATTTAGGCAACGGAGCGTTGGTGTCTGCTAGTGCAGTGGGAGATATTAGAGTTAATCTAGATACTAGTAGGCATTTAGATTTGATAGACATTTATTATGTACCTCAATTCAAGAGAAATTTAATTTCAGTTTCTTGTTTAAATAAATTTGAATATTCGGTTACTTTTAATAAATTTTTTTATTATTAGTAAGGATGACAAATTTGTTTGCAAAGGTACATTGGAAAATGGTCTATTCTATTTACATAGAAATATCTCTCACTTGTTAGATATAGAATTAACGTAACTTAACCATAAAAAAGTAAAATTATCATAAGATGAAACCTACCTATGCCATTTGCGCCTAGGTCATAATAACCTTAATAGGATTAAAAGATTGGTTAGTGATGGTCTTTTAAGTGACTTAAAGGTTGATGATCTACCAACTTGTGAGTCCTGTTTGGAAGGTAAAATGACCAAAAGGTCGTTCAGGACCAAAAGCACAAGAGCCACTGAATGTTTAGGATTAATGCATACTGATGTATGTGGTCCTATGAGCATTCAATCTAGAGGTGGATATGAGTACTTTATCACTTTCACAGATGATTATTCGAGATTTGGTTATGTGTATCTCATGAGACATAAGTCGAATGCTTTTGACATGTTCAAAGCATTTAAAGCTGAAGTGGAAAAAACAGCTTGAGAAACACATAAAAATCTTGAGATCTGATCGTGGTGGAGAATATCTATCTGGTGAGTTTCAGCAATATCTTATTGATAATGGGATTATTTCTTAGTTTTCTACACCAGGCACACCTCAACAGAATGGGTGGCAGAAAGGAGAAAAGAACTCTTTTGAATATGGTTAGGTCTATGTTGAGTTATTCAACACTTCCTATTTCTTTTTGGGGATATGCTTTACAAACTGCAATATATATTCTAAACGATGTACCATCTAAGTTGGTTCCTCAAACACCGCATGAGTTGTGGACTGGGCGAAAGCCTAGTTTACAACACTTAAGGATATTTGGTTGTCCTGCACATGTGTTAAAAGGAAAGACAAAAAAGATGGAGTCCCGTTCGGAAACATGCATATTTGTGGGGTATCCAAAAGAAACTAAGGGATATTATTTCTATAGTCCTTCAGATTTTAAAGTATTTGTTTCAACAAATGCTAAATTTCTGGAAAAGGACTATATGAATGATTTTGTACCCAAAAGTAGAATTGTCCTGAATGAGATGTCAGGAGATATAATTCCACAAGAGGTTACACAACCTAGCCCAATTGTAAGTTCCGCACCATCACAAAATCAACAACCTACCATTCCTCGTCGTAGTGGGAGGGTTAGTAGAAAACCCGAGAGATACATCGGTCTAGGAGAATCAATGGAGAATCTCCCGGACGACGATAATCCCTACACATATAAGGAAGCAATGGAGCATGTTGATGGTCGCCATTGGCAAAAGGCAATGCAAGTTGCAAAAATCCAAATATGGATTAAAGCAAACATCCTGATCCTGGAACATAAGGTTCGATCAAGCTGTGATGAACCTTGTGTATGCAAAAGGATTAATGGCGACAAGTTGGTTTTCCTAAATTCTTTATGTTGATGATATACTACTCATCGGAAACGATGTAGGTGTATTGACATCAGTAAAAGAATGGTTAGCAAAACAATTTGATATAAAGGACTTAGGAGAAGCAAGTTATATTTTTGGTATCCAAGTAATAAGAGATAGAAAGAATAGAACGATTGCACTATCCCAAGCTTCATACATAGATAAAATCTTGTCTAGATTTTCCATGCAAGATTCCAAGAAAGGTATGTTACTTTTCAGAAATTGAATCAAACTTTCTAAGGAACAAGTTCCTAAGAATGAGTATGAAGAGCAATTCATGAGTAGTATTCCAAATGCCTCAGCAGTTGGAAGTCTCATGTATGCAATGCTCTGCACTAGATTAGATATTTGTTTTGCTGTGGGCATAGTTAGCAGGTTTCAATCAAAACCTGGTCCTAATCACTGGACGGCAGTCAAGCATATTTTCAAGTATCTCAGGAGAACGAGAGATAATATACTTGTATACTCAGGAGGGGATTTGATTCTCGTTGGGAATACAGATTCTGATTTCCAGTCGGATTCTGACTACCAGAAAATCCACATCAAGATTTGTGTTTACTATTGGAAGAGGAACAGTCATATGGAGGAGTATCAAGCAATCATGTATTGCTGATTCCACCATGGAAGCTAAGTATGTTGCTGCATGCGAAGCTGTGAAAGAGGCTGTTTGGCTCCACCAATTCCTGATTGACTTGGAAGTGGTTCCCAATGTGAATAAGCAGATCACTATCTACTGTGATAACAGTGGAGCAGTGGCTAATTCGAGAGAACCAAGAAGTCATAAGAGAGGAAAATACATTGAAAGAAAGTATCATCTTTTTAGGGAGATTGTGCATAGGGGTGACGTGACGATTACCAAAATCGCATCAGTAGAAAATCTAGCGGATCCCTTCACAAAGGCTCTACCACAAAAGAGTTTTGATAGGCACCTAGAGAACATGGGAATGAGAGATATGACACATTTGCTATAGCGCAAGTGGGAGATTGTTAGGATTATGCTCAATAGCAAGAGTGTAATATTGTTTTTGACAATCTTTTCATATTAATAAAGTTATTTTTGATTTAAACAAATCTTATAGAATTTATAGATTGAATATTATAATTGTCAAAAGTAAATAATCATAAGGTCAAAAGACTATGAGAAAAGAAGAATTATTCGTACATCTGGATATGTATGAGGTAGACACAATTCTTTAGTTAGTCTTGAATAATGTTCACAACTTAAGTTAAAGGTTGGGCACATTTATCTTGTTAAAGTTGTAGAATTCTTTTACTAGCATTTTAGTGGGATCAAATGTGTTATGATGAGTTTAAAATCATTGGAGGGTCTTCGAGTAAAAGAATCTAGTGCACTGGGTGCACTGAACTGGATCACAATAAAATACTTTATCTAGAACCGTCAATAGATAATAGTCTTTTCATTATCAAGACAATCAGAGAGTCTATCTTAATCCTGAGATAAATGATGGACTTATGGTTGCAAATGGTATCATTTGAGTTATTAATGAGTACGATTATATAGCATAGTCTATCCTCGATAGTTTGGTGATATTCATTTGTTAATCGATAGAGGACTTCATTTATAGATATGGACATTGTGGCTCCATTTATTAAATGAGAGTATAATATCATCATATGGATGTTTTGAGGTAATTGGATATTAAATCTTAACGTTGAGTTTTCAATAGTGACTATTGAAATATGACTTTTGGACAAGTCATAATATATATCCAAGTTCAAAGTGTGGTCATATGAGTAAATATGGTAACTTGGAGAGCTATAGACGGTTTATGAGCTCTTGGTGATTACAGATATTCTTCACGAGGATTCATTATCTCCTATAAGATTGTCTAGGGTATGAATGGGAATCATTTACTTATTCCATCTTTATTTAAGAGTGCAATTTTAGTTCTTTAATGGAATGAACTAAAATTAATAGATTGAACCTAAGTGAATCATTTGTTGATTGTGATTGGGTTATGTCTATTGGAGCTTAAATTTAGATAGGCCCGCCAAGATCCCCAATCCACACGGACTTGCATGAATCACTTGATATATTCTACCGGACTAATTTATGGGTCTATCTAGAATTGTATTAAGGCATTTGGACTTGTTTCTTTTAGTAAGAATTGGCCTAGTTCACATGTGGGCCTTTTATTAAGGTTCAATGGATTTAATAAAATAGAAAAACAATATATAGATATATTAATATATATGGCACATGGCCAAGATATATATATGATATTATACTATTTTATTTTTATTATTTGATTAAATGGAAATTAATTAATTGATTAATTAATTATTTAATTAAAAATCAAAATCTTTTTCTGACTAGGAAATATATTTTTTAGTAGTATACTATTGTGGTAGTATAATAAATATAAAAAACTTTATTTGATAAGTAGATAAATAAGGGATTTATTTATCTAGTCAAATTAGGGAGTCTTTAATATAGTCACAAAAACACTAAAGAGTTTAATTAGGGTTTGGAATTCTAAGGAAATCTACCTAGGGTTAGAATTTAAGTCAAAAGACATAAATCCTACATGGTAAAGGATTTCGGCCTCAATATATAGATATATATATATATATACATATATTTATAAAGCATGCGGAATATATAGGTATATATATATTGAGATATATATTATTTATATAGATATATATATATATATTTAAACAGCATGCAGAATTGGTGGCATGCAGAATTTGATATATATTAGGATATATATATATTATTTATAAGGCAAGTTGAAGTCGTCAACTATATATAAATATATATATTATTTTATATGGAAGAAGTCGCAATATATATATATATATATATATATATTATGAGGCAAGAGAATTCAATACACACATTATTTTTATGTGAAGAGGAATTTGGCAACCCTAATGTCTTGGACTTGAGAGTTTTTTCTTTTGCTAGAGAAAAATAGAATCCAACTCTTAGACTAGTGTGATTTTTGGCCAAGAGGAATAGAGAGAAAAGTTTGTTCTTATTTCGATAGTGTACTAATTACTTTTACATCAAAAGGTTTTGTGCACAATTTTGAATAAGGTTCACGCGAGTTTCGATCTAAAGATTGTGAATTCAAAAGTGACCAGAACATTCTTTGTTGTCTCTTAGAACTTGTTGTGACTAACAAAAAAGAAAAAGTTTTGTTAATCTATCCTCAGGTACACAATTCAAAGAGAAGGGAGACCACGCTCCTAGGTAATTCACATTCGTGATTGGATTGGAAGATCTTGCGGATTACCATCGATGCAATGTCAATCAGATCACGCGACAAAGGTATTGTAAGGTTCCCATTTGTTGATTGGCTCATTTCGTGGACAAACCACATGTTGGGGATTCGTTGTAAGGGTAGCCTAAGTGTAGGTGTTATTGCTAAGGCCCTTCTGAAGACCTCATTCTTGATAAGCACCGAAGGTAATTTTCTATGTGCTTACTTGTCTTGAAGAGATAGTTGCACACACTCACAACTCATGCATATGTTTAATCCTTGTATGTTGTGTGTCTCATTTGTGTGCATTCTCTTCACATGTCACATTCCACACTTGCACTTCTTTGTTATATTTTTATGTGTGGATTTGTCCATAGATAAGTTCCGAGCGATTCGAAGACTTGTCTATATGTTTCAGATGATTTCCGAGACATTTGGGACATTCCGTATTTTTATCGAAAACTGGAATTCAATTTCGAGCTTAAAGTGGAAAGTTATATAATTTTCCATATTTATGATTGAGTCCGGGTTTCTATTCCGAAGACGGAATTGAATTCCGAATTCCGAGTTCAGAACTGGACTGAAGATCACTCAGAACGAAAGTCGGCTTTGTGTGTCATGATTGCAACACAAAGAGAGGTGGCATGTGATGGCATGTGAGGGGCGTGCAGCTCATGGCTAAAATTGCCACACACAGCCCCATTGGCCACGCCACACCCACGCCAAAAATGGGTCTCTGTCCGCGTTACATGCACGGGGACTCACACGGCATCTGTTTGCATTTTCTTTTTTGTTTTGATTGCTTTATATTTTGTTTGTTTGTGTGTTAATATATATATATATATATAATATCACGTGTTCTGATAAAGTATATAATATATATATGTGTGCTTTTTTTTTTTTTTGGTTTTGTTAAAATATATATATATATATATATATATATATATATATATAATGTTTGTTTTGTTAATATATATATATATATATATATATATATATATTATGTATATTCGTGTCCTCTACTTTTGCAACACCTAATATATATATATTTATATAATTTGTGCAGTTTTTATGTTTGATATTATCTAATATATTTCAATAGTCTAAAACAGTATAGCTTTGTTTTTCAACATAATATATATATATATTTTCTCCTTCATTTTTCTACAAGCCACACACTTTTGAGAGACAAATATATTCAAGAGAGAAACTCCCAAGAACTTGTCTTTAACTCTCAAAACCCATTTTCATATGCATCAAAATATCATCTAAACATTTTCTAGCATAGTTAGGATGTTTACTTGCATGGGTCTTGGTCAACACACTTCCCTTGGTATGTTCTTCACTATTATCATTTATAATTAGTGTTTTATTTATCAAGGCATCTCTTTTATTATTTGTTTGTTCTTAGATTAAAATCTAATATTCAAAATAGAGATTGTTGTGTTTGACATGATTGAGTGTTGTTTTGTGATAGCTAATTAGGTTTTGTGCTTAATCTTGATTAGCTAAACTATTTGACATGTCATTTAGTTTGTGATATCTAGGATTGTTCTAATTGCATATTAATCATCTTAGATAAGCATATAGGGTTTCCCTTACTCTATGTTGCATTTGGATATTCATATATTCACTTAGGGTGTTATTCTCTTCATAGAGAAAGTAAGTCTTGTGTGTAGCATCTGGGATTAGGTTGCTTAGATCGCAAGCAAATTGGACTAGGTTCACTCATATCGGGATTAGGTAGGTGTGTGATTACTTCCGGGATTAGGTTGTAATCGTTTTACACATTTAGTGGATTCGAGGTTTGAGTATGACTTACTTACTAGCCCGTGGTTTTTCCCGTGAGGGTTTCCACGTAAAAATCAAGTCTTATTTAATTTCTGCATTTTATACTTGATTTGTTGCTTTATCTATTTAGGGGTAATTTCGTAATTTTAACTTAATACGAAAAATTGGGTAATAAGCTTAAAATCTATTCACCCCCCCTCTAGATAGTTTTATACACACCGTGCTTTAATTAGTTTCAGGTATGATATCTTTAGTATTATATGTTAATTAATTAGAGGGTTAAGGTTCAAATTATGGAAAAATTTTAAAATATACAAAACTCGATTTTAGTCTCGCTTTCGCTACGTGACCATATTTTTCCCTACATATACATATGTGCAACCAAGCTTACTCAAGCAATTAAAAGAAGAGGCATAAGATATTTCAAATTTTTGCAAGTGACAAGTATGCAAAATAGCTCTCTTTGCTTGAGTTCCCCATATGGGGTCAAATTCCACACCTCTTCAATGAAGGGCATGAGGTCCTATAGACCTACTAAGTCCATTGGACTTAGTTGAACCTGTTTAAGACATGTTTGTTTCGTAGCAAGCGGGTTCATCTTTTCTTTTCCACTTAGGTGACAAAATTTCAATCCTAATGGTCAAAGGTTCAAAAGTTTTAGGTGTCATAGGATCATGTAAATGTATCTTATCCTTCCTATGAATATGCATTCTAGATCTACTCTTTTTCTTTTCCATCATGCTTTTAGCTCTACATAATTTAATGTAATGAAAGCAATTTGGTCTAATATGACCATCAATACCACAATAATGACATGTAAGAATGAAGTTAGTAATCATACCATGTCCTTGCGCATGCATAGGAGAAGAATGAAGTTAGTAATCATACCATGTCCTTGCGCATGCATAGGAGCCTTCCCATGTCTTTGTGGTTGTCTTAGTAGTTGGATTGGATCTCTCCTTCTTTGTTGTTAACCAAGACTTGATTGCTTCCTCGGTTTAGCTTGCATGATTGGTCTCTTTCCTTGATGGATTTGAGGTTGAGGGAAGTTAGTATGAGGAACTCTTGTAGGTTGAGCTTAAGGTTGTCTTCTTGAAGCTACCTTCACTTGTGCACTAAAAGAGCATTGTCCTAGAACAATCTTCTTCCTAGGAGTTTGCACGGGTGAAGTTTCTTTGTTGCCTATGCTCTTGACAAACATGGTCTTGTTAGGAGTGGGAATCTCATTGTCATCATCAAAGCCAAGACCTCTTCCAATACTCAACATAAGATTGAGTTTTTCCGTGCTAGAGGCCATCTTAGCCATCAACTCTCTAGCTTCTTTAAGCTCCCTCTTCAACTCCTCTTCATTCCTCTTAGATAAAGCTAATTCATCCTTTAGCTTATATTCATCCTTCATGGATCTTACCACTTCTCTACTCAAGTGGTCCACTTGTGTTGAAAGCTCAAGGTTTTCTTCCTTCAAATTTTGAATCTCCTTTTCATTCTTTATCCTATAGCTTTCAAACCTTTTCAAGTAATTTTCACAATCCATATTCTCCACATATCCATTTGTAGAGTAAGATGACAAATTCTCAACAATTGAGTCATCTCCTATATTCTCCATCTCACCAATGGAGTCATCTTCCTCATCAAGATCATTAAATTTGTCTCTTGATGAAGTATGAGCCATATCCCAATGAGTAGCTACATTTATCATCTCTAGAGCTACTTCTTCATCTATTTCTTCTATGGGATCACTAGTCAAGTCATCCTTGCCATCTACGTCAACTTCTACATAAGTGGCACCAAATGCCGTGTAGTTAATGACAAGTTCTTCATCACTTGAAGACTTATCTCCCTCACCGGAGTCATCACTACTACCACTCCAAGTGGCGGCCATCACTTTTCCCTTATTCTTATCCATACGATTAGCACAATCGGGGGCGATGTGTCCTATGCCACCACATTCGTAGCATTGAATCCCCTCTCTTGAAGACACCTCTTGGTTCGGCTCGTCATTCTTGACCTTGGTCTTCTTCTTGAAGCCATCCCCCTTTGAGCCATACCCATTATTTTGTAGACTCAAGAACTTCTTGAATCTTTTAGTAATTAGCGCCATGTCTTTATCCGAGTCATCCTCCTTCTTGTCATGCTTCGAAGTCTTAAAGCAATATTCTTTTTCTTCTTAGGAGGTGAGGTGGTAGTCTTTCTTGACTCATAGGCTAGAAGTCTTCCTATGACTTCACTCGGCTTCATATCCTTGTACCCATCATTCTCTTCTAAGCCGTTACCTTGGACTCAAACCTCTTGGGAAGCGGTCTCATAATCTTTTGCTTGATCCTTCTATCCGAGTAAGGGTCACCAACTTAATGACTTTGGTTCACAATGTCCATCAACCTAACCTCGAAGTCGTTGAAGCACTCGTTCTCCTCCATTCTAAGTGTCTCGAATTGAGTTTGGAGGACTTGGAGCTTCGAGTCCTTAACCACTTCAATATACCCAGTTTTAGGATCATTGGTCCCATGCCCCAAATCTTTGATTTATCTTTATCAGAGTTGAGGAGAATTTGATAGTATCCCCGACCTAAGGAAATGAGTTTCCAACTAGCCTTAAGCTTCCAAACCGATTGCAATCTGACCTTTAGTTCATCATGTTTCCAAGGGATATCACCCTTGGAGAGAATTAGACGATTAATAAGAGAATGCTTGCACAAAGAAAGTCTAGAATTGTAGGCAACAGTATCAATTTGAACCACAATATAGCCTCCCTTTTTCGAATGTATCACCACTTCAGATGAGGGAATAGAGGCAACCGGAGAAGACTGAAGAGTCTTAGCAAAAGACTTAGTAATAGCACTATTAACATCCTTTATAGCATCATTTGGAAGAGAGTTAAGAGCTTCAGAAGAAGAACGAGGAGGAGCATGCAAATCAACCTTAATAGCACCGTTCAAATCATGAACATTAGGCACACCATTAGGAATCCCATGATTCTATTCCAAAACGTTAAGCACCAAAGAGAGAACTTCCAAAAGTTTTGTTTTTTGAGAGTTAGGGAAAACATTCAAGGCATTATTCAACAACAACCTATCCTCATGACCAACAGCATTACCAACCGAAACGGAATGAAGTAACTCACCAAAAGTGTTCAAAGAGGGTTGAGAAGGCACCCTAGATCGAGAGGAGAGAGCCGCATGGCTCTCATGGAAGTCACTATCCATGAACCCAAATAGGGTTCCTAAGCCCGTAAGCTACCAACATGCAACAGACGAAAGTTTATGCCGAAAACACCAAAACATGATTTTCTTGATTCTAGGATGCACCAAAATCCATGATATACAAAAACTAAGCAGAACTTTTTGCTAGAAAATTACCAGAAGAGGCTCGAAAATGTGAAACACCAGAGAAACCCTAGAGAAAAAACTCAAACCAGAACAAAAATATTGTAACTGACATAACTCTATGTTTCAAACCCCAAATCACGAAATTCTTGATTCCAAATTGCATGAAATTTCACGATCTACAACTTTTATGAAGGACATAAAATTAGAATCTAACTAGTAGAGGCTCTAAAAATCAAAATAGCAGTGAAACCCTAAAATTCCGTCCGGAAACTCTCTTTTTTTATTTAATTTGATCTCCACTGTCCATCTTTTCCGGAAACCCTAAAATTAGATAGATGGAAGGTGGAGATCCATCTATCTAATTTTTTTCATTATTCTTTTTAATTTTTTATCAATTATAGAAAACTTATTTAATTAGATGGCAAAGTCGTATTTACTCTCATTCAACATCTAATAAGGGTAAGAAAGACTTTTAAGTGATTTTGTAACAGTTGACTGTTAGTTTGACTAAAGTAGGACTAAAATGAGTTATTTTGAATTATATATGGACCAATTTAATGAAAAATCTATTAACAAGTAAAAAAGTGATGTTTCTCAATTAGATAGGGACCAAATTGTATAAATCCCTTTAAAAAAAAAAAAATCATTTTCTTCATTCTCATTTTAGTATTTTACTTTATTGACAATCAATAACAAATTCTTAAAATTCTTTACATGATCAAATATTAATACATCACATATTAATACAAGATAGTGGTGGCAAAATGGACAGCGCGACCTGACTTTATTGAGCTGTCAACAGGCCGAGCCCGCCCTGTTAAAAAATGTTGGGGCTTGGCATGGGCCTGCTAGGCTAGCTGGTCGGCCTACGAGTACAGGCCGCCCAATTTTTCTTTAAATAAAATTATAAATTATGATTTTTGTAAAAAATAAAAAATAAAAAAATTATTGTTGAGAATCGAACCATGGTGGTGAAGTTGTGTGACTTACCATTTCACTGCAAGTTCAATCTGGGTAAGTTATGAATATTGTAATATATATTTTGTTTAATAAGTTTTTAAAAAAAAAAAAAAAAAATTTTGTCGGAATCAAACAAGGTTTGATGGGGGAAAAGGGTTTGGGACTTCACCACTTCACTACAAGATTAACTTTGATTATTTATGTATATATTAATATATATTGTTTAATTAGTGTTTTTTTTCAGAAAAAAAATATATTGGTAGGCCTGCCAAGCCGCGGGCTTCAGGTTTGGTGGTCGGGCCTAGGCCTGCTTTGTAGCTTGGCCTACTATTGGCTGGGCCGTGCTAGGCCCGACCTATCACAGGACCGGCCTGGCTAGGCATGGCCTCCCCCCACCCCCCCTCCCTAAAAAAAAAAAAAAAAAAATATTTTCAACAAATTTTTCATGTATAAAATTGTCATAATATGTTATATAGGCAAATATATCTCTGACCCATCATATTATTTATTTAATTATAAACATCATTAAAGTCCAATCTAACCAATATATCTAAAAAAGTTTGATGCAAGACAACATGAGTAGCTATGAGCATGTAACCATAACCATTTTAAGAAGAAATTATTCATATGTTCCTATTTAATAATGTATTTAATGAATAGATATCATAGAGATTATTAACCATGATCACTAAGAAATACTTAATATGATAGATTATTTACTAAAATAGTAAGTTCATTTTGTGAGACATGCAACATAGATGTTCCGGATATTAATGCCTGTTACATTGCAATACGATGTCGAACTCACCATCGACAAGATAATTTTACAATTAAACAGTATTATTGGGTATGTATATATTTTATGTTGCAATTGATTCTCAATTACAAGAATTAAATATGAGTATAGATTCGATTATAAATGATTTTTAAAATTTTAAAGAACGTCATTTTGATTCATAAAACTTATGTTTATTTTATTTATTCATTTATGAAACTAAATGGTATTTATTAATTTATAAAACTTATTTTTTTTTTCAATAATTTAGTTCTTAAAAATTAATATATTTGTCTTGCACAAACTTGAATTTCTTTTTGTCTCGGCCGTCAAAGCAAAAATCATGACTTCACCCCAGCCCTAACCTTTCAAATTATACTGTTGCGTAAAGAAAACAATGAAAGAAATAGGAATTGTTTGGACTATGGCTATGTTTGGTTGGCTGGAAAGAAATGGAATGGATTTCATTCTCAATGTTTGGTTGGTTAAAATCTAATGGAAAGGACATTCCATTGGAATGGTGTTTCCACCATTTTTGTGGAATGGGATTTCCATCCAAAAACCAATGGAATGTCCATTCAATTTCAAACTAAAATTTGTATTCCATAAATACCCTCATATTCCCCAACTCCATTCTAAAAATACCCTCCTTTCCAAAAAAATATATTATTATATATTATATTAATGATATATTATTATATATTATATTATTATGATATATATAATGATATATAAATATATATAATATATATATTATATATTATATTAATATATGTATTATACTATTATATATATTATATATTATATTGTTATATAGGGGTGAATTCATAAAGAGCAAAAAATTATTGGTTTATTGTTTTTAGCCACCAATTTATATTTTATTGTTTTCATCAATTTTGACAACTTTTGGACAAAATTACCCCTAAATTTTACTTCACCTTACATGTAACCAAGTTACATGCCATTTGATTCCAAGCTACATGCGAGTTGATTTTTCAAGTTACATGTTAATTAAGTTTTAAATCACATGCTAATTAATTTTCAACTTACATGTCAATGATTTTCAAGTTACATGCCAGTTGATTTCTAAATTTTTTGGTGAGTGAAGTAAAGACTAAATGGAGGACAATCTTATATATTGAAGACTAAAAGTGATAAGTATAATAAAATATAAATTGATGGATAAAAACAATAAACCAATAAATTTTTTGGTTACTTCTTGCAATTTACTCTATTAATATTATATATATATATATAGAGAGAGAGAGAGAGAGAGAGAGGAAATAGGGGTTAGTAGTCAAAAATTAAGGGGAGGTATTGTTTTTGTCCAGCATTATTATTTTTATTGTTTTTGTCATTAAATGGGCTGTGAGGACATAATTGCCCCTTTTTTTTTTCTTAATCTCTTCTCTCTCCTTTCTTTCACTCATTCACACCTCCCTCTTCTCTCTCTCTCCTTTCTCTATCCTTTTTCTCTCTATTAACGCCTCCTCCTCCTCCTTCTTCGATCTTCTTCTTCTTCTTCTCTTTCTCTTTAAGATTTTTTCAGATTTTCAGATTTTTTTAAAAAAAAAAAAATTTCAGATCGGACGTCCGATTTTCCCTCCTTCTTCTTCTTCTCTTTCTCTCCTCTCTTCTCTTTCTTTTTCACGTTTTTTCCGAAATTTTTTAAAAATTTTAGTTTTTTTTTTTTTTTTTTTTTTTGTTGAAATTTTTTTCATATTTAAGTTTGGTTTGTGGTTGTGGTTGTGTTTGTGGTTGATTTTAGGGATTTTTTTTTTAAGATTTTAGGGATTTTTAAAAAAAATTTCAGGTTTTTTTTTTCAGATCTGAAACTGTATCCAGAATTTTTAAAAAAATTTCAGTTTTTTTTTTTGTTGAAAAATTTCCAAATTTAAAAAAGGTTTGGATTTAAGTTTGGGTTGTATTTCCAGATTTTTTATTAAAAATGTTAGTTTTTTTTTTTTTTAATTTTGAAAAAAAATTCAGATTTTTATGTTTGGGTTGTGGTTGTGGTTGATTTTAGGGATTTAAAAAAAAAAAAATCAGGTTTTTTTAAACAAAAAAAAATTCTTATTTGAAAAACACACCAGATTTTAAAAAAAAAAATTCATTTTTTTTTTTTTTGAAAAATTTTCAGATTTAAAAAAGGTTTGGATTTGAGTTGTGGTTGTGGTTAAGTTTGAGTATTGTTTGTTTAAAAAAAATTCAGATTTTGTTTTGTTCAAAAATTTTTTCAAAAATTTCAGGTTTGAGTATTGTAAGTTTGAGTATTGGTTGTGGTTGTGATTTTAATTTTTTTTCCAAACCGGTGTGTTTAATTGTGTTACTGATGACCAATTAAACACAACACAACACAATTAAACACACAAGGTGTAAACCAATTAAACACACCGGGGAATCCAATTAAACACACCAACATTATCATTAAACACACCGGACTAATTAAACACACTAGACAAAATGAATTAAACACCAGACTAATTAAACACATTGGACCACCAATTAAACACACCGGACTAATTAAACACACCGGACAAAATGATTTAAACATATCGGACCAATTAAACACACCGGGCCACCAATTAAACACACCAGATAAAAACCAATTAAACACACCAAGCCAAACCAATTAAACACATTAGTGCAAACCAATTAAACACTCTAGGCCAAACCAATTAAACACCTTAGTGCAAATTAATTAAACACACAAGTGCAAACCAATTAAACACCCTAGACCCTGGTGTGTTTAATTGTTTTTGCTCTGGTGTGTTTAATTGGTGGCCTGGTGTGTTTAATTAGGCCAGTGTGTTTAATTGGTGTCTTGGTGTGTTTAATTAGTCCGGTGTGTTTAATTCATTTTGCCTGGTGTGTTTAATTCGTTTGTCTGGTGTGTTTAATTCGTGACCTGGTGTGTTTAAACAAATAAAATCTGAAAAGTTTGTTTTAAAAAGATCAAATTCAAAAAATCTAATTTTTTTTTCAACAAAACCCAAACTTAAACACAACTCCCACCATTCATAAAAACAACCACAACCTAAACTTAAATACAACTAATACTCAAATCCAAACCTTTTTTTTAAATCTGAAAATTTTTCAAAAAAAAAAATTGAATTTTTTTTAAAAAAATCTGGAAAATTTCCCAAATCTGAAAATTTTCCTTTAAAAAAAAACCGGAATTTTTTTAAAAAAATCTAGAAAAAAAAGGAGAAAGAGAAAGAGAAGAAGAAGAAGAAGATGATGATGAACTTGTGAGAGAGAGAGAAGACGTGAAAGAGAGAAGGAGGAGAGAAAGAGAGAAGAAGGCGTGAGAAAATGATAGAGAGAGGAAAAAAATTTTGTAAAGAAGGGCAATCTTGTCCAAAAGTGGATATGTTGACAAAAACAATAAAAATCATAATCATGGAAAAAAACAATAAACCACATAATTTTTTGGCTAGTTATGGAGTTCTCCCATATATATATATATATAATATTATTACATATATTATATAATATCATATATATATATATATATATATATATTATATGTATTATATATTATATTATTATATATATTATATAATATATATTATATATTTATATTATATAAATATATTATTATATATATTATTATATAATATATATATATTATTATATGTATTATATATATTATATATTATATATATGTATTACATATTATGTTATTATATATTATATATTATTACGTATATTATTTAATATAATACTTTTATATTTATTATTATTATCCAAAATATATATTATATATATTATAATATTATATAATATATATTATATATAATAATATATAATATTCATATTATATAATATATAATAAGATATAATATTTATATTATATAATATATAATAATATTAATATTACTAATATATAATATATAATATATATTATATTATATATAAATATATATATTAAAATATATAATAATATTTATATTATATATATTATTACATATATATATATATAAATATATTATAATAATAATATATAAATATAATATTATATATATTTTTATATTTTAGTATTATTATCAATAATATATCATTTTATTATGAATGTTTTATAATTAGGGGTATTTTGGTTAAATACAGTTAACTCTATTCCATTCCATTGTTAACCAAACAAAATAATACTGATTCAAAGACTAATTCTAAAATTCCAACCAAACAAAAAACTCTACTTTTCCATTCCTATTTCCATTCTACCACGTAACCAAACGTGACTAAGTTTACAACACCATTTACCATTAGGATTAGGTACCGATTTCAATACTTAGATGTAGAGCTTTCAACTAAATATAGATTGAACTTGTATTAGTATTTGACCATGTAAAGATTTTTAAGAATTTGTGATCGATTGTCAATAAAGTAAAATATGACTTATGAAACTTTTGTACTATTCATTTTCCTCATATATTATTTACCGGTCAAATTAATGTACTATTCATAAAATAGTAAAATTAATGTAGGTACTAATACACTCAACAATAGGGATGGGTGTAAGACTGTAAGGGTCCATTGAGGTGGGGGTAGGTCCCCGGCCTCTGCTACAAAACCTCATTTGGGGGAATTGGGATGGGCGTGTTTGGGTGGAGGTTCCCCCACCCCCACTCCCATCTCCATTCCTCCATTTCCCTAATTTTGAATTTGAAATTCAGAATTTGGATTTCGAAATTCAACCATCCCAACCTTTCGTTTCACCTTGTTTTAATATCCAATCCAAAAATAATCAAAATATCTAATTTAAAATATAATTGGTTTAATTTAATCCAAAATAAATTCATATTTTTCTAATAATATAGTATTACACGATTAAAGTCCAAACAAAATAAAATCACTAATGCTATAAAACCCAAAAATATAGTCCAAATTTCAACTCAAATAATATAACATTGTATATAGTAATGATAACTCACTTACCACATCATTTAGGTTGTTTAGCATTAGTCAAATAAAATACCAGTGTGGTTTAGATTTAGTACTTAGGTTAGAGACTTAGAGTTAAATTTTATTTTGAAAGGAAATGGGGAAATGGGGCTCCCACCCCCATTTGCCTCCACCTCGACCCCCAAACCCCACCCACCCCCATTTGCCTCCACCTCGACCCCCAAACCCCATTTGGGACTCACCAAATTGCTAAATCAAATATTATTTACTGGTCTATAAAATCACCAAATAACTTTTTATTCTTGTAGTCCAATGATAGATCTGGAATCTCAAGAACAAGTTGCTTCACATTAATCTTTCGAGTCCTTAACACTATGAACAATTCAGGTCCTACAAATATAAAATCGGTACTCTAAAACAAGCTTCTCCATGGATATGCAAATGGCACCAACCACCATGCTACAACAGCACCTAAACCTAATAAAAAGAGAAAGACACACCAAGGTGTTAAGACTATATATATAATAAACCACAACCAAAGATACATATTAATCAATTTAGAAGTTTTTGCAACACAATCATATATCATCAAACTCTTAAACAGTAACACTCCAAACTTCTCTTGATCAACATAAAGTAACTGCAAATAATTTTCACCATTGCAAAACCAACAACCATCTTCTGACTAGCATTTGCAGATTTCACATAACTTTCTAGTACGAGACACACAGCCCTCTAAACGTCTTTACTTTGATCCCCATGCCATTACAAGACTGTTGCAATATAGCCTTATAATACCATCTCCAAACTCAGATAACCTAAAGGGACCTCTTGCTGGACTGCCGTTATAACTTGTTAAGCAAAAAGCACAAACCTGCATTTCTTCTTCTAAAAAATAAAATAAAATAAAATAAAAATAAAGTATGCACAAGCCAACTTCCAAAACGAGGCCACGCCCATTTCTATGGACTTGGACGGCAAATGTAAAAAAATTAAAAGCTCATAATCTCCAACCACCTTAATCACTGCAGATTAAACTTGTTAAAGTTCCGGTGAATTTGTGGTTGCTCATTGCCTCCTGCTGTAGAATCAACTGATATTAGAGCACCTGAGGATGGAAAATATTTATAGATGTTGATTATACACTAGAAATCTCCCACAATGGTCAAATTTAATTCTTAGGAGACAAACCCAAAAGTAGAAAACAGTGCAGCTCTGATCCCTTCGTCTTCAGGTAGCGCTTTCAATTACTTATCATTATATCAGTAATGACAAGAATTCTCATACAAATCTAAAACACATGTGAATCTATTTTTTTATCTCAATGCCTAAACAACAGTACAATACTGAGAAGCCATTACTTGTGATGTTTACTTCTTTTTTCCTCCCTCTTCTTCCTGTGAGACTTTTCTTTAGAATTATGCTTCCTAGAGTGCTTATTGTTTGTGCTACCTGAGCGTTCCTTCTTCGATTTCTTTCGCCTATCCTCATCAAGCTCTTCATCAGAAGATTCACGAGATTTAAGTGAAGGAGGCTTCTCTGGACCAAAAACAATATGTTGCCTTACATCATACCTTGCTGAAAGCTTCTCATTAGAGTCGGGAGAAGGTGGAAGGTAGGGACCTGTTTCATCCATTCTTGAACCAACAGCACCTCGGCCACGTTTGACCCTGCCATTAGCAAAAAACATTGAATGAAGGAGTAGTAAATGCATATCATCACTACCATCTATGCACAATTTTAAGTAGTTAACTCCTTCAAGCACATGTTAACACCCTTTCATATATATTTGAAATTAAACAGTGCCAAGAAAGTCCTCAGTCTCACACAAGTGAATACAATGAGAGAATTATGTACTGACCTTGATTGTAGAAACTTTTCAATCTCTTCATCTCTTAAACCTTCATCTTGCCTTGAATAGCTACTCTCATATGCTCTCTTGCTTGATAAGCAAGAAGCGGAAGCACTGTCAGTATCTATGCCATGCCTCTTACTAGAGCTTCTAGAGGAGTTACCAACATCAGTATGCCTCCTGCAGTTGCTTTCCTCTCTTGATCTTCCTTTAAGCCTATCATTTAGTTCTAGCTCTTTTTGCCGGACTCTCCACATCTCATTCACTTCCACAGATCGATTAGCTGGGAGAAAAAAATTAAATCAGTCCAAAGAGAAAGTAAAATCAGTACATAAATGCAACACAATTTTCAACAAAGGGATATACAATAATCATCTATGCAAATTCTAAAGAGAAAAATTAAGGGCAACGTTGAATCATGAAAAAGAAAATAGGTTTAATCCAGTCCCATAGCAAAAAGATGGGTTATCCCGTTACAAGGGGATATCAAATAAACCTACTTCCCTTGATTAATTCATTATAAATCCCCATTAGACACAATGAGCTCTTTTAGTACCCAAAGGTATAGAAATACCCCTAAACTGATGTATGGCACTATGGCCTCACCGCTTGTGGTAATCTAATATCGTGAGCCAGTTGAACCCGTACCAACGAAAAACATCCTAGTCGCCTAATCAGCTTCCAGTTATTGGCTTATTGCAAGATCAATCTCAATTTAAGTTTTCAGCATCTTTTTGTTTTGTTTTGTTTTTTGTTTTTACAAAAGGAAGCTACTACCATAAAAAACTTTCTTAATCTGAACTCGAAACCCACCTTAAGGCAGGGTGTCAGTTGATTACATGAAAACATACATAAGGAAGACGGCAATTATACTTCCTATGCTCACCACAACATTTTCACTCAGTTAAGTGAATTTTATTTTCTTAAGAGCATTGAATGCTGAATAAAACAGTAAGAAATGCAAGTACTAATAATAAAGTACAAGAGATTACCTTGTTGCACGCCAAGAACAGTTGCAGTAAGGAACCGTGAATTTGGCCGACCCCTCACTTTCGGCTGCTGAAGGTAAGCATGGACACCTTCCTTCTCAGCTTGCCGCCGTAATTCTGCTGCTTCGTTCATAAGGATTGCAGCTATTCTGTTCTCAGTTTCCAGATCCATCTAAACATGCAATGTGAGTTCCAAAAATTATTAAGTGAAAAGTTCACTTAAGGGACCTAACAACCTAAAAGGAGGACCACTGTATATATACAAATTAGCAACAGAAAATAGCTTCCCAAATTCTAAACACTAACAAATGTTATTCATGTGTATATGACAAACTTGAAAGCAGCAACAAGAACAACATATTCAAGTACTATTTCAAATTCTGGAAACACAAAAGAAATCTATATGTGAAACTTGACAGTAACAAACCAAAAAAGCCATTGAAAACTGTCTAACCCAAACAGAATTCGACAAACTTGAAAGTATAACAATTCATGCCTTAGTTTTCAAACACACCAACCAGCAACGAAAAATTGAAAAGACAATTCATGCGAAAACAAAACATTCAAAGGTCCGATTCCTATATTTCAAAGAAATTGAATATTCGTCTTGTGGAAACGATAACAAAACTTACCGAATTGATCGATGAGAGAAGCGATTGTGATGGAGAGAGATCAAATTCGAAGCAAGTCGTTTCGACTCTCCGATTGCTGCCGTTTTCCAGAAAACCCTAACACAATTATTGCGATGAAACAACACGCGGTTTCTATTTTATTTTCTCCACCCGAATTTACCGTCCAACCGACGGAGGAGAGTACGGCGGCTGGACTCAGGTCTGGTCACTGATGGTATCAAAAAGTGATTTTTGCCAAAATCCTTGCCGTTACACAATTCGAAAGACTCTAATAACATATGTCGGGTAAAAAGTAATGTTTCCGCAAATAAGGACTAAAGTGTAATTATTCTCTTTTTTTTTTTTTAATAATAGGACCCACCGACACCATTAAATCATTTTATATGACGTGTCAAGATATTACTGGGCCACTGTTTGACTACTGATACTAAGGTTAACTCGTATATATATCACTCAAATACGCACATTTGCATTCTGCAGTGAAAAAATGTGCTTCGATGATTTCTTCATCTTCCTTTGCTTTTCTAGCCGATTTCATGTAATGTATTTCTTATTTTTCTCTTTTTTCTTTTTTTCTTCTGTTTGGTTGCCAACAAAATGAATTCACTTGAATGTTGGAATCTTTGATTTTTCACCTTTTTTTTTTTCGGTTCTGCGTTGTTTCCATAAATTTCCCAGAAACTAAGCTGGGTTATTTTTTTTTAAGAAAAAAAAAAAATTAGGTTCAATTGTTTTTTTTTTCTTTTTATTTGGGTTAAACTTTGCAGACCATAGAGTGTTTCGCTTCAAGCGAAAAGCATTAGTGTATGTAAATCCGTTGCTACGCCTCAAGAACAGAAAATTGGTATGTTAGGGTTCTAACACAAATAGGTATGATTTATAGAAATTTAGAAGAGAAATAGGTAGAAGTAGAGAGATTGATATTGGAAGATAGAATAAATAGTATGTGATACAGAGAGATAGAGAATTAGGAGGATTTTGAGATTAAACTTCTTGTTGTATTTTATTAAAATAAACCACATATTTATAGTGGTTGTTTACGATTAAAAGATAATTACTAATTCAAATAAACCTAAACAACTCTTATCTAAATCTAATTGATAATTTAATTAAAACATTTCATAACTAACAAGAGTCCTAACATGGTATCTTTATTATACTAGTGATTTTGAATTGTATTTATTTGCGCATTTGTTTTCTATTATTTGAGTTTGATTGGAATTGGAGTCGTTTGCTGTGGTTATTTTAAAACGAAGTTTTGGTACTAGGATGTAGAAGTCAATATATGTAGAGGTCGATAGTGATGGTGATGGTGATGGTTTACTGCTGTTTAAATGAGTAACAATTGACTTAGGTAGCGAGTTTTCATTAGTAATTTAAATTAGCTTAGCCTCTAGGATTCGTGCATTGAGAAGGAGTGCTAAATTTGCTTTATTGGAATTGGAAAGATATATATCCATGAATTGTTTCAAGGCAAACCCCAATGTAATTGACTTAAATTGAGACCATCAGAGTGGAAGTGGAATAAATCTAATTGGCTGATGTATCTAAAACAATGAATCAAAAAAAAAAAAAATTATAGAATAAAAAGTCTTCTCAAATATTTAAATAAGAATTAAGCAATGAAGAACATGAGAGGATCAAGGAATAAAACTATAACTTCATTAAACGTTTCATCTCTAGCCTTAGCTTGGATTTTAGAAAGACATAACAAAGAAAACTAGAACCAACCTTCAAAGTAGGGGGAAGATGAGAGAGTTCACAGTGGCCTATTGCTTTCTTTCTGTACAATAAGAATCCTAAAAAGAGAGGAAAGCTAATGGAAGTAGAAAGGTGAGATTTCCTAAAGTGTGTCAATTTCTAGCTGGTTTTTGACCCAGGAATGTTCGAATTTGGGAATCTCTGTGGAAAGCAAAGTTGTATATCTCTGAATAAGCTTTCCAACACATTGAGAATTGCACAAATTCAACAAGGAAATCACAAGATATGGACAAATTACTGATGCTGTTTTAGAAAACCTTGCGAATTTAACTCGCGCATTAATTTTTTCTTCTTCAAAACATCAAATTGTTTCCTTAATGAGTGAAACATAGATGAAGTCTTTTAACTTGAATAAATACAATAAGTACATGATTATTTGTGTTAAAATATTATTATAATTCCTTAAATCATGCTTTACATTAATAATAGGAAAGCTCACTTGTATGCTTAAATGTGAAAACAAACCTAAAATAAGTGCAAGAACATCCATTTAACACCAAATAATGAAGCAATTTTCAGCTATCAACAATTATGTTATGGAAACTGTTGAGGACCTTGATTAGGATCCAACAACAAGCCCTAACTTGTACCCAAAGTTAGATAGATTTGAATCAAACCACTCACAGAATTGAGTGATCGATTCTCTAGAATCAGCTAACGGAATTTACCTAACCCTAGCCCAAGCTATTCTAAGTAATTAACTGAGAAAAGCCGAATTCAAAAGAAACAAGATGAACCCTATCTGGATCAATTTTATTGATAAAACATTCAAAAGATGCCAACCCTAAAAAATAATAGTTCTATTTATACTAGAATTAATCTTCTCTCCTGACTATGACAGGATTAATCTAAAATAGGAAAATAGTCTAAAACATAAATAAAACAATATAACTAAAATAAAAATAAAAGTAATAGTCTAAAGTCCTTATAATTCAGGAAACCAAATTGTGCCTTTCGTCACTCAAACTGCTACGACCACCGTTCCACAATTCTTTTAGATTTTCTAACGGTCTCAACATTCCCCCGCTCTTCAAGAATGCCCTTGTCCTCAAGGGAAAAATCTGGAAAACGTTCTACCATCTCGTCATAGTCTTCCCAAGTAGCTTCCTCCCTAGGGACCCCTCGCCATTGAACCAGAACCTACCACACCTTTGTCATACCACGTCCCTTTTTCCAATTGCGATATCGGAGAGCTGTTGTAGGCTGTACACCGGTAAATCACTCGAAATGAGACTCGGGTTTCCCACTCTCTTATTCAATACGGTAACATAGAACACTGGATGCAATCTAGAAGTAGACGGCAACTCCAACTTGTAAGCCACCACACCTATCCGCCCTAACACCTTAAAAGGCCCATAATACCGCTGCGACAATTTCACATTGAACTTTTTCTTTAGAGATTTCTGCCGGTACGGTTGAAGTTTGAGATACATGAAATCTCCTGGCTCAAAAGATACATCTCGCCTGCCTTGGTCATAATACTTCTTCATTCTCCTTTGAGCCTTCTCAAGCTCCTTCTTCACCTTAGCTACAACCTCATCCCTAGCCACCAACTCTCTCTCAACTTCTTCATTTCGAGCCGTCCCTTTCTCATAAGTGCTTAACATCGGTGGTGGTCGCCCATACATTACTTCAAACGGACTCATTAATTGAAGCATGATGTGACGTGTTGTACCAGTACTTAGCCCATGAAATGTACTCTTTCCATCTCTTTTGCTCCTCATGACAATAGCACCTTAGGTACTGCTCAAGAGTCCGATTCACCACCTCTGTCTGTCCATCAGTCTGCGGATGGTAGGAGGAACTTGCCTTCAACTTGCTGCCCTGCAAAGTAAATAATTCTTGCCAAAAAGAACTCATAAATAATTTCCCTCGATCAGTCACGATACTCCTTGGGATCCCATGCAATTTCACCACATTATCCACAAACGCCTTAGCCACACTACTAGCGGTGAAAGGATGTCTGAGCGGAATAAAATGGGCACCCTTGCTCAACCTATCCACCACGACCAGAATTGACTCGTAACCACCACTACTAGGCAGCCCCTCTACAAAGTCCATGGTCAAGTCCTCCTAAATTTTCTCCAGTATCGATAATGGTTGAAACAACCCTATAGGGCGCCTCTGGTCATACTTCACCTTCTGACAAATATCACACTCAGCCACCAATTTCTTCACTTCATTTTTAAGGCCCTCCCAATAGAAAAAGTGTTTGATCCTTACATAAGTGCGCAACCACCCTGAATGACCTCCTTCTTTGCTATTGTGGAAATGAGCTAAAATCTCCTCTCTCAACCCTGGTACCCCTGGTACATATACATAGTTTTTGTAGTACAATAGCCCATTTTTATAGCAAAATCTCTCTACACCACCCTCGTGGTCCTCCAACTTCTTACGAATCTCCACTGTTCGAGCATCAAATTGCATGGCCTCTTTAATTCGATCCCAAACACGCCATTCGGCCCCACTAAGTGCCAATAATCCTGCCTCATCATTCGCATACACAGACCACAATATTGAACTGCCCTCTTTTTTGGATAAAGCATCAGCTACTTTGTTTTCCCTACCAGGTTGGTAGACAATATCGTACTCAAACCCAAGAAGCTTAACTAAAAACTTCTGCTGTTCCGGGGTCATAATTTTCTGCTCTAACAAGTGCCTCAAAGCTTGTTGATCGGTGATAATGGTGAATTTCCTGCCCAATAAATAAGGTCTCCACACCTTTACCGTGTGCACCACTGCTAACATCTCCCTAGCATAAGTACTCCAAGCTTTCTTCATTGGCCCTAAAGCCTTAGAAACAAACACTAGAGGCCTCTTCTCTTGTACCAAGACTGCCCCAATCCTTTTTCCACTCGCATCGGTATAGACTTCGAATGGCTTTTCAAAATCAGGCAAAGCCAGTACAAGGGTTTGTGTCATGGCCCTTTTCAAATCTTCGAAAGCTTTCTTTGCTTCTTCCGTCCACTCAAAACTGTCTTTCTTCAACATAGCAGTCAAGGGTTTTGCAATTAGCCCATAATTCTTCACAAACCTCTGGTAGTAACCTGTTAACCCCAGAAACCCTCTGAGTTGACACATCTTTTGGTAATGGCCAGTCCACCATAGCCTCAATCTTTCTTGGGTCAACCTTCACTCCCGCACCTGAAATTATGTGCCCAAGATACTACAGTTCCTCCTGTACAAAGTCACATTTTGACATTTTAATAAAAAAACGATGCTGCTCTAGTATCCCCAATACCAACTCCAATTGCTCTAGATGCTCCTCCATTGATTTTGAATAAACCAATATATCGTCAAAGAACACTAGCACAAACTTCCTCAGGTAAGGTCTGAAAATAAAATTCATGGCTGCCTGGAATGTAGAAGGTGCGTTGCACAGCCCAAATGGCATCACTCGATACTCATATAACCCCGAATGAGTCCGAAAGGCTGTTTTGTGCACATCCTCCTCCTTCATCCGAATTTGGTGGAACCCAGCTCGCAAATCTAGCTTGGTGAACACACACACCCCGTGTAACTCATCTAACATCTCATCAACCGTCGGAATTGAAAATCGGTCCTTCACAGTTGCCTCATTTAAAGCCCGATAGTCGGTACAAAACCTCAAAGTCCCATCTTTTTTCCTTACCAATAACACCGGAGACGAAAACGGACTTTGACTCGGCCTGATCAATCCATTCTTCAACATCTCCTCTACTTGTCTCTCAATCTCATTTTTCTGGAAATGGGCATACCTATATGGAGGCACATTGACCGGTTTCGCCTCATCTTTCAAAGTAATACGGTGATCACAATGACGGGGGGATGGTAAGCTAGTTGGTATCTCCAAAACTTGTCGATGATTTGCCACTACCTTACGTACCTTCTCGGGCAGCCTCTGTAATTCGTCTTGCAGCTCATTTGTATTCTTTTTCTCGCTTTTCCCCTCCTGTCAGTCTTCATCATTCACTACTGCAAAGCATTGAGTGCCCCCTTTGCAAAGCCACTATATCATCTAAGCTTCACATTGTTTAATTTCTTTAAGAGGCAAAATAGCCCATGTTCTTTTTCTTCCGCCTAATTTGAATTCCATTGTCATGGCATCAAAATCTGTAACCACCTTACCGATACTCTTCAACCAAGCGTTGCCTAACACCACATCTACTCCCACTAGCGATAACACATGCAAATCAGCAGCAATCCTGACTCCTTGCACGTTCATCTTCACCTCGTGAACCACTTCCTCACACTTAAGTTTTTCCCCATTAGCTACCTTCACATCAAACGCTTCTATGGTAGCCCCTCGCAGTCCAATCTTCCTTACGATATTTGCGTTAATGAAATTGTGAGAGGAACCAGAGCCTACCAACATCGAAACCTCGAACTTACCAACCCATGCCATAAGCCTTATAGTGGATGGTTTCGAAACCTCAGACATGGCATTTAAAGACAACTCAGCTTCATAATTATTTTCTCCCAATTCAGCCACCCTTAACTCTCCCTCATCATTGGTGGCTTCCCCGTCATTGACAACATCATCATCTGATTCACTTGAGTCAATGATCATAAATACCTTCCCAGTCCGGCACCGATGGTCCTTTTCCATTTCTCCCCGCATTTGAAGCACAGACCCTTTTTAATTCTCTCTTGAACCTCATCCTTTGTTAGTTTTTTTACGTCTTTGCTTTCCTTTTTGGAACTATCCTCAATAGCTCCCTTTCCTTTCCAAGAATCTTTGTTTGACTCCGATTTAAAATTTTTACTTCCAGAACTCTCCTTAAACGGCTTCTTGTCACTGTAGTAACTATCCTCTAAAATCTCTGCCATCCTCATTGCTTCGGTCAATCTTTGAGGTTGCTTCAATTTCAACTCCCTCGCTAACCACGGCTTCAACCCTTCAATAAAAGTCCCCAATAATGACTCCTCTGACTATCCCCTGACCAGAATCTGTAATCGGCGAAACTCCTCAATATATACCGAAACCCTTCCTTCCCGTTTGAGTTTGGCCAACTGCCCATGATGATTGACAACCGGTGATGGTTCCCATTGAGTCAAAAATTCCCGCTCGAAAGCCGTCCAACTCATTTGTCTACCATCTTGCTCATATTGAGCTTTGATCCATCTCCACCAGCTATTAGTCTTTTCATCAAGGTAGATGCATGCAGTAGAAACCCGATTGGCCCTTGCCACTTCGTATACCTAAAAGTAGTTCTCCACCTTGTCCAACCACTCGTGGATCTCCACCATTAAAATGCGGAAAATCGACCTTTGGCTTTCTAGGGCCCCGACTATGGTGCCTTTCTCTTCGCCTATCACCTTCATATTCTGCAGCACCTCTCCACGGTTCCCACCGCTGCCTATAAATTGGCCTTCGGTCGCGAGGTCTCCTGCCCAATTTCGCATCTTCCTCAGATCCATCGTCCATCTCTCCCTCAGAACCCTCGTCATGCAACCAACGCTCCACCATTAATGGTCCAAGTTCCACACGTCCTCCTCGCTTAAACCCTTCACGATTTTCGGTCGGTTTGGGCTCGTCTACATCACCTGACGAGAATTCTGCCTCACGCCATGAACTACGTGATCTCCGTCCATCCCCTTGAGTTCGTCTGCCTATCGTTTCCTTTCCCGTGTTTTCAGCCAACTGTCGTTCAAGTCTGTCGATTGCATCATTGTTTGACCTAGTCAGATGCGCTATGGATGTCGTCAGTTCTGATAGGGACTTGAAAATCCGATCTTGATTCTCCTCCAAGGCTTCAAACCGCTGCTTGTTAGTCTTCGATCCACTCCCTTGAATAATAGAATCCTCCCCAGATCCCATGGCCCCTTTTTTTTTTTTTTTTTTTTTTTTTCTTTTCCTGTAGGCCGCCGAAATCTCTCAATGAAAGCACCAAATTGTTGAGGATCTTGATTAGGATCCAACAATAAGCCCTAACTTGTACCCAAAGTTAGATAGATTTGAATCAAACCACTCACAGAATTGAGCGATCGATTCTCTAGAATAAGATAACGGAATTTACCTAACCCTAGCCCAAGCTATTCTAAGCAATTAACTGAGAAAAACCGAATTCAAAAGAAACAAGATGAACCCTAACTGGGTCAATTTTTTTGATAAAACATTCAAAAGATGCCAACCCTAAAAAATAATAGTTCTATTTATACTAGAATTAATCTTCTCTCCTGACTATGACAGGATTAGTCTAAAATAGGAAAATAGTCTAAAACATAAATAAAAAAATATAACTAAAATAAAAATAAAAGTAATAGTCTAAAGTCCTTTTCCAAAACAGTATCAATTTCCTTATAATTCAGGAAACCAAATTGTGCCTTTCGTCACTCAAACTACTACGACCGCCGTTCCACAATTCTTTTAGATTTTCTAACGGTCTCAACAGAAACATTCAGTTTTGGCCTTAAAGCAATTGTTTGGAGAAGAAAAAAAATTACTATATTTTATAATTTATCGATCCCTGATCCTAAATAGAAGTGCATAATTCTAGTTAATTATTATGTTTTAATCTAGAAAAAGTAATTATTGGATTAATATTACTGCTTGGTAGTTTAATAACATAGTATTCACAAACTAAGAAACACAAAATGATACCAAGAAAGAGATTGAAGTGATGTGTTCTCTGGGTGAATTATAATAAGGATAAACATTTATTGATGCTTTCTGTTTGCTTATTTAATTCGTTTATTTCTAAGATATTCCTGATTTATTCCGAAGCTTTGAAGACAAAGGTTTCTCGCAGTGCAAACTTGGCCAAACTTCAAGCTGGTTACCTGTTTCCAGAGGTCTGTGCTGGTGCTTTTTGTTATTTGTTGTGACAATAATAATGTTCAAAAGCTAGGCCATTATAGATGATGCACTGTGTAATAAAAACATCTGATGTATATAATACTTTTGTAGCCATGCAAAATGTGTTATAGCAATGGTAATTCTTACGGTTTTTGGTAATTTTAATAATATATCTTTTTACATGTTAATGAAAGTAGATTGCTAGAAGAAAAGCTGCACATATGCTGAAATACCCAGACGCACAAGTGATAAGCCTCGGAATCGGTGACACTACTGAGCCTATTCTAGAAGTTATAACTTCTGCCATGGCAAAGGTTGTTATTTTTAACCTCCTTTTGTTAATTTCATGATTATGTGCCTGATTGTTGATTAGGATTTGTTAAAAACGCTACAGGAATGATAATATTTGGTTGTTTCTTTACTTTTTGCAAATGAACTGAAGTAGCTTATTCTCTCCTTTTTTAATTAGGTCATCTATCTCTATTCATTAAATTACATTTGGGTCATTTGAAAGTTGATTTGGTAGTCAATAGATGTGACCTAAGTGCCTTGGCAGTAGTGGTAAAAGCAGATAGTTTTGTTAATAAAACCCTTACATTGTTCATTACATTTGTCGATGCAAGATTTATGACCTGACATCAACGAATAAATCTAGGTGTTGTTTCTTTGCCATGGCTCTCTGAAATGGGTCGAATGGCTTACACTTGCCATAAGTATTGGTTTATTAATCTTTATTATTGGCCAATTTTCACCCAAAACAAAATTAAATGCACCCTTACTTTTGGGGTGTCTTATGGGTTTATTTGCATGTAAGTGCACTTGGGATTTAAATTTATTTGATTGATTACCATTAATCACAACTGAATATCATTATTAATCTCGTTTTCTACCTGAGGATATTGGTGTTGATTTCAGCTTCAAGTATTAGGATTACCTTATCTTTTAGTGGGATCTAGGTGGCAATCCTTATGGAGAGGTCCTAATGAGTTTCCACTACTTTGGAACCTTACATCCTTTCTTGGACTCTGCTTGTTTTTCCTTGGTGCTCCCAATTATTATTATAATTATTATTATTATTATTTGTTTTGTTTGTTTTCTTTCATTATGAGGAAATTCCCAAAATAGCATGCAAATGAAAGGTGGTTGGGAGCACCAATGCAAAAAAACATAATCCAAGAAAGAATTAATATATATTTTTTCTTTATTTTTCAATTACAATGTTTTGTACCATGGAAATGAAGATGGAATATTCACTTGGTAAATATGATTATTGGTGCAACACTTGGTAAAATCATATCCTCCATGTGGCAAGCAATGCCCCTGCATCCCCCTGCTAATCAAAGCTTAATTTTTGTAAATGATCAGTTTGATGTCACTTGGTCAAGTGTTCTAGCAATCTTCTTTTCAGTGATGGTTTTATTCAAATTGCTCAGTACTTTTTGGTTATTAAAATGTAAGTCCATTGGCGATTGGTACTAGCCATGAAATGCCTGATACAATTGTAAAATGAAGGATAGTTTTGGATAGTTTTTCAGATGCAATCTAGCGCTTATTAATGTTTAGCAAGTATTTTAATATCATTTATTTTGTATATTAAACACTGATGTTCTGCCTTTTGCTGATACCTGCTTGAATTGCTTTTCCTTTGCAGAGAGCTTATGAATTGTCCACACAAGAAGGCTACAGTGGCTATGGAGCTGAACAAGGTGAAAAGGTATGTGGGAATTTTTATATAATAAATACATATTTCTTAAATTGGCAATTCTGTGTGAATTCATAGATTATCAACAATTTTAATTACTGTTTAATGTGGGTGGGAGTTGATGCTTTTCCTTGTAAGCTGCTCATTAGCTGAAGATATGGGGTTTCCCTTGAATGTTCTTATTACATCATCCATTTTGGACTAAGAATTGGAATTATTTGCTGACAGAAAGCATGATATAAGCAGGCTGTGGCTGTGCATCAAAGTGAAATTATATAATTTGATTTTTTTTTTCTACTATATTTTGTACTTTCTGTCTGCGAAAGCAGAAAAGAAAAGTAAAATAAAAACTATCCATATGTCCTTTATATGCCACATAAAATATATCTAATATCATTAAAGAACTTGTTGGTACTCTTCATGTCTATGGTTTTTCATATTGCATTCAAATGATTATTTACTCAACTCTTTAAGAGTTTTGGTTGTGTATACAGGATGTCTTGCATTTACCCAATTTTAGAGCCTTATAAATTGTAATGATACTTGGAATTGACTATGAAATCCATTTCTGCCATGCACCTCTAAATAGGCTTATCATGAGACTTTGAGGATCCTTGCTGAATGGATATTTTACTGAATTTTTAGGTTGGCTGTTAACTTAATGCGATTTTCTACTGGGTTTTATTCTTGTTTGTGACTTTGTTCAATCATTTAATGTGAAAGCCTACTAGATTGAATGACAAACATGATACTACAAAAGTCTTATACTGTTATCGAATCCTCTGATATATGATTCTATTGTATTTTTCACTTCTATTAGACGGGAAATTTTTTCCTACTGATGAGTGACTGAATTTGTCAACCTGTACGGCTACTAAGAGCTGCAATTGCTTAAGCATTTTATAGGGACCTTGGTGTAGAGGAAAATTATATATTTGTTTCAGATGGTGCAAAATGCAACATTTCCGTCTTCAGGTTTGTTTAGATTTAACGTAGAAAGTTTTGATATTTTCAGTTAGTTGTATGCTTCATCTTTTTTATAACCCATATGCAGGAGGTCATTTGCCTTTGATGACAGAAAGTTGATTCTATTATCAAGTTTCTTGCAAAATTAATCAGGTTGGCATTGTCTTACTTTGTTGTAGGTTGTTTTTGGTTCCAATGTTACTATGGCAGTTCAAGATCCTTCATACCCGGTAACTCATTTTTCTTTTTATGAAATGTAAGAAAATGTCATTCTAGATAGTTCATGTTATTGCATAAAGGCTCATAACATCACACTGTAATAATCACTTGCTGGATACTTACCAGAATAAAGCAAAAGTGTGCAAAGCCTTTTTGTTGGACTGGTCTATTAGATTATGTAGCCACCTACTTGCATTATGTTGGATAAGATGGTGCTGTAAATGTAAACAAAATTTTGTGAGAGTTCATAAAAAATAAAGAAGTGGGGAAATGGAAAAGAATAATCTATGGCATTTTGTGGTTGTTTTGATGAGATATTCTCTGAATATTGGAGCTTTCTTTGCAACATGCAGGCTTATGTAGATTCAAGTGTCATTATGGGCCAGACTGGACAGTTTCAAAAGGATGTTGAGAAGTATGGAAACATTGAATACATGGAGTGTTCTCCAGAAAATGGTTTCTTTCCTGATTTATCGACTGTTGCTGGAACAGATATTGTATTCTTCTGTTCACCGAATAATCCTACTGGTGCTGCCGCAACAAGGGAACAACTGACTCGATTGGTTCAGTTTGCTAAGGACAATGGGTCAATCATTGTCTATGATTCTGCATATGCTATGTATATGTCTGATGATAGTCCGCCATCTATCTTTGAAATTCCTGGGCCAAAGAGGTAACTTTATAGTTGTCCATTCACTTTTTGGTTTAAACAGTGCTCATCGCAGTTAATCTTCTTCTGTGCAATCGTTTATATCCACTCCCTTAGTTAATTCAGCAAGGTGTTGTACCATGTTATGACGGGAATGATTCTAATCTATCTATGAATACAGCCTGGAGGAATGACCTTAAATATATTTGGCATTTCCATCTAAAATGGTTTTTTATTCCATTCATTAACCAATATGGTAAGGGAACTTTCGCACAATCTTTCACGGTTGTGGGTAATAATGAGCAGTTTTTTTTGTTTTTTTTGTTTTTTTTGTTTTTTGTTTTTGGCATTTCTTAGCTTCAGATCTATTTGATGCTTGGACATCCACTGGACATGATCTATTTATTGTAATTTATGACACTTAGAATAGTTTAATTTTGTTATTTATAGCATGTTTAGTGTATGCTGTGATTGCAGAACATCATTTCAGACAATTCAAGATGTCTTAAAGATAAATGCATCCAGTAAAAGATTTTAGACTTTTGTTGTTTATGACTAGAAATCCTTTTGTATCATGTATCATGCAACTGCATATCAATTTCCAGATTCTGCATTTCCCCATGGTTTTGTTATTGCCTTTTTCTTGCATTTTTATCACGATTTCCATCGCAGTAACTGTCTTTTCATTCTGATAAGAGAGTAGATTGCTTCCTCGCCATGGGACATATAAACCCTGTTATCTCTGATCACTTCCAAATTCCAATTATCTTTTATTGGATCTTAATGTGTTAGACTACTATTCTTTGTACAAACATGTTGACTGATGTTGTGACTTCTTTCCAGCCATTTCCAATATTTAAATCCAACAGAAGTTACATTACTCTGATTTGAAATATCAAGCTTTTTTTTTTGGTGCATATAAAAAGACTCTGAACATGTAAACTGTCAGTAAGAGTTTTGCCCTAATTATGTCCAACAATGAAAAAAATGATTTTAGCTTTTAAGAATTACTTGATACATTAAAATAAGTGAAATTTTTGTTAATGAGATAAGTTATTTGATACTAGACATCGTATTAATGGTATTGAGCCAGATTGGTCAGTGTGAACTATTTGTGTTGTGGCTTTAGGACGGGGTTACCCTGTCTTTTTAAAATGAGTTTTAGTATTATTTTGTTAGCTAGTTGTATCGATACTTGCATGATATGTGAATTTCAATTTTGGTATTTCAGGTTGCAATTGAGACATCATCATTTAGCAAGTATGCTGGGTTCACCGAAGTTCATCTGGGCGGGACTGTGGTTCCAAAAGAGTTTTTGTTTTCTGATGGGTTTCCTGTCGCCCGAGACTTCAACCGGATTGTATGTACTTGCTTTAATGGTGCATCCGATATCTCCCAAGCTGGTGGTTTGGCTTGCCTTTCACCTGAGGGCCTCGGGGTCAGTGTCATTTTGCCAAACTTATTTTTTTATTTATTTTGTTTTCAAAACAAAAGATTTTTTTTTTTTTGAGAAATCTGAAACTTAGAGCTTGACTGAAGAGTTACAAGTAGAAGTATATCAAGCAACTTAATATATTACATTAATTACATACAACTAAGTAAAAGCAGCCAATGCAACACCAAATAATTTAACTGCTACTTACTATGCCCACAACAAAAACCTCTCAAATTTCACACACCTGCGTCAGTCTCTCTCTATCAGTACCTAGAACGACTTCTTACCCTGGGCGAGTGAGAATGGGAGCGAGAGCGAGCACAGGAACGAGAGTGGGAGCCAGAGCGCGAGCGTGAACGGGAATGAGAATAATGTCTTCGAGAGCTCCTGCTCCTACTTGGGCTTCTGCTATGACGTCTTTATCTTCTTGTAGGAGAATTTAGAATTTGTAAATACATTTTCTTGTATTTTTGCATCACACTGTATTATGAATTTTCTTCTTCAAAGGCCTGGTGGCTATGCATGCAGCACATTGCACCAACCTCCCGGTTGTCATCCTTTATAATTACTTATCGGTTATTACCTGTTTTTATTTTCTTGAGGGTGCACTCCACCAATTAATACGAGAATGAAAGTATACAAGACGAGTAAACTTGGTATTTTGAGTGATTTAAATAAATTTATGTTTTGTTTTTAGGTCATGTTTGGTAGCTTGTATTTTATTGTAGTAGAAGTTTAAAATGTATTAAAATAATATAATACAATGTTTAGATTGTTTTGCAGTAGACATTGCATTGTATTAACTAATACATTTAATTGATATAATATAATGGGTGTTGTATTAGCTACTACAAGGGGAGATAAATTATTATTATTATTATTATTATTATTATTAAAATTTAATAATAATACTAATAATGATAATGATAATAATAATAATATTGATAATAAAATTTATTATTAATAATAATATGTTTTATTTTAATATTTAATTTAAAATAAAATAAAATAAATGTTATTCTAATAGTATAAATGTTAAATATATAAGTTAAATAAAATATTAAAAATTATTGTCAAGTATTATTGAAATTTGTTACATGAATAATAATTTTTGTAATAATATATTAATTATTATTTTTTAAAATATAATACAACAATTAAATATTTTATAATATGTTTTTTATTCTAAAAATATTTCAATTTATTAGTTAACAAAATATTTAGAAAAAAAAAATAACATCCTAACATTGTTTAACTTAATACATTCTAATATAAAATATCACTAATCTAATCCAATATAATCCAATCCAATACAATCTAATGTGCAAACGAGCCCTTAATGTGAAAGACCAGATATCCTTTAAGGCATTAGGGCATATGTTAACACAACGGTCCTTTGTTTTTTCTAATTTTCTAGTTTTTGTATCAATTTTTAGTACTTTATTTTATTGTAAGTTTTATTTTGTCTTTTCACAAGTCATACACAATTAAATTAAGGGTTATAGGCCAAGACTCAATACTCTACGATGTTCTTTCTAACATTTCATTTTCTTATAAATAAAATGTTATTTTTTATAATGTATAAAAAAAATAAAAAACATCAAATTAAGAATCTAATATTTTATTTTATTATTGTTTTTAAAATTAACAATCTAATATTGGTTAGGGTCTTAGGGATATAGATGACGGTAGCTGGACAATATTTGATAGTTTTAAAAAACGGAAACGCTACTCGACCACTGAGCTAGTAAGTATCAGTGAAACTGATTAAAAATGGCTACATAAATTATATGAAATTTATTTTTAATCACATACAAAATTTAAGGGTGGTTCTATTGCCACCTAAAAAAAATATCTTCCTATACTCATGTTTTAATAAAAATATATATATATATTTCTTAAAAATTCTTGCATTTAATTACTTAAAATTACTTGGCTTTATAATTGGAAATTAAATTTATTTCCTACACCCATGAGTTGAACACCCTATATATCATAAAGACATAAACCCTAATAATATATACTTAATCAAAACCAACATCAATACGGAAATATAATTTATTTTTTTCACATATACTAAAGGAATTGTTGTTTTGTGATTGAACAAAAATTTGTTGTGATTGTAGTCTTGTAGAACTCTTTTTATAAAAAAGCATGTGTAGAAATCGATTATGACTACACCGATCTCAAACAAACTCACTCACTTTACTTTAATTCAACTAATTTTTTATTACTTTAATTGGTTTGCAAAAAAAAAAAAAAAAAAAATGTTGGTGGATGGATTTTGTAAGTGCCTCACTTTTGATTGGCTTATTTCATGACACACCACATTGGGATTGGTATGTAACGGGTAGCTTAGGACTTCGTGGTTGGCAAGCTTCCGGACTTCCCAAGGTGACTTCAAGAGCTTCTAAAGGTATATCACTTGACCTTGATTCTTGAAGAGATTAGGTGCACACACACACTTGCATGCATCTTTATATATGGTGTATTAGTTACCATGCATGTGTGTTTCATTGATCAGTGCATCTATGTCTTTTAGCATACACACTTGCTTGCATTGTTATATTTCTTGTATGTGTTGCCTTGCATTTTTGTTTCATTGATTTGTGCTTCTATGTCATCTTGAACATATTTCTATTGCACTTCTATGATTGCTCTTATATGTTTGCACACAAACACTCTCATTGCATTTATATGATTGCACTTGTGTTTTTTATTGATTGTGTGCTTACATGCTTCATCACACTTATGCATTTTCATATTGCATATCTTTTGTGTGTCACATGCTTGGTGATTATTCATGATGTTATCCTTTCCCATGCATGTTAAATTGATTGCACCTTTTATATTTTTTTGAATGCCATGTCATCTCTTAGGCATTAGGTGCATAGCCTTTTCCAAGGGGCATTCGGCGCCCTTGGTTCGGCGCCCTAGGGCGCAGAATAGGCCGCCGTTTTTCGGCGCCCTTGTATTCGGCGTTTAGGGACCGCCGAAACAAGGCGCCGAAAGGGACCAGAACGTTGCACTTTTTGTCCCATTTCGGCGCCCTAATTCGGCGACCAAGGGCACAGATTTCCCTTTTCTGTAGCGACTTTTGGAATTCGGCGCCCCTATTCGGCGGGCAAGGGCGCAGAAATAGGGTGCATTTTTGTGTGTTTTTTGGAAACTTTTCCAAAACGATGTCATTTCATTTTTGGACTCTATATATGCATTCTCTTCTTCCTTGCTCGTTCTAAGGAGCTCAAAATCAGATCTTAGAGAGAGAAACCAAACCCTAGAGAGAGAAAGCTCCCAAGAACCCATTTTTACTCAACCAAACCACCTCCCATGTGCATCTAACTTCTTTTTAGCATCATTCAAGCATGAAGTGTGTTGATTTCATTGACTAGGTATTCTCTACATGTCCTAAAACTTCTAGTTTCATATTTATGACATGTATGCCTAGATTTAGCATTTATTTGTTAATTAAATGCTTGTCTCTTTGCTCATTGTTGTTTATAACATGTTTGAGACATTATTGTTTGGTTGAGATAGGTTATATGTTGATAGCTAGGATTTAGAGCCATTTTTTGCCATCTAGCTAATTTAATCTCATTGTGTGATTGAGATATTTTATTTATGATAGCTATGATTGTTTTGTGATTGACAACATCTAGCTAAGTCTATATGATTTTCATTTAGACATTGATGTGTAGGACTTCTTGATTGCATTTGTTAATTGCATTTAGAGTCTATGCCATGTTCATTGACAACTTATGTTGATTGGCATTTTGTTTGATTAATTGCACTTGTTAGTTGCATTTAGTATCATTGCCATGATTTTGACAACTTAAGTTGATTGGCATTTTGTTTGGTTAATTGCATTTAGGATCATTGCCATGATTTTGACAACTTAAGTTGATTGGCATTTTGTTTGGTTATTTGCATTAGTTGATTGCATGCTATTAGGCCTTGCCATTATTAATTGACAACTTGTGTTGATTGGCCTTAATTGATTGACAATTTATTGATTGCATTTGATTATTGCATATCTATTGTCATTGCCATGCTTTTTGACAACTTAGGTTGAGTTGGCTTTATTTGTTGACAACTAGGTTGCTAGTATCTCTCAGCACCTAATTGAGTCTTCATGCACATTCATGTAGACTTTGTTGATAACTAGGATGTTCACTTGCATTATAACATCTAGTTAAGCATATAGTGTTTAGTCTAGCACTCATTGCTTTTGTGCATCATTGTGATACACTTAAACCTTTTTGATTCTCTTCTTGAGTCAAAATCTTGTGACTTCTTGGTGAAGTTTCACGAGCAAGGAAAGTCTTGTGGCTACCCGTGTGTAGTGCTCAAGCAATTGGTTGAGTGCCACTGTAAAAGGCCCGTTGGGTAGATTAGGGGTTGCTCACGCCAAGAGTAGTGTATCAGGGGATATCACTAGGGATTGAACCAAGAATGGCGAGTGGTAGTGTCCATAGCCTGAGGTTATCTAGGGTGAGAGTCCGAGAATCACTTGAGGGTGTAGATTCCTTTTCATATAGTGGATTTCGTTGACCGTGTGTGGTGCACATATCAGCCCGTGGTTTTTCCCCGAGTGGGTTTCCACGTAAAAATCAAGTGTTCTTTAATTTCCGCATTTTATACTTGATTTTATTATATGTGTGTTTTGGGTTAATTGTGATTAATTTTGATTAATCGAAAAGTTGGTAATAAACGATTAACAACCCATTCACCCCCCCTCTAGGTTGTTTAGACACGCACGCGAGCTTATATTTGTATTTTCAGATTTAAAAAAAAAAAAAAAAAAAAAAATTTAAATGAAAAAATTTGGTTTTAAAATCACTAAGAATTGTTACAGAGATCAATTTTATGTTTGTTTGGTGATTGAAAAAATAGTTTTTTTTAATATATATATATATATATATATTAAAAAAATAAAGAAAATAAAAAAATAAAAAAAAGCAAAACAAAACAAAAGAAACTGTGTATTGTTATTAAATTGCGGACGAATTTGGAAGAGTTTGTGCAGGAGGACCAAGAAGCCAAGAAGGCTTTGTTGTAGCAAACTTGCTTCTCTAATTCTTTAAAAAAAAAAAACACATTTTTTTAATTGTTTGATTATATGATTTTTTTAATGTTGAATTAGATGTTTAAAATAATGTTGAATCAAAATAACAGTAAGAATATCCTACAAAATCTGAAACTTGTTCTTACAAAATCTGAAACTATAGGTGCAATGAGAAAAATTGGTAAAATGAGAAAAATGAGTGTTATGAGAAAAAAAAAATTAAAAAAAATTAAAAATAAATAAAATAAATAAAAACTAGTGTTAGTTGACACCCATCTATTGACCTATTTATGCCATTATATAAAATTAAATTTTTGAGTAATGTTTTTGACAATCAATTAAGTATCTTTCTACATTCCATTTTAATTTATTTATTTTTAATTGCATGTCAATTTTAGCCTGACTAAAATTACTAAAGAGGACAAAAAATTCTATACACATTACACACCAATTTTGATAAACTCCAACGTTTATTATTATTATTATTATTATTATTATTATTATTATTATTATTATTATTATTTTGAAAAGAGCAAAACTACATTAAACAGCCAAACAAGGGCGACAATCATCCAAAACAATAGGAAACAAGCAAGAAGGGCAGGACTCCAGCCAAAAACAGCTATCAGCAAAAAGTAAAGCAAATTTAGCTAAGCCATGAGCAGCCTTATTGGCCCCTCTAGGAATGAAGGAAATAGGAATATCAAAACGACGAGATAAGGCCACAATGTCACTAACAATGACCCTAATATTCGCAAAGGAGCCACTATCATAATTGATCAGGTCAACAACACTTTTCGCATCACTTTCTATGACAGTAGGCAAGAGGCCATAATCAACCGCAAGATGGAGACCTCTCAGGCTTGCTAACGCTTCAGCCATCGAAGGAGAATAACCAGCCACAAACTTCTGTGCAGAGGAAGCCCACACATGACCACCATCATCCCGGATAATAGAGCCAGCACCCACAACCATATCTGCTTCCCTCATGGCAGCATCAGTATTAATTTTGAAGACACCCAAATCAGGAGCATTCCATTTAATCACAACAGCAGGGCAAGCAGGGGAGGGAAGCCTTAACTCAGGCATAGACGCAACCTGGTAATCATTGACATACATAGTAGCCCAGTCAATAATATCGTCAAAGCTGAAGGAAGTTGAGGCATGAACACTGTCATTACGCCAACTCCAAATTCTCCAAAAAATAACACACCTAATTTCCAGCTCCTTACGCTGTAGGGAATGGGAAAGAAAGAGAAAAAAGTCCTGAAATTGCATCTCATCAGTGCCGTTAAAATTCTTCAAAAAATAGCAGGACTTAAGCAACCTTTTCACCCCCATCACAGCCCCAAAGAGCATGCATCATTGATTCCGGTCTCTTCTTACACAAAGGGCAAATCACATCAGTTTGGATACCTTTCCGAGCAAGGTTACACAAAGTAGGGATCCAGTAGTGGCAAGCTTCCAAATGAAAACCCTGATTTTCAACGGAATGTAAAGTTTCCACAGGTTTTTCCACCACTCAACACTAGTAGACCCACAAGGAACCTCCCGAGAGAGGATTTGACAACCAAGATTATACCCACTTTTCACAGAATAGCACCCATTTTTATCAAAATGCCAAAGTAGAGAATCTTCCACAGCTCCCTGGGCAAACTTAGAATAGCCTCCGCATAAGCAGCTAAAAACTACGAGAGCACAAATTCCTTGTTCTAATCACCAGAGGCAGTAAAAAGCGAACTCACCTTAGCATCAATTTCGAGAGTCGGAGGGGACTGAATTTTAAAGGAGAACTGCCGTGGTATCCATTTGTTAGAATATATGGAGACCGAAGACCGCGAGCCAATCCTCCATCTTGATCCCGCCATCAACAACTCACGACCCTACAAAAAACTTCTCCATACAAAGGAGTCCAAATTACAGTTATCCACCTGAAAAAAGTTAGCCGTTGGGAAGTACCTACCTTTGAGAACTCTGGCAACTAGGGAATTGGGTCTCGTAATCAGCCGCCAGCACTGCTTGGCCAACATAGCCTGATTAAAGAGGGAGATATCACGAAAACCCAGCCCCCCATTCTCCTTACTCTCACACAATCTCTCCCAAGAACACCAGTGAATCTTTCTACCACTATTAGAGCTCCCCCACTAGAATCGATTACACAAGTGATGAATGTCCTTGACCAGACCTTTAGGAAGACGGAAGAGATTCATCGCATAAGTAGGAATGGACTGAATAACCGATTTTAAAATAACCTCTTTGCCTCCCATAGAGAAGAGGCGATGCTGCCAACCTTGAGTTTTGTGCCAAATTCTCTCCTTAACACTTTCAAACAACTGTTTTTTATTCCTACTGATCGCGCTCCAAATGTTCACATTTAGCGCTCTCTTTTCCTGTCTTTTTGTGCTTATTCGTCGGGTAAAACCGGGTATTTAACGGATAAATAAGTGTTTCAGGTAAATAGGGAAGTTCAGGGGTAAAATAGTTATTTTGGACAAATCAGGGGCAAAAGTGCAATATTCGGGCAATTATTAAAGATTCTGTGAATAGAGGAAAGATCAGGGGTGCTGATTGTAATTCACCAGCAAAGCACAACAGTCCAACGCCACGTCAGCCCCTGGACGACGTCGTTTTGGCTCTCTTGCACGTCAGCATGACGTCATCGATGACGTCATCACCTTCAGCAGCCAGACGACGTCGTTTTGGGCAACCTTCAGCGCGCATCAGCGTGATGTCAGCATGACGTCACGCGTCTTCCTCAGCTAGACGGGTCAGCACAGACCCGCGACCCGACCCAGTTGCCCATCGACCCGGTTCTGACCCGGCATCTTCGGTGACCGTTTTCGATGGTTTTCCATCCATTTTTCCGGTGGTTCTCCGCGCAGATCGAAAGCCTACTCCACGGTGGTCCTATTCCACCCACTTTTAGCCTCCCATGCAAAGGTTTTCAACACCAACAAATCCTCCAAACCTCCATGGTTGTGCAAACCTTCAAGCTCGGTTCAGCGGCCATTCTCCCCCCTTCCAGAGCGTCCAAGCTCGCCAAATCTTGGCGGGTTCATGTGGCGGCTTCATTCCCCCGGTCCAGAAGGTCAGAACTCGCCGCCGACTACATTTTCTTCGACGGCGAGCAAGAGCCCGCCAGCCATGGATGACAAGCCCGCCGGGACGACCGACTTGAAGATATTTCCATCCAAAACCTCCCCAAAACAGTCCCCTATATATATATTTCCTTCCCTAACCTAAACACTACCTCCCAAATATCCAAATAAACTCTCAATAGTTAGTTTTACCTCCCATTAGCTTAGTTTAGCTTAGTTTAGTTAGTGTAATGTAATTTCTCACCACCACACCACCTTAGTTGTTCATGTAACTAAGTGTTGATGTTGGGTTTTGGTTTACTTTGTATATTATCTAATATATGTGTTGATTTTCTATGATGAGCTTTACTTTATATATATGTTGATTCAATTAACAAATTGTTTAGCATATAATACAATTTAGACTATACAGAAATGAATATTGATGTATGTGTCTTTATTAATGGTTTTAGACTATCCTAGGTTAATAGGAATCAACTAATTAATTGGATAATTGCAATTGTACACCAATATCCCAACATCCCAAGTCTCTTTACCACTTTTGCAAGATCATTGCATTAGATGGTAATTAGTTTAATTAGTTAGTTTAATTAACTTAATTTAGATAATTGTAGTGGTAGTTTAGTTGATAGATTAATTAGTTACTAAGGAGATGACAATCCTTAGTTGTAGTATAATTTGGATTAAAATGATCTTAGTGTAATTGTAGTGTAATTTAATTAGTTTGCCATCTTAGTTAATTTAGCTATTAACTAGTTTAATTGCTTTCTTGCATCTTAGTATAATTTTAGTTTAAATGCTCACTTGCCATCCTCACAATTTACTTTTCATGCATGTAAATATATTGTAATTAGTGTAAATAATACATAGTATATATAACATATAAGACTAAAACCGATAAAAGGTACCTCACGGGTTCCCTGTGGAACGAACCGTACTTGCCGCTATGCGATCGTAACGATCCGTGCGCTTGCGGATAAACAAACGCGCCCCGTTTATTTTTACGGTAGTTTATAGAACTATCGCGTGTCCCGCGTGCACCGATCCAGTCATTGGCGCCGCCGGAGGACACTGTATTATAGACCGTCACGGGGTGCGTCACCTACTAGCAAAGCTAGGCAGACCCAGATATCGCTAATGACACTTCACAAGGCCAACCCCAATAATATTAGCCAACCGATTACCAATAGCGTGAGAAACGGATTTACTAACACATAACGCCGACTTGTTGTAATTAATGGTTTGACCAGCTGCATCAGCATAAACATCAAGGAGATGTCTAATGGCCCTATAGTTACCAGCATTAGCTTTACCAAACAACAAGCTATCATCTGCAAAAAAAGATGCGAGATGAAAGGACCCGTGCTACCACATCTGTACCCAGAGACCTCCCCAGAGGTAACAGTTTTATTAATCAGACAAGAAAGCCCTTTAGCGCAAATCAAGAAAAGATAAGGAGAGAGGGGATCTCCTTGTCTCAACCCTTGCGTAGGCTTCAGATCACCACAAACGTTACCATTAATAAAAAAAGCAAAGGAGACGGACAAGATACATCTCATAATTCTGTCAACCCACGCATTAGAGAACCCCAATTTCAACATCATAGCGGATAAAAATCCCTACTCCACCTGATCATAAGCTTTGGACATGTCCAGCTTTAGAGTGAAGGAACCCTTCTTTCTCTTTCGAGTACGAAGACCATGGATACACTTAAAACCAATCACAGCATTGTCAGATATCAATCTCCCAAGCACGAAGGCGCTTTGGGACTCAGAAATAACATCCCTTAGAACCAATCTGAACCTATTAGCCAACGTTTTCGCCACAATCTTATAGGAGACATTACATAAAATGATCGGCCGGAAGTCAGACACCCGTTTGGCTTGGGGGGTTTTAGGAATTAGGGTAATCAACATCTTATTCACAGTAGCAATAGGCTCCCCATTATTAAGGCAACGAAGGCATGCATCCGTAATATAGCCCCCTATTATATCCTAGTACTTATGATAGAACAAGGCCGAGAGGCCATCAATACCTAGAGCCTTCGTGGGAAACATATCGAAGACTGCTTTTTTCACCTCAGTAGCTGAAAAAGGCAGGTCCAGAAACTCACTTCTCCTTCTATCCAATTTACACGGAACAATATCAATAATAGAGTTCCATTGAGAAGGGGAGGGATTACAAGATCAGAACATGTCTGAGAAGTAATTGACAACCACCTCTTGTAATTCAGACTTACTCTCCCGCAACATACCTGTATCATCAATCAGCCCTCTGATTTCATTCTTAGCTCTTCTTGCAATAGCCGTAGCGTGGAAAAACTTAGTGTTACGGTCACCACCCTTGAGCCAATCCTGTCTTGCTCTCTGTTGCTAATAACACTCCTCTTTATCTAAAACTCTGTTCAGCTGGCCTTCAATCAAACGAGCCTCCCTCAAAGACCCCAACCAAGGCTTCTTCGAGGCAGCCGATAACTCCCTTTTAAGTCTATCAATGTCCTCCTGCATGACCCTTCTCTTACCCATATTCCAATTATTAAGACTGCCCACACACCTTTGAACACGATCAGCCAAGCCAAACCAAACATACCAGTACTACTGGTATGAGGACCCCAGTTCTCACACACCACCTTACGACACTCAGCATCATCGACCCAACAAGCTTCAAAATGAAACCTCCGCTTGCCCCTTGCCCTATTGTTACCAGTTGTCCCCACCACATCCAAGACTTGCACCAAAACAGCTCTATGGTCAGAAGACCAGAAATCCAGATTAGTCACCTTAGCAAACGGGAACAATTGCTTCCAATCAAAACAGCACACCCCTCTATACAACCTTTCAAGAATCAACCCATTGTCCCTCCTGTTAGACCACGTAAAACAAGGGCCATCAAAACCCATATCACCCAGCTCGCAATCATCAAGAGCCTCATGGAAATCGTTCATAAGGTGTTGTTGGTGCAGAAGCCCACCAACTTTCTTAGTGCTCAGGAGCATTTCATTAAAATCTCCCAAGCACAACCACGGAAGCGAAGCCATATTCTTAAGCCTACGCAACATGTTCCAGGCATGATGCCTCTGTTGAGGCTCGAGGTTGCCATAGAATCCAGTAAATCTCCACCTCTTCACCGAATGAGAGACAACAATCACATCAATATGAAACCTAGAAAACGAAATCAAATCCACACTAACCTTATCAGTCCACAACAAGTAGAGACCACCACTGTTACCAACTTTGTCAACCACCAGTTTATTGCTGAACCCCAGATGAACCCTTATCGATTCCATCATCCGGAGTGAAGCCTTAGTTTCCATAAGAAATAAAATATTTGGATTGAAGCTATTCTTCAATTCCGACAACGCACGGAACGCCTGTCGATTACCAATTCCATGAGCGTTCCAGGCCACGCAATTTATTGGGTTCAGTGGGCCAGAGATCCTTGGCCTGTCGATAACAAATCTGAAATGGTCTATGATGAATCATCTCTGTGCCTTTTCGCACCAGACTTGAAACCATCCTCAACCCCATTATCCTTTCTTTTCCCACAAACCACCGAAGAAATTGGCCCCTCCACAACCGGAGATCTGTTTCTAGCAACTTTCTTCCATTGTCCAACCCTACCACCATGAGAACCCTCTACTATCTTCTGCTCATTCCCTTGCATAGGTGAACTAATACATTCCTCCGTGGGACTATTCTGTTTCCCCAAAGAATTGATCTTAGACAAAAGACTCTCCCCCAGGCCCTTGATGTCTATCAGGCCACTAGAGCCAGGCCCACCCACACAACCTGGGCCAACACCAGGATCTAAGGAATCAACTGAACTTAACTGAACACTAAGCCCATGAATAACCGACACACCAACACTAGGTCCAGGTAAATTAGCAAACATTGGGCTAAGCCCAACAACAGTAGACAAAGTATTAGTCTTCCCCACTTCAGGCCCATTAACCGGCTTGCTCCCAAAGACAAAATCCTTTCGAACACTACAGGCTTCAACCCTCTTCTTAAGGCACCCCTCAACAACTCGACTAGAATCTCCAGATGAATTTAAATTCAAATTTAAACCATCCCTGCTTTTTCCTCCCAAAATATCGAGATTATCTACCGCAGATATAGCACTGAGAGTCCTACCTGGACTCCTCCTCCCAATCCCCGAATCTAACGAACTCATCAGTTTACTCACTGTCTCTGGTATCTGCTTCTTGGAGGCTCTAACTTCCTCCACCAAATTCCCCGATCTTCTAAAACCCCCACTACTCCCTCCAACATGATGATAACCTCGACCCCATTGGCTCACTTTTTTAGCCGGAACAGCAGCTCTCAACCAAGCACCATATTGGAAATCCTCCCCACCAATCGGCCTCTGAGAGTTAAATTTCGGACATCCCCAGATGGTATGACCCACCACACCACATTGGAAGCAAAAACTTGGAAGGCGTTCATACTGTATTGGCATCAACGTCTCCTCCCTATCCCCGAGAACATCCACTTGCAGGAAGCACATAAGAGGCTTACCAATCTCAATCGATACACGGACCCTTAAGAACTTCCCTAAGCAGTCTCCAGAAGGTCCCGTATCAACTTAACGCACCTCCCCTATTAAGCTTCCGAGGAAGCGACCAATCTCACTGGTCATGCACAATAATGGCAAATTGGATATATGAACCTAGAACTCCACCTTCTCAAACTTCAAGCCCTTAATATCTCCCTTACCCCTAGGCTCCTCAAGAACAATTAAGGAGTCATCAAAGCTCCATAGACCCCCTGCAAGGACTTTATGACGATCCTCCAACAACTGAAAGTGGAATACATATATGTTATTAGTCACCAGTTCAATCTCTACACCCCCCCCTCAACTTCCAAATCCTCGCATCTTAGGACCTGAAAGCCTCCCTGTTGACCAGGTCCGGTGACAAAATCTTACCAGCCAAAACAAGGGCCATCTTCTGCGCCCCACCCTCCTTCAAATCTATATGTAACTTATGAACCAACCCTTCTCTATCCTTCAGCGATAGAGAGGCACACAGTTTTTCGATAACTTCTAAACCCATTAGAACCCCACAAGCAATACAGAATCACCACCCACGCGTAAATCGGCGTCGGCACACAACCACCCTACTCATACCCTATGTTTTCAGAGAAAACCTAGAGGAGAGACTTTTGCGTTTATTGTTATTATTATTATTTTATTTCACAATTCCTAAAACATTTTTTTTATTTGATTCCAAAGTGATAGGAATGAATAATGATATACCACAAAAATCAAACAATTCATTGATTTATATTGAATTGAACTTTAGTAGGACCTTTAGCTTATAAAAAGAAAAGATATTGATTTAAAAGAAATGTGTTCTGGTGGAGATTTTATTAGGTTGAGAATTTTATTTTATGTTGTGATGTTTTTGTTTGAGTGTACAAATTCAGTTCTGCGACTACATAAAGAATTAGCTATTTTGTGCTTCATTTTGCTGGTTAAATTTTGTTAATTATTTAAGTTCAAACTCAACGGAGTAAGTGTTTGATTTAATCATATAATAATAATGAATTTTTTTAATTGATTGCAGTAATCTGAAATTAACAAAAAAATATGAAGAATCTCCAGCATTTTTTTAAAAAATAAATAAATAAATAAAAATAGGGTTTTAGGATGAAGTGTTTAGAAGAAATGAATGCCAAAAGATAAAAGGATAGTTTTGGAATAAAATGGATTGTCTTTAGAATTTTTTAAAATTTAAGCTTTTAGCAGAGTGTCTTTAGAGAAGGAAGGAGTGTGAAAAGATAAAATTGGATTGTAAGAGGAAAATCTCTAAATGTTTTATTAATTTTATTTCTTTATTTCCAGAACTACCATTTTATTTATTTTTCAAACTTATATATATATATACAGTGGTTCTCTCATAAGGGATCCCTTATTTTAATTTCGGTAAGGACCACCATGAAATCATATCGATTTGAATGAATTTTAATCTGAATTTTTTTGTGGATGATAAGTTCGTTGAAATCTACCTATGAATAAAATTTGAGAATTTTTCAAGCACGAAAACTATTTTTCTTGAATTTCCTATATTTCGCCTATTTTTCTAATGCCTTCATATTTAAAAAAAATCGGTAAAAATAGTTTTTGTGCGTGAAAAATTCTCAAATTTTATTCATAGGTAAATTTCAACAAACTTATCATCCACAAAAAAATTCATATTAAAATTCATTCAAATCGATATGATTTCATGGTGGTCCTTACCGAAATTAAAATAAGGGATCTCTTATGAGAGAACCACTGTATATATATATATATATATATATATATATATATATATATATATTTGATAAAATTGGATAGACCTAAGAGGAAAGAGCATATCTCTTTTTCAATCTTAATACACTTCATCTCTTTTTCAAAAAAATAAAAAATAAAAATACAACACATCTTTGATCTCTAAATACATTTTTTTTTTTTAAAAAAATAATAATCTCTTTATACAATTTCTCATCTCCATCTCTTTATACAATTTCTCATCTCCATCTCTATTTCACATGTCCGTGGAGGAGGATGGGAAAGTGTCTTTTCTCCTCTCCTGGTTTTATAGGTTCTGAATGTTGATCTGTCCATGACAAGGCATTGACATTCATTCTCTATGCTCTTTCTGTTAGTGTACCATTCAAAGAAGGGTATGCTTTTGTTAAGGGTTCTGATATTCTGGAGCCACCTTATCCTGAACTGGTCACGCTTTTTCTGGCTATAACTGGATTCATATTTGGTCTTGGATTCATGGCTAAGATAATCTGCTATAAGAATTTCATAATTGATAGGGTTTAATTTCTCATCTCCATCTCTTTATACAATTTCTCATCTCCAACGCAGAACTTGTTTTTTTTCTTCTTATTTCATGGTGAAACCATCCTTCTTGGATGCATTTTTTTTTTTGTTTTTGTTTTTTTTTGTTTCTATAGTCGATTAGATTGTTGGTGGTATTGGGAGTGTGGTATTAAACATTTCTAATGGTTTTTTTGAGCGATTAAGTTAAGGTTTTGGTATGGTTTCGTTTGGTCAAAGATTAGGTTTTCTTGGTTGTGATTCTTGGTGTGATTTCATTGTTTTGATGGTTGTTGGTGTGTGTGGTGCCCTTTTCGTTTGGTTGTAGATGCTTGATATCTTTCTCAGACAATTCTTCCAGATTTTTTATCTCATTCTCAGACTCTTCCATAATGTTTTATATCTATATAAGAAACAAATTTTTAGGTTTAAGAGTTAAGAAAAAAAA